>CM056055.1:86402500-86876901 GCA_029574335.1 Rana kukunoris | reverse complement strand
CACATAGTGACACTTTGCAGAAATGGAGTGTTCAATCCACTTTGGCAATTACCGTGTAAACCTTCACCAACCATAAGATGTGGACTCTTACCAGAACATAGGGGCTCCACTACAGAGTCAAATCAGCCTATATGTGACAATCCCGTTAAGCAGAAATCCAGCTCATATTATTTGGCTGGTGTTCAATCATGTATTTAGTTTTTCCAATCAATAGTGCATCAATGGCAACCATATAAAGCATGAAGTTCCACAAAAAATGAAAATGTAAAAATCAATATAGTGTAAAACCGTCTAAAAAGCTGTATTACACTTTAAGATGCTCTTTGTAAATATAATGTTCCCGGGATGCATAGTAAAAAGTTCCAAACAATGCTTTACAAAGTTACTGATCCGGATAGGCGTCACATGCATTAGCTCCTCTCAGCGCATTTTGTCAGATGTGACATCTTGGGGTGCATTAATGCTACGCTTGTCTTCATACCTAATTTATATGTACTTGATAAGGTATGTGACCCCATAATTGCTGGTCTCCAAATTGCACACTTCCTAAAATGGCAGACAAATCATTTCAAGACTCTTTTAAAATAAAGATGGCTGCCCATCCAGATTCTAATAGCATCAAGCCTCTCTTTTAAGTCCAAGATATCCGACAGACCAGAAATGACTTGGCCTTGTTTTCAAAATAAATATGGCCAGTGAATTAACAAATAAGCCTCGACTTCAGCTCTGAAATGAACAAACAGCTGAAGTCAAGCCTCGACTGCAGTAAAAAGGCCATCTCAACGTTGGAGGATGAATAAGGCCATTATATGAAACAACCAAACCGGAAAAAGCACCCCGAATAGAAATGCGGGCACATAATTAGTAGACATGTGCACACTGAAATATTTTGTTTCCGAATTTCGTTTTTGTACGAAAAATACATTTATTTAGTTACTCCCGAAATTTGTTTTTATTTATTTTGTTCTGTTAAAAAATGCATTCGTCCGAAAATCCGAAGTAATTAAGGTTGAATCTGTCATTGAAGGCTTATGGTGTCTGTCGAATGTTCTAAAGAGATTCGACGGAGCAGCTAAACTGTAGGATGCCACAATCGTACATTTCCGGTCGAATGTTCCGCCTACAAGCCATAGAAGAATTCTAATGTTGTATGACACTAGTAATAATTATATTTATAAATTATTATTACTAGTCAACACACATTCGAATTCTTCTATAGCCTATGGGCCGAGCATTTGACCGGAAATGTACGATTGTGGCGTCGTACAGTTTAGCTGCTTGTCAAATCTTCTTAGAACTTTCGACAGACACCATAAGCCTTTAATGACAGATTCAACGTTTGTATGTTTTTCGCTGCTTCGTCGAATCTTCGTCGTTCATGTCAAATGGTCTACCCCAACACTGTCTCTATAATGTTGAATCTTTTCTCTCTATGTTGAATCTTTCCTCTCTATGTAGAATAATCTTGGACTAATAGAGTTAAGGTTAGGCACATTCGACCACAGGTTCGATAGGCACAGATTGCTATTGTCAGGGTCGTGACAAATCTTCTATCTACATCGAACTGTTGTAGCAACGAAAACGAAAATAAAGCATTTTTTATGTTGGATCTTTCGGATTTCGAATTCTGCACGTTCATTTTCGTTTGTTAAAACGATAACGAAAATACCCGAAATTTCGGACGAAAATGCATTTGGATGAAAACATATGCACATGTCTAATAATTAGTAGAATTAAAATTCTTAAAAGGTAAGAAGCGTCACATCAACATAAGAAGAAAAGAAGAAGGCAGAAGACGGCAAAGAAGAGCGTGCTGCGCCACCGCTAGTAAGAGAGCTAAAAAGAAGATAGCAGTGGCCAGCCCCAAAGTAGGCACCGGAGAGGGAGCAGGAGAAGAACTGGGGAGCACCGAGATGACAGCGGAGTGCGGAAAAGACGGAAGAAGACCCCTCGGAGAGTGGAGAAGACCCCCCGGAGAGCGGAGAAGACCCCCCGGAGCTGACTAATAAATTATTTTAAAACCCTGTGTTGTGTGTTTATTTTCTTTTACACTTTTCCTCCAGGTGAATAGGTAGGGGTACAATTACCCCATATTCATTCACCTAGGGTGGGGGGCATAGGTGTGCGCAGCCTACTGAATTAGGGTTTGCACCCCAAAGCTCAGACACATATTACCGATAACTCACAATGTTCATTCACAAAGAGAAGGGGCCAGTAAATAACATATTTACCGGCCCCTTTCCCCACTCATCCTAAAACATCTCTGCAGCAACAGCCAGCGGAAAAGGAGAGAAGGGAAGCCGGAGGCGCTGTGGGAGGAAAGGGGGGGCAGTAGGGGGAATCTGAACTGCACAGGGTGATTAGGGTGTGCCTGGGCACACCTGGCACACCCTGTGCGCACGCCTATGGTGGGGGGCCAGTATCTGGGGCCCCCTTATTAAAGGGGGCTCCCAGATTCCGATAAGCCCCCCGCCCGCAGACCCCGACAACCAACGGCCAGGGTTGCTGGGAAGAAGACCTGTCCTTATCAACATGGGGACAGGGTACTTTGGGGTGGGGGGGCCGCAGGGTGCCCCCCTGCCCCAGAGCACCCAACCCCCCATGTTGAGGGCATGTGGCCTGGTACGGCTCAGGAGGGGGGGGGCGCTCGCTCGTCCCCACTCCTTTGCTGACCGGCCTGGCGGCGTGCTTGGATACGGGTCTGGTATGGATTGTGGGGGGACCCCCATGCCGTTTTTTTCGGTGTAGGGGGTTCTCCTTGCAATCCATACCAGACCTAAGGGCCTGGTATGCCCCTTAGGGGGGAACCCAGGAAGTTTTTTTATTTAAAATTTGGCGTGTTTGTTCCCCCTCATGATTCATACCAAACGCAGTGGCTAGAATTGGCGGGAATCCAAGTCGGATCCCCGTCCCTTCTATGATGGCTTTTTACCCATCGTGGCAAACCCAGCTCCGCGCTGGCTCCCGCGACGGGGCTCGTAGGTGGTCAATCTAGCCAAGAACGGGAGCGAGATTGACACAATATCGCGGTCACCTACAGTATATGCATTGAAAATGGAGCTATACAAGATAATGATCATGAATAATGAATATAAAAATTAATTAAATATAATAAATCAAAACATTATGCAAAATAGGACAAAAAATAATAAAAAATAAAAAAATGTATAACCCTTATCTAGTGGATACAAAATTTTGCCACACTTCAATAAATAAACACAGTCTATAATACAATAACCGTACAAGGAAAACAAACATATAAAGATATGCAATATAGGCCCATGCGTATAAGACCTAACCTAAGTGGGTTCATACTTTATTTATAAACGCATTAATATCCCACCTAACATTTATACCATATGGACTATAGGACATCTCATTGATCCATTGAGTTTCCATTTGGGATATGAATTAAAATTTGCAATCCTATACACTCTATTGTAACCTATATACAGTAGCTATATATGTATTAATTGTATATCCCTATAATTGGTAGACTATCGAGAGTATACTAGGCCTAATGATATTAAGTTAGCTATGAAGACAGACACATATGCTTGTAAACAATATCTTATTTATTTACCAAGAAGATAGAAATATCACACACTAAACAGCATATATCTATAGAGCCTA
The DNA here is from genome assembly GCA_029574335.1 of Rana kukunoris. Taxonomy (NCBI): domain Eukaryota; kingdom Metazoa; phylum Chordata; class Amphibia; order Anura; family Ranidae; genus Rana; species Rana kukunoris. The sequence goes on along the minus strand of CM056055.1, from coordinate 86,873,268 downwards.
TAACAACAATAAAACAGTAGATACTTAACAGATCCTCTAAGTAGAATCCTTGTTGAGCTCAAGATGGCAAATAGAGGACTAAGCCTCATGGCTTAGGCCCAATCCAGGATTCCATGAGGCTCTCAAGATGGCAGAGAGAGCCAAACAGGCTCCAGCAAAGGCCTGCACTGAAAGAGAGGGCTTTGTGTTTTCAACAGTCCTTTTTAACCACTTCCATACAGGGCACTTACGCACCTTCCCGCCCAAGCCAATTTTCAGCTTTCAGCCATGTTGCATTTTGAATGACAATTGCGCGGTCATGCTACACTGTACCCAAACAAAATTGGTGTCCTTTTTTCCCCACAAATAGAGCTTTCTTTTGGCGGTATTTGATCACCTCTGCGTTTAAAAAAAGACTGAAAATGTTGAAAAAAATAATGTTTTTTTTTTTTCTTTTTTTTTAAAATAAGTAAGTTTTCTCTTTCAATAACAGGTACTGATATGGCGGCACTGATGGGCACCGATGAGGTGGCACTGACGGGCACCGATAAGGTAGTACTGATGGGCACCGATGAGGTGGCACTGATAGGCGGCGCTGGTATGCGGCACTGATGGGCACTAATAGGTGGCACTGATGGGCACTGATGGGCAGCACTGATGGGCACTCATAGGCAGAAATGGGCACTCATAGGCGGCACATATGGGTGGCACTGATGGGTACTTATGGGTGGCACTGATGGGTACTTATGGGTGGCACAGATGGGCACTGATAGGTGGGCACTGGGCATGGATTTGCACTGTGAAGTGGCACTGATAGACACTGTGGGGTGGCACTGATGGACACTGAGGGGTGGCAATGATGCATCCATGTTGCCAATCAGTGCCCATTTGTGGGCACTGATTGGCATCTTTTTTTTTTACTGTCTTTTTTTTATTTTTCTATTTTTACAAAAAAAAAATTGCCCCTTCTTTTTTTTTTATTCCCTGGTGGTCTAGTGTGGGCTTCCCTGGTGGTCCAGTGTGGCGATCCGAGGGGGGGCTGCGCTGATAAAAAATCAGCGCAAACCCCCCTGTCAGGAGAGCCGCCGATCGGCTCTCCTCTACTCGCGTCTATCAGACGCGAGTGAGAAGGACCCGTCAACGGCTCTTCCTGTTTACATCGTGATCAGCCGTGATTGGACACAGCTGATCACATGGTAATGGTAACGAGGCTCCGCCGGAGACTCGTTACCGAGATCGGGGATGCAGGGTGTCAGACTGACACCCCACATCACCGATCGCCGCGATGCGCGCAGCGGCTTAATATCCTGACGACGTCATATGACGTCAAGTCAGAAACTAGTAACCACTTTGCCGCCATCAATATGTCATTGGCGGGCGGCAAGTGCTTAAAAACCTTAATCGCACATCATCCAAACTCCCTCCCATTGCCAGCCCCACTAGATTTTGGACGCATCACAGTGTTCACAGGATAGTCTTCCTCAAGCTTACTTGTAGAGTGGTAATCACTTATTCTCATCTTATTGTTCTAGACACCCTGGAGCCAGGCCCCACTGCTATGCAAATTCTGCTTGGGGCCACATTACTCTGTACCTTTTAAAACCTTGGAATTGCACGTATCAGCCTGAAGAATCTTTGGGATAGGAAACAGATATGTAGAACCTCCAGAAATTTTATATTAACTTATGTTGCCCTCTAACATGTGCCGCTTTGTGCCCAAAGAGCGAATATCACCCTTCTTCAGACATGGCTCCCATTAACCACTTGCTTACTGGGCACATATACCCCCTCCTGCCCAGGTGAAATTTCAGCTTCCGGCACTGCGTCGATTTAACTGACAATTGCGCGGTCGTGCGACGTGGCTCCCAAACAAAATTGACGTCCTTTTTTCCCCACAAGTAGAGCTTTCTTTTGGTGGTATTTGATCGCCTGTGCGGTACAATATTTTTTACTTGTTGCTATAATAAATATCCCAATTAAAAAAAAAAAAAAAAAAAACATTTTTTTTCTCAGTTTAGGGAGATACGTATTCTTCTACATATTTTTGGTAAAAAAAAAAAAAATCGCAATAAGCGACTGGTTTGCGCAAAAGTTTATAGCGCTTACAAAATAGGGGACAGAATTATTGGCGGCGGCGATTTGCGATTTTTATTGGTACTGCGACGTTATGGTGGACAAATCGGACACTTTTGACACATTTTTGGCGCCATTCACATTTATACTGCGACCAGTGCTATAAATATGCACTAATTACTGTATACATGTGACTGGCATTGAAGGGGTAAACACTAGGGGGTGAGGAAGGGGTTAAATGTATCCTAGGTGTGTTCTAACTATGGGGGAGGGGGGGGGTGACTGGGGGGTGACCGATCTGTGTCCCTATGTACAAGGAACACAGATCGGTCTCCTCCTCTCCAGAGACATGACGCTGTCTCTGTGTAAAAACGGCAAATGAGAGATGATCTGTGATCATCTCTCATTCGCCGCACAGATCGCATCGCAAATGGCCACTCTGATTGGCCGTTTGCCGCGATCTGTGATTGGCTGTGTCCAAGGGACACGGCCAACACAGGGCTTCCCCGCAGCGCGCTCTAGAGCGCGCGCTGGGAACACCCAAAGGGGCGGCCGTCTTTTGACGACATGTTGGATATTCAGACCCGCGCTGTAGCCGTCATTCGCTATACCGCGGGTCTGAAGTGATTAAACAGTCCATAACTGTCCTAATGCCCAACATGTGTTTCCAAACCAGCAACTATGGAACAGTCCTTAAAGGAACACTAAAGGTTAGTTTTTTTATTAGATCAATTGATTGCTGTAAGCTAGAGCATTTAAATATCACTTACCTCGTTTTTCCTTTTGACCTCCAAAATACAGTAATCCAGGTTTGAAAATGCCAATTCCTGTCTCTCCTCTTCTTGCTTTCCACCAGCATCTGAGCTGTTTTGCATGGTGGAAAGCAAAATGTGCTCACCCCCTCCCTATGACTACAGCCCTGCGTGAAGATGTTTTCTTATTCCTCACAGGCATGGAGGCTAAGCCTAATGGGAACTGTAGTTCCCATTAACCCGTGATGTAGCAAGAATGAATGCGCACCGCAAACCAGGAAGTCAGTGAGAATAACGATTCAGGAGTGACAGAGGTGAATAAAACGGCTCGATTTCAACAGATATCAAACTAGTTACAATGCAAAACATTACTTTTTACTTTATCAGCTACTGTCAGACTTTAATTTAGGAGGAAAATATTTTTGTCTTTACAACCCCTTTAACTGTCTTAACGTGTTGCGTTTTTTCAACATGTGCTTCAGAAACAGTTCCTATGGAACAGTCCATAATGGTCTTAACGTGCTGTGTTTCCCAACACATGCCGCTTTGCTACTGGGTGACACACCAACATCATTCTTCTGTGACAGCTTCCATGTCACCATTTTGTGTATTCTGTATCTTCTCCTTTCCCATATCTTCAGGACGGGGCGCAGTACAGGCAAGGGGTGTCCATTCACTCGCCATTCACCAGCACAAACTCAAAGCAGCATCTTAACCAGCTTTCAGATACAGAGTCTGGAGTAGGGCCTTACTTGCCCATAATATTAGCCTAAAATACACCTTTATTACACTACACCATAACATAAATCAACCCATTACCATAATATATACATATATACGTATGACCCATCAAATTACGCATCCCACTCCAAACCTCTCATATCTCCTCACTGTAAATACGGGTCGGGATTCGGCAGGTTCGTGCACAATGGCCTTTCCTACCTACCGCAATTCTGGCACATCAACGGTATTTCAGGGCTCTATATTGGTAGCAAAGCCTCAAACTTGTATGTAGAGACCTTACGGTCGATTCAGCCTCAAATTGCATAGATAAATGCAAGACTTTTCTTATATAAATGTTGAGTCCAACAACACATACCAACTTGAACCAATGACAAAACTGCAGCAATAATTAGTAAAACTACAGTGGGATGTATCTAATACCGTATTTATTGGCGTATAACATTCACTTTTTTACCCTGAAAATAGAGGGTAAACTGTGCCTGCGTGTTATACGCAGGGGGCTGTGGAAAGTTTTTTTTCCTGAAACTTTATTTCTTAAAGTTAGGGTGCGTAGGGTGTGCATACCACTCCAAGTAAAGTTGGAGTGGGATGCGTAATTTGATGGGTCATATGTATATATGTATATAAATTATTAAAACCTCCATGATTCCTTTTGGATGAACCCACTCTAAAATGGATCCCATGGTACGAACAAAAATTCAAAAAATGAATGTGAATGTTGCTTCTCAAAAATCAAAATTGTAAGCATTGAAAAAAAAAACAATGCATTATCTGATCTATGCACTAACCCCCCCCCCCCCCCCCCCCCCCCCCATTTAGGTGGACAAAGTCTAAACCTTTTGGAACTTTTTCCACCTGAATAAAAAGAAAACAAACAAATGAAAAAAAAGACAACAACTCCAGCAGCTAAAATAGATTCTTACCAACTCTTGTCTTATACAAAATGTATTCAGCTGCTAATTCAGGACATAGTCAATGACCCCCCCTTTCAGATGGACTACACCTAACAATTTTTCCACCTGAACAAGACAAAAATTAAATAGATAACTAAGCAAATAGCAAATATATATATATATATATATATATATATATATATATATATATATATATATAAATTTTTGAAAAGAATAATTACAAAACTAAAGAGACTCTAAAATGGAGATGGCTTGGATTCATAGGCTCAAGACCTACACCCCCTATGGGTTGAACATAGAGACGTCAATGCTTTTATCAACAATGCATAATGTGTAAACTCGATGAGTGATGCCAGGATGGGTCTAAACAGAGGCTTATTATATAATTAATTTATAAGTAACCCTTTATTAAGCTATTCATTTTTATTAATTTAATATTTTTTAATTATAATATAAGTTTTATTTTTATATTTGATTATGTTTGGGCACTTTAATTATCACTAGCACTTTTTACACCAATATATTTAATTGATTAACCACTTGATACCCGCCCGGCGTCAAATGACGGCGGGCGGGTAACTCTCTGTTCCTGACTGCATGACGTCATGTCATTTAAATCGGCTAGGGGGGGCGCGCCGCGTCGGCGGCGGCACGCGCGCGCACCCGTCGCGTCACTGAGAAGCCTGTGCGTGTGCCCGGCGGCCGCGATGGCTGCCGGGCACACGCGATTGCCGACAATTGAGCTGGGACGTGGAGCTCTGTGTGTAAACACAGAGATGCACGTCTCTGTCAGGGAGAGAGGAGACCGATTGTGTCCCTTGTACATAGGGACAAAATCGGTCACCTCCCCCAGTCACCCCCCCCTCCCCCTTCAGTTAGAACACACCTAGGATATACATTTAACCCCTTCCCCGCCCCTAGTGGTTAACCCCTTCCCTGCCAGTTACATTTAAACAGTTATCAATGCATATTTATAGCATTGTTCACTGTATAAATGTAAATGGTCCCAAAAATGTGTCAAAAGTGTCCGATATGTCCGCTATAATGTCCCAGTCCCGAAATAAAAATCGCAGATCGCCGCCATTCCTAGTAAAAAATAAATAAAAAATAAATCATAATTATGTCCCCTATTTTTTAGGCAATTTAACTTTTGTGCAAACCAGTCACTATACAGTTATTGCGATTTTTTTTACCAAAAATATGTAGAAGAATACGTATCTGCCTAAACTGAGATAAAAAATGATTTTTTTTTTAAAATGGGATATTTATTATAGCAAAAAGCAAAAAATATTGGGCCAGATTCACGTACATCGGCGCATTTTTTGACCGGCGTAGCGCACCTCCTTTACGTTAGACCGGCGCAATGTAGCGGCGCAATCACCGTATTCTCGTTTGATTTGCGCAGAAATTAGCGCCGGTACAACGTCGCAGTCCTGTACTATTTTAGCTTATTTTTTACTTTTATTCCTTTGCCTATTTTTCTGTATGCCATTTATGCCTAATAAAGGCCTGTTCTACTGGAAGTAACCACACTATGTGCAGCTGTGTGTGTTTTCTTTCCTTACATGTTTTTATGATGGGTCTACCTGCCACAATGCCATTATCCACAAGTTTTCCCTGAAGGATTTTTTCCCTCACACTTGGATCCACGCGACTTCTGATGATCGATTGCCCATCGGCTCTACTGTCTCCCATTGACATCATCGCTTTCCAGGAGTTGGTGCACGCTCGATCGACACACCGTCGCTGACGCATGTGTCCACGTCATCCGGTAAGAGTATTCAACTTTTATCTGTACTGATTGGATGTTGCAGCGGATCATATGTGATAGACTGCTGAGGAAGTTTTTACTACCTGTTTAAATCACTGAAGTATCCGATTCCTGTGTTGATGGACTCATTCTACAAGTTTTTGCAATTTCGTTTGCTTTAATGTGATTTTGTTCATTTTACATTGGGACTTTTTCATCACCAGAGTTTCCTCTTCTTGCTTTTTATTCACATTGCAATATATAATAGCATTTGCTTTTTATCTTTGCACAGTAATTGATATTTACATTATTGGTTTAATGCATTTATTTTTATATTTTGTTCCATAATTGGGTCACTTGATTTGAATCTCTCGATCACTTATTTGGTCCTACCCCAGATATTATTTAGCGCTGCACTTTTTTTTCTTTAACTTAGTGAACTACGCAGACAGCATAAATAGACAGACACAAACGCACTTCCTTTGCAAAAGTACATCCCTTTGTATCCCTTCCTATACAGCAAGGTGCTTTTATTCTGTTGTTTGTTGCGTTGTGACTTGTCTTTGTGATATTTGTTGACTGTTTGATCTAGTGTTTTGTAGAATATATTTGAAAGTGTTTTTTTGGTGACCGGTTGTGAGACTTTTTGGTTGATAGATTTTGGTTTGTTTGTTTTGTTGCTTGATTTTTCCTGCTAGTTTTTGTGAGTGATTTTTGCTGATTGTTTGGGAGAGAGTTTTTGTATGAGTATGACTAAGGCCGCGTACACACGATCAATCTATCTGCTGGAAACGGTCGGCCCCGACCATCCCAGCAGACAGATTTGACCGTGTGTACGGCGAGCCGATGGATTTGGCCACCCGACAGATTTCAAAGCATGCTTTCAAATTTGTCGGCTGGGAACCCGTCCGCCCGACATGTCTTCTCGCACACGCGCCGAATGGTTTCGACACATGCGCGGGAAGTGTTTTACTTCCTGGTGCGGTGATGTGGCGGCGGGGATTTTGGTTTGATCGTGTGTACACGATCAAACCAATATGTCCCCAGCAGACAGATTTGTTCAAATCGGTCGGCCCGACCGATTTGAACAAATCTGTCTGCTCGTGTGTACGTGGCCTGAGAGGAAGCGTAAGTTGAATTTTTCTTTGGGGGAGAAACAAATAATTGCCCGGGCCATTACCCAATATGGGCGTTTCCTCCACGGCCCGAGAGTGCCATTTGCAGCACATTACCGACCAGGTAAATTCAGCAGGGGGGGGGGGAACCCGACACACGAGGGGATTGAAAAGAAAATCAATGATCTCCGGGGTTTGGTCCGAAAGAAGCTGGGGCAGATGGCAGCCCATGCCAGGGGCACTGGAGGGGGCCCACCACCATGCCCTGTTAGGCTTACAGCGGAGGAGCGTGCGGTGGCCCACACCTTTAAAAGACAACAGGTGGAGGGCCTGCCTGGCTATGACTCCAGTCATGAAGCCGTGATGCCAGGTAAGGTTTTTTTGCCCTATCAGGTGTGTAGCATGTGTGGGGGGGGAGGGAATATGTGGCAAGTGTGTGGATCCTCCAACCTGTGAATGTTTTGTGTCATCCACAGATGTGCAGGAGGGTGCTGGGCCATCTGGCCTGACCGCACCATCCCCAGGACAGCAGCCTGATGAGGACCCCCAGACAATGCCGGAGTCCTCGGAGGAGGTTGAGGAGGAGGAGGTTGAGAACGAGGAGTTTGAGGAGGAGGAGGATGCCATGTCAGCCAGTGGATTGTTGTTTTTGGAGGAGTCTTCCTCTCTGGCTGGCAGAAGCCAGCCCTCCATAAGGGCTAGCCCCTCCCACTCCTCCCCCAACAGGGCTCCCCTCCCAAGGGGCTCCCCTTCTCCCCGGCCACAAGCCTCAGCTGGAGGCAGGAAGTCGTCCCAGAAGACCAGGGGGGTGGCCGAGGTTCTGCCCACCAATCTGAGAAGGGACCAGGCCTTTCAGACCCGCTATCTGGGACAGGTCAGCCAGACTTTAGTGCGGATGGAGGAGAGCCTGTCCTCCATAAAGGATACGCTTGGGGACCTGGACTGCCACTCCCGGGCTCTTACAAACTGCCCAAACGAACTGCAGACTACAACAGCAGACGTTGGGCAGGATGTGAGGGCCCTTACCCAGGCTATCCAGGCCAATACGGCATCACTAAGTGCTGGCCTGAACAGAATTGCCGTGGCCTTGGAGGGCAGGCCGCCAGGTGGGCAGAGACCAAGGGCTGCTCCTCCTTCCCCGGATTACCCCCCCTCCCCATGAGTCTCCCCTGAGGAGCCGGGCCGTGGCCGTGGGCGCCCCAGGCGTGGCTCACGCCAGCGGCATTAATTTGTTTTCCCCCTTTTTTTTCTTTGAATTTTTTATGTATTTTTTGCTTTTTTTTTGGATTTTTATTTTTTTTTGCTAGACGTTTTTTTTTTTTGTGAATGATTTTGGAATGTGGGGGTGATATTCCTTCCGGAAAAGGGGTGTCACCCTCAGTTTTGGTGGAGAAGGGTTCCCCAGGACCAGGGAGAAGTGATCCCCAGGTCCGTGTGAATGGTGTATGAATGTACAGTGACATAATTGGAGCCGTGGCGTGGCGTTGCTGCTCACAAGTTCTGCATGGTGGGCTTGTGCCAATCCAATTTGATGAGGATGTGGGGTGTGTGTGCTAGGGACCAAAGTGGAGTGCATGCATGCATTCTCATTGTGCCATGATTAATGTGTGTGTTTAACGTGCAAAGATGCCCAATGTGAGCTGTCTCCTGGCTGCTCTTCCCTCAGAAGACGGGGTAGCCTCGGTTAGGGGGGGGTTGTCTGGTTCAGGGGTCAGGTCATCACGTAGGTTAATCTGCAGGCCCTTTCTTACTGCAAAGTTGTGCAGCATGCAACATGCACCGATGATCTGGCACACGAAGTTTGGGGAATACAACAGGGTCCCCCCAGATGTATCCAGGCATCGGAAATGTGACTTCAGGAGGCCAAAGGTGCGCTCCACCACTGCACGTGTTTGGGCGTGGGCTTCATTGTATCTTTCCTCTCTTGGTGTTTGGGGGTTCCGGATAGGAGTCATGAGATGGGGTCCCAGTGCATATGCAGAGTCACCTGTAAGGGAAAAGACAGGAGGATGTTAGTCATGCATGTGCCCCTTGTGATGTGTGCATCATGGGGGGGGGCAGTCATGCCTGCCACCCATGTCCCTCACCAACCAGCCAGGTGTCCCCATACACGTTCTGTTCGAATTCCATTCGGATGGGGCTCTGATTGTAGATGTAGCTGTCATGGCTGGATCCTGGGTGTTTGGCACGGACGTGCCATATGAGGCCTTGGGCATCGACTATCACCTGTACGTTGATGGAATGCCAATGCTTCCGATTGCGGTATATGTGCTCTGTCTCATGGGGGGCTGGAGTGCCACATGTGTGCAATCAATGGCCCCCACGGTGCGTGGGAATCTGGCAATTCTGTAGAAATCTGTCATTGCCTTCAGCTGCAGGTTCTCAGTGATTGGTTTGATGATGTGGTGGGACATGCGTCTGAGGATTGCTGGGATAACCTGGTGCACACATCTGCTCATGAAGGATTGTGACATCCCAGCCACCACTTCCACTCTTTGAAAAGAGCACTGGCAAGGAAATGGAGTGTTGCCAGGACCTTGACCAGTGGCTGCACTGCATGTGAGCGGTGTGTTGGGCTGGTGATGTCCTCCTGCAAGGTTGTAGTTAATTCCAGGATGGCATGAGGGGTGAATCTGAAGATGCGATACACCTCAGAATCACTCATGCCAAAGATGTCTATGCGTGTGCGGTATATCCTCTCCCATGCCCTCCTCCGTGCCCTCCTCCGTGCCCTCCTCCTTCTTTGCTCCTCTAAAGTCAGTAGTATAGCTATGACTTGGAGTGTCCACTGAGATGTAATATATATGTTAGGAATAATGAGTGGTCTGGCGACGCCATCTGGTCTGGCCGTGCTACCTATCCGAGGAATTTGTTAATTTTTTAAGAGGTCGTGGGTTGCTCTATTATTTAATAAATTGTTTATCTGTTTTTACATGTTTCATTGTTTTAAATGTTTTCATTGTTATTCACCGTAATTAGCTCTCTGAGCTGTTATTGGCATCTATGCTTATATTCAATATGGTGCTATTTGACTCGATCCTCGCATCTCACAACAAGGCTTGGTCTATTTAAGTGGTGTGTCAGTACGTTGCCCTATCCCCATTGATAATGTCTGCTATGACGAAACGCGTATGGGTGCGACGTTCTGACGGGTTTCTGTATGTGCCGGCCGGCAACAAATCTATGCTGGTTTTAATCCATATATATGTAAGTGCATTACCTTTTTTTTATATAAACATGCCTTACGTTATTAATCTATGATCCGTGTCCTCTTTATATGTGATTTCTGGTAAGCAGACATATTAATACGGTGGTGGCACCTCTATCCGAGTTTGTGATTCACCGGGTGATATGCATGGAACTGGACCCTTTATTGATATAATCTACATTCAAAGTGTTATTTAATATTAATTTTGTGGACTATGTCATCACTTTTAGATTAGCACACTGCAGTCTAGCTATTGATTACTAGATTGTACAATTTATATTGATATTTTCATTAATATTTCAATTTGGACACTTCTGGCTTGGTCTGCTGAGTGTGTAATGCTTTTGACATACCAGTCTCTGGATGTCATTACAACTATTGGACTTTTTTATTGCCGCAGCTTTCTATTTTTTTAGTTACTTATTTGTGTGTTATCCCACTAGTGCTGCTGCCTTTTGTTCTTTTTTATATCAGAGCGCAATTTTTTCTTGTTTGTTTGACTATATTCAAGCTGCTTTCAGGGGATTCAAAACCTGAGAATAACCCCAAGAGCAAAGGCAAACTCTTCATGAACAATAAAATCACAATATGGCAATCTGTATGAGACTGGTTACCTTTACTCAGGTCGGCTCTATGAGTCCAGGCAGGAGGAGTGCAGAGGAATGATCCTCTTTATGTCAGGCCACTTTCTTCTGTCCCCTGACACCACAGGCCCAACTTCAAACACTGTAATCAAATCACTATTTAATGGCTTGACTTCCCAGATAACTGTCCTGCACACCCACTGCATATACAGAGCCCTGAGTATGTGTGCGGGCCCATATGGCACTAGTAGCTTCAGTCCTTTTGAAGAAATATGAGTCTTTGTATCTTCAGATACACTTCAGAGCCACTCTCATTGGTGCACTTAAACTCTCTGAAAAGCACGGCAAAACAACACAACTAGCCTGATTTTCAAAGAAGAGACAAATTTTAAACTGCAAGTGCAATCTGATATCTCTTGCCATTTCAAAATTTGGCAGCCCATATAAAAAGTTTTAAAAGGTCTTCTTACAAAATTTTTGTTTCATTTTTCAGGCATCAAAATTAGATTATAGTTCTAAATGTAATTTGTTTGCATGTAATCTGCCAGCTCACTCCCCCTGGAATAGAGTTTGGCGAATGATTTGGTTCGAGCACAAAATATTGGCTGAACATCCGATTGCATACCCGCAAACCCGCAATCGTGTCATGGTGAGGAAGAAGGGGGTAAAACTATCGAGTCAAACACAGCCCATCCCCTACAGTTAGAAGCACTCCCTAGGGCATACTTAACCCCTTCAGCGCCACCTAGTGGTTAACCCCTTCACTGCCTGTGTCATTTTCACAGTAATCAGTGCATTTTTATAGCACCGATCGCCTTCAAAAATGACAATAGTCCCAAAAATGTAACAAAAGTGTCCAATGTGTCCCCCATAATGTCACAGTCATGGTAAAAATGACAGATCGCCACCATTACTTGTAAAAAAAATATAATAAAAATGCCATAATTCTATTCCCTATTTTGTAGACGGTATAATATTTGCGCAAACCAATCAATATACGCTTATTACGATATTTTACCAAAAATATGTAGAAAAATACGTATTGTCCTAAACAGAGGAAAAAATGTATATATGTTTTTAGGGAATATTTATTATAGCAAAAAGTAAAAAATATTGTTTTTTTTTTCAAAATTGTCGCTCTTTTTTTGTTTATAGCGCAAAAAAAAAACGCAGAGGTGATCAAATACTACCAAAAGAAAGCTCTATTTGTGGGAAAAAAGGACGTCAATTTTGTTTGGGAGCCACATCGCACGACAGCGCAATTGTCAGTTAAAGCGGCGCAGTATATTTCAGTGTGTTAGTGCACATTTAACGCAGTATATATCAGTGCGCTACCTCACATTTAACACAGTATATTTCATTGTGTTGGTGCACTTTAACATGGTATATTTCAGTGAGTTACAGCACATTTAGCGCAGTATATTTAAGTGCGTTAGTGCACATTTAGCGCAGTATATTTTAGTGCATTAGTGCACAATTAATGCAGTATATTTCAGTGCATCACTGCACATTTAACGCACTATATTTCAGTCGCCAGTCGCCAGGTACCGCAACGTGGCAATAAGCCTCTGCTCAGCCGGAATGGCTTGGCGCATCACAGTGTCCTGCCTCGTGATATAGGGGGACAGGAGATCCAGCAGACGGTGGAAAACGGGGTCCGTCATACGGAGAAAGTTCCTGAAGTCATCAGGATTATTCTCCCGGATCTCCCTAAGCAGAGACATATGAGAGAATCGATTACGCTGCCGCAACCAATTTTTGGCCCAGGAACTCCTCCTCCTACTGTTCCTGTCCAAATCACTGGAATGCACACAGACTCCAGAACAAAACCCATAAACAGCACGAACTCGTGAAAAGTTGCGCTGCTGCTCCATCATGGCTTCAAACCGGCCGGCTGGTCAGTCAAGAACACACTCAAACAGAAAGCACCCCCAAATCCAGCAAGACCTGCAAAGATCGCACGTCAAACAGATACGACCGTACAGGACGGCACTGCAAAGCAGAAACGCCGCGTACGGCAACACTGAATGACAAATACTAGCCCACAAGCACACACTGAACCTGAAAATACGACCTGTTAAGCGCAGAGACTGAAAAGCACGAATCAGCTCTAACCAAACCTTCGCTAACACGGAACTAGCAGAAGCGGAACAGAGGGCGGCGCCGATGGCTTCCTCATTCCCCTTTATAGTGACGTCGTACGTGGTTTACGTGCCCGCGTTCTGGTCCGCTGGGATTTCGGTCCGATGGTGTGTACGCTCATCAGACCAACGGACAAATTTGACTTATCCGCTGGGAAATATCCGTCGGATGTTTCCGACCGGATACATTCCCTCGTGTGTACAAGGCCTAAGAGACGCTTCTCTTCTTCTGTATAAGATGATGATACTTTTCTGTATTATGTTTGCCTTTTCTTCTTTTTGTAAAAAAATAATCAATAAACATACAGATACAAAATAGAATGACAGAAGTAAAAAGTACAAGTACAGTGCCAACAAGTTGCCCTTATTGCACCGGATGATAAAGACATAATCAGTTGTCCAGTGTAGAAAATGCTATACTTTACAAGGCTAGCAAATATAAACTAAAGTAATGAACTCAAGAGATATTCACAGGTTCCCTCTATTTACTGCATAAATGAATTCATTGGTCTATGCCTATTAATATACAAACGCACACATACGCACTGCTGCTGGTAAAAATGAACATCTCTGTTTATCCCAAGGAGATCGGGATAGTACGACATCACACATTATAAACATCACAATACATATATATACAAGAGAAATTCAAAGATACTTATCACACCTGTAAACTCAGCTGGTTAGCAGTGAGCCTAGAGCTCCCATGGCCCGTATATAGAGGAGAGAGAAAGGGGGAGAAGGCCTTGGCCTGGCCACATGTCTTAGACCTAAGATGGCCACCAAGTTTCCATGAAGCTTTTGGCCAGCCAAGACCTTTACTCACCTAGCATCCAAAACAACAGAGAGCTCTCAATTCCAACATCATTCACCCAACACTCATTCAAGAGTCCCACCCATATTTGTCTATCCAATCAGCTGCACTTCCAAAACATTCTCTCCTCTAGGGGGGAGGTATTGCAGTCCATTGTCACAAAACTCTTTGAAGTCTGTAGCACAGCAATGCAAACTGCAGGGGGCCCACTTCCTCTGTAGCTTCAAATAAACCATGGGATCAAGTGTCATTCCCTTGCAAACCCAGATCTTTTTAGCCCAGATTATTTTTACTGTACTCCAACATATGCCGCTTTGCGCTTGAAAGGCGCATATTACCCTTCTTCAGCCATGGCTCCCATTAAACAGTCCATATAGTCCAAACAGTCCTCAACTGTTTCATAGTGTAGCGTTCTTCAACATGCACCTCCGAAACAGTTCATAACTAACTTCCAACATGTGATTCCGAAACAGTACCTCTGGACCAGTCTTTCATTCTTCACCATGTGAAATGGCCCCTATGGAACAGTCCATAAATGGCTTCCCAACCTGTTTTTCCGGACCAGTACATATGGAACAGCCCTTAATGGTTTTACCGTATTGCGCCTCTCAACATAGGCTTCAGAACCAGCTCCCATGGAACAGTCCATAACAGTCCTAACGAGCTGTGCTTCTCAACACATGCCGCTTTGCTACTGGGTGACGCACCAACATCATTCTTCCGTGACAGCTTCCATGTCACCATTCTGTATTTTCTGTATCTTCTTCTTTCTGCCATCTTCAGGACGGCGTGCAGTATAGGCAAGGGGTGTCCATTCACTCACCATTCACCTGCACACACTCAGAGCAGCATATTAACCAGCTTTCAGATACAGAGTCTCAAGGAGGGCCTTTTCTTGCCCCTCTTACTAGCCTAAAATACAGTTATCACACTACACCATGACATAAATCAACCCATTACCATAATATCTACATATTTGCATATGACCCATCAAATTACATATCCCGCTCCCAACCTTCTATAACTTTTTACTGTAAATACGGGTCGGGATTACGCAGGCTTGCACAGTGGTTTTTCAGACTGCAACTTGGCCTGTCTGTGGTACCTCGGGGATCTAAATTGGCAGCAAAGTCTCTAATTTTTACTAAGAGAAATTTCCATCAATTTGTCCCTCAACTTGCATAGATAAGCAGGAGAGCTTCCTATTATAAGTTTTGAGTCTAACAACACATATAAATCTAAAAAAAAAAGATAAAAGTAAAAAACCCACAGAATTCCATCCCTGTGATTCGACTTCAGTGACGATGCCCAGGGTATATCCTGCACCTCTACCTACTGTTAGGTTCAAGAAATACCCTTGTTTTATGACTGATGTAACTATTGGTATCCTTTAGGACAAGGACAAATTTGTCTACGCCCTAAAAAATAACCAGGTGCTTCCTTCCCAGCAATGATCTCTCCATCCCGAACACAGAGTACTGTGTATAGACCTGGTATGCAGAGGACATCGTGGTCATGCTTTCGACAGAGGGAAATATAAACCTGCCCCCAGCTCCGTACTCTCTGACCACATGTGGGTCACTTGGCCACACATGCACCAAGATAGAATCCCCAGTCAGTAAGCCCTTTGACGCCACAAAAATATACAGACTGAGTCTGCACTTCTGTACATGGATCATACAGCATAACCTTTCACAATCCAAACCAGTACAGCCCATCCCGGCATTCGACTACCAGTTTGGATTATTGTAAGCGAAGTGCTTTGCAAGGTCTTACTGAGCGGTGATGCTAAATCATCAGGCCACTGGCCCTCACAGAGAGACTGTACAATCAGCTTGATGGTGGTCCATAATTCCGCCTACCGCTGCGTGCACGCCAGAGCCAATGACATATACCTGTCCTATACCATCTCACACTCTCTACCACCTCTCATCCTGGTTGACAAAATCTCAAGCCACGTTACACTGGATCCTATTCCCCCAATATAGTGCTGAATACATCCCTTCTCTTCTGGTTACTCCTCAGAGATAAGCGCCCTGAACTCTCTGTCCGCACATCTTTGGGAGCAAGCCACTAATATACCGTACTTGATTCAGGGTATATTCAGCACATATAGGGTAGGATTCTATCAACCATTGCGAGATGCTGAAGCGCCATGTGATGATGGCATACTGCACCCTGGTAGCCAGCGTTTCACAAGTGCCAGCCCCCTAGATACCTGCACTATATTCAGTTATGTCAATACATTTGAACAAAAAAAACATTTCCTTCTTTCATTTCCTCCTCCCACAATAAAAAACATATTTTACATCTCTTGTTCTGAAGGATTGGATATGTTATATTCCTTCCCCAACCTCCAACCCATTGCATTTGTATTCATAGTCCGTTTGCATCCATAAATGACAGGAGAGACTTTGGCAAAATGTTTCACTCGTCTCGTTGTTGGGCAAATTCTTTCAGATTCAGTACTAGTGCAAAAATTGTCCGTAAGCAAAAGAAACCTTATTTCAAGTATTAATCTGAATCTTTTCTCTCCTGAATGTTTATCAGAACAAATTTCGGTGTGGTATGGCACAGACGAACTGCCAACCAGATGAACATCTTTCATCTCTGTCCCAGAATCCTCTCCAATTTCGCTCCACCAAGATTCTGGAATTAAAGAACAAGAGCAGAATCAAATTCTTATCGATAATATCTCATAACACAGGAATTTAGCATTCCTGACTTCTAAACAAATGATCAAAACACCATTATTCCTCTAGGATGAACCCATTCTAAAATGGCTCCCCATGGTACAAGCAAAAATCTACAATATAAAAAAAAATGAACGTGACCGTTGCTTCTCAAAATTCTAAATTTTAAGCAATAAAAAAAACAATGCATTATCTGTACTTTAAGATCCATGCACCCATGCATTACTCCCACTTTCAGGTGGACAAATGACAAAATATTGGAATTCTTTCCACCTGAATGAAAAGAAAAGCCAACAAAAGAAAAAGAAAACGCAATTCCCACAGCTAAAAAATGGCTTCCTACTGTAGCCAGCTGCTAATTAAGGACATAATTCAACGACCACCAAGTCAGTTGCTAATGATTCTTTTCAGGTGTACTAACCCTAACAATTTTTCCACCTGAACAAAAATAAAAAATAAATGAAAAGAAAAATGAAAAATTTATAATAAAAAACCTATAAAAAAAAAATGAAATAAAATAATAATAATAAAAAAAAATGAAAATTAATAAAAAAAAATTATAATAAAAAAATTGAAATTTTTTTTTAAAATAAAAAAATTATAATAAAAAATTGAAAAATAAAAAAAAAAAAAAAATATTAAAATTATAATAAAAAAATTGAAAAATTAAAAACGAAAATTAAAAAATTGAAATAAAACATGAAAATTGAAAACTAATAAAACAAATTGAAAACAATGTATAATAAAAAAAATTGAGAGAGAGAGAGAAAAAAAAAATAATAAAATAAAAATATTAAAATTATAATTAAAAAAATGAAAAATTTAAAATTAAAAAAATTGAAATAAAACATGAAAATGAAACCTAATAAAACAAATTGAAAAAAATTAGAACAAAATTAAAAATGAAAATTAATAGAATAATAATAATAAAAAGAGAAGAGTGAGCGCTCATTCCTATCTGGAAGAGAATTAGTTGATGGGGAGAAGAAAAAACAACAACAAAAAAAACCATCTGTACTTCATCACAATCATTCGTAACCTCACTTGTAACTCTATAATCACTGCCTGACTATTGTTTAATATCTTTTTTTTTCATTGTTTGCAAACAATTACTAATTAATGAGCTCATGGTACCATGTGATAATCGATTATACATTTACAATAATCCAACCCCTTTTCTGTTAAATTTGCCCACTGTTGTTCTCACTTGTAGGATCTGCAAAAAAAAAATAAACATTAGTATCCAAACCAATTTCATGTCTTCCATGGCCTCTAGAAAAAGGAACACAAAGACAGTTATTATACACAATTATCACAACATTTGACTTTTTAAATCCCTCAAGCCTTTCCCATTCTGTAATGCACGGGGAATAATTGCCATATTTTTCTAAACTAAGCAGGCAGTATTGGTAAACTTTGCCATATTACACAGGAAAAATGGCAACGCCATCTGTGCCCAACTACATATAAGCCAGAATGGCATATTAGCCCAGGGGGCAAACATTGAAATGTTTATCCAGTCTTGTTGGCTGTATTTAGGGCATTGGCTGTCATTTCTTATCTCCTCTTGCGAATTGTGTGTGCTGTCCTGGCTGCTATCTTTCATATCAGATTTTTGTGGTAGGCTGTTCTTACCCTGGGGGGTTTTCATTGCAGATACCTGTATTTCTGGGGTTTCCTGCTGCATGCTAGCAATCTTAAGGGCTCTATTCCATTTATAACGTCTGAACTGTCTATGCCTACCTGTACCTCTGCTTTTTAGTGAGAAATCTGCCTTTGACCCATATTCCCTATGACTGGACTCTTGACAGTAGTCTCGTAGGATATTGACAACATTTTGGTAGGATCTAGCATTTCTCAGGGCCATTCTAGCGGGATAGCTTACATAACATTTATTGGCCATTGAGTATATGAAACTTGCATCATCCTCCAATAAGTCAGGACAGTTGAACACTTTTGTATACAATGCAAGATACTCACTGCAGAACATTATCGGATCATCCCCTCTTCTAAATTTCATTTGTTGCAAATCACTCATACCATTATCACGACTGTCCACAATTCGCCTCAATTCCCCTCTTCGCATTTCTGCATCTGCTAAGTTATCATTAACCTGTGCCGATAACTTGCCTACCACAGGTCCTGGTAGCCATGCTTTCAGAAGAGAGCATGCATCTTCATTACTCAAGTTGAATTTAAGTACAAGAGCCTCAAATTTATTGGACAGGCTCATTGGTGATTCCAGGCTGTTAAATTCCCCCAGAACCTGGCATAACGTAAGTCTTTCTTGGATTGTAATCAAACTGTTATTCTGTTTTGCAGCTATAGGTGCAATATCTGACTGTGTTTCATCACGGCTCTTTTCCTCAATGACTGTGCAGATACTAGCCAATGTGCCTTTGTTCTCATTAAGCGATACAATATATTGCTCTTTTGTAAGAAGCTGGGAGTGTGCCTTTGCTAATTCCCTTTCTACAGATATAACCAACTCTTCCATCTCTGTCACTCTTATTTGAAATGATTCTAAAAGTTTGCTCTTCATCTGACCGTCCGCGCTCTGCGCCTGAAGCTGCTGTCGCAGATCACGATTTATTCTCGACAAGCTGTCTGCTTTTGCCTACAACCCCTCCTTCTCATTACTGGATGTTATTGCAATATTTCGAAGTTGTTCACTGAATTTTTCTACGTCTTCCCCAACACGTCTCCTCTCTGCTTCCCATTTCTCTCCCATTTGATCAGATATTACCTTAATTCTGAGCAATACTGCAATTTCATTAGCCAATTTCTCTTTTTCCATTTTCTTTATTTGTTTACCCACTAATCTGGCATTATGTTGCTGACACTGAGACAATAGCGCAGCACACTGGTTCTTAAGAGATTCATCTGCACATGAATGATAACTAACAGAGGCATGTTTCTTAACATATTTATACACAAGTTCCATTTTACAATCCACAGTATACAATCCACAGTACACAATTCTTTTAGTACTAATGTTCTCACACTTAGCCACTGAAAACTATTTAGCACATACCTTTAATACAACTGCACTTTCCCCCCACAAAATAAATAAATAAATGTATTCACCATTACATACGTTTTCTTGGCTCAGGTCATTTGCATGTCACAGACCTGGAAAGGGGGGTCATTTGGGCTGTCAGCAGCTGAGAAAAACACACATCACGACACCCACCATTCAACTTATCTTGTGTCAAAGACAGAGAGGGGGGGTGGTTGCTCTTTAAAAATGAGGAATGGTGTTCTATAGTTCAAACTTTAACAAAACAGCACTTTGGGCCTGTTAATTCATCTAACACAACATCACAATCCATGGATCTCACACACTTCCGCACAACGTACCTCTCACACTGCCCCAAGTAATGAGCCAAACTCAATTATCTTTTAGCTCTTACAACTCACAAATTAAAAAACAAACAAAAAACAAATCACTCCTAGCATTCACTATTCTCATTCCTTACCACTTTTACCTGATGTCATTCAACACAATTGAACCTTTTGCATATAAAATAGAAAAGACTCATCACACATACCGTCCTTCTAAAAGCTGCCTTGTACTTGAGCACTTCTGTCATGTGGGTTCTATGTGGCTTTTAGGGCTACCACATTTCCGTTGGGTGCCAATTGTAAAAAAATGCTGTACTTTACATGGCTAACAACTATAACTAAATTATGAGCTTAAGAGATATTCACAGGTTCCCTTGGTCTATGCCTATTAATATACGAACGCACACATACGCACTGCTGCTGGTAAAAATGAACATCTCTGTTTATTCCCAAGGAGATCGGGATAGTACGACATCACACATTATAAACATCACAATACATACATATACAAGAGAAGTTCAAAGATACTTATCACATCTGTAAAATCAGCTGGTTAGCAGTGAGCCTAGAGCTCCCATGGCGGTATCAAGAGTAGAGAGAAAGACGAAGGAAGGCCTTGGCCTGGCCACATGTCTTAGACCTAAGATGGCCGCCAGGTTTCCATGAAGCTTTTAGCCAGCCAAGATCCTTCCTCACCTAGCATCCAAGCGAACAGAGAGCTCTGAGTTCCAGCCACTTACTCTACACTCATTCCAAAACTCCCTCCCATTTTGCCTGTCCTGATCAAATAACACCAAATCATTCCCTCCTCCAGTGGGGGGGGGGGGGGG
This sequence comes from Rana kukunoris, assembly GCA_029574335.1. Classification (NCBI taxonomy): domain Eukaryota; kingdom Metazoa; phylum Chordata; class Amphibia; order Anura; family Ranidae; genus Rana; species Rana kukunoris. The sequence goes on along the minus strand of CM056055.1, from coordinate 86,852,326 downwards.
GGTATTCCAGTCCATTGTCACAAAACTCTTTGAAGCCTATAACATACTGTAGCTATGCAAACTGCCTGGGGCCCATTCAAACCATGGGATGAAGTGTTCTCCAACACCCCCTCTGCAGCTGATTCCAGTCTTCCTGTTAGCATCACCGGGGCTTGTTAAACCCTCAACGTCACTTCCCTGATCACACTATCTTTTTGCTGTAGTTCAGATTCCCAGTCTGAGCCACAATCGCTGTCATCGTGAATAATACAGCTGGCTGGAGGTGGTGTGTCAGACAATAATCTCCAGCTATTGGCTAATGGCTGGCAGTCCCTGGACATGTTCAATCTCTGGCATGCCCGTTTGCCCGTGATGCATGCATTAACACTTTCCTCAGATGTCTGGTGCCTCACCTTTGGCATTATCTAAAGCAGGGGTCTTCAAACTGTGTCCAGAGGGCTAGATGTGGCCCCTTGCTAGCCTTTATCCATCCCTTGGACACACTATTACTCCCACTGGCACCAACAATGGGGCACTATTTCCTCCACTCATACCATTGATGGGATATTATTCCTCCTACTAAGAGGGACACTACATGTTCTATTGCCAGTGACCACCAACCCTTAGGCCATATTTATCCTTACAGATGCCGGGCCCCAAACATTTCTACCCCCGCTAGTAGAGGACACAGACACAACCCGGCCCTCCTAAAGCCCAAAAGACAATAAACTGGCCCTTTGTTTGAAAAGTTTGGAGACCCCTGATCTAAAGCAAAAAATTGTAAATGACCTTGTGAACTAGTTGATCTTTGAGCAGTCAAATATCTATAAAAAGTCACAGTCTTTAGGCTATAGTTCAGACTCCGCAATGTATTGTTTTGCAATGCACATAGGCAAGGCAATTTAGTTTAGAGATATATTTTTATTTTGCAGGTATCCTGGAGTTTTTATTTAACTGCTCAATTTTGTCTAGTCGTTTTGTTTGAGAAGTTTTAGACATACTGATCCTTGGATCCCCAGTGGTCACTGGTCGTACATATTTCCATGCACCCTTTCTCAACTCCACTTAAATGGTCTAGGGCTTCTGAAGTTATTATTATTGAGACCTGCATAGGTCTTAAAAGCTCAGGGAGACACCAGACCACCACTGCAGTATCAGAGGGGAGCAGATGAAGCACCAGCTGCCGGGATATGGAAGGTTCAGTAATTTGTAAATTCTCTTTTATACCTCCTAGCCTAGACCAGGAGTGAGTAACCTACCTAGCCTAGAACAGGAGTGGGGCTTATGCAATCAGTAGCCAACTGGCCAAGTGACCATACAAAATTATGAACTGTAAAAACATAGTAGCCGGCTAGCTAATGTTTTTCTACTTGCAAGTGCAACTGATCTTTCATATTTGCAACAGTCAGTCAGTCTTGATGAGCTAGATAAGTTAGTGTTGGTCGGTCAGCACTTAGGTGTCCATTACACCTTTAGATTTTCAACAGGGACCACGTGGATGCGCCATGCCACCAAGCGGATTAAAATCTTGCGGAGATTCCCCTTTACACTGCTTGATGTGTAGAGGGGAATCCCTTTGTACTCTGGCCGCCTGGCCTGGGGAGGACACTCAGCTCCGCCCTGTCAGAGTACAGTAAAGTACCTTCCTGCACAGCCCTGCAAACTTGGGATGACGCAGCGAATTGACACAGACAACACCACTATATCTCCTAGACTCCTACACACAAATTGATTAGGTGCAGCTCACTGAATATCAAAAATTGAAAACTGGTATGTAAGTGAAAACATCTCAAGATGTTACATGATTGTCTACAAGGGCTGGGAGATAATTGCCTTTATATAATATTAGGGTGAAGAAGCCATGTGTATTTCTATTGTATTATCTATCTAATGTATTTTCTTTTCTTCACAGATCAAGATGAATTCATACTTGATCTCTATGAAGTGGAGCAAGGCCTGGACCTGCACGCATCTGGTTCGGATCACCATCCTCCCTCCCAGCAGTTTCTATGGAGCATGATCTTCCCCCTTCAGTTTCCCTATCCCCCCACCTACCCACTGCCCACCTACCCACTGCCGCCCACTCTCCAGAGCCATGGGAGTCGAGGAGTGCCAAGAGAGACAATACAGGAGACTGTCTTACTCTTTGGCCCTCCACAATCGCCGCCAGATGCGTCAACTGATGGCTCTGGAGAGGAACCAGCGGGCAACAGGGAGGATGATTTCCTCTCAGCTTGCTGCCATAAATGCCTCCCTCCGACAGATTATCAGCCGGTTGCCGTTGGAGCCTGAGGGGAATGACAGTCCCTAATTTTTTTTTTTTGTTTTTTTTTACTTGTTTTAAAATAAAAATAATTTGTTCAGAAATAATTGTTTTCTTGCGTTTTGCTTTCCTTGTTAGGTTCATTAGGTGATGTACTGTATGTAAATCAACTAGTCAATGTTACTAACTTACATTTAACCATCAGGCAGAACTTAGAAAATGTAAGAGATTTCTCTCTACACTATTCCAATGTGCAAAGGGTAATCCCATGTATCTTCATATTGTGTCCAGTCACGCCATTCTGTACAGCTATCCCCCCACCAGAATACACATACACTGCTCAACAGTTCAAAGGGCAGTCATCATTTCCAGGGCTTGAGTAACATGGCAGCAGGGTAGATTACTCACACTGGAGACAATTACAGATGTTCATGCAACAGGCGGAGGATCAGAGAGGGCCCTGTTGTCCCCAGGGTCAGAGATGGCAAATGGGAGGGGCCCCGGGCATCGGGATGCAACTCAGCAGTGACCAACTAACCTACCTTGCATAGAATCACGTTTTCAGCTGTATGCTTAGTTCTTTATGCTAGGTAACATATTCTGAACCTTGAGTTTACACTCTCTCTCCATCAAGAGGAAGTGTCATGCTGTTGAGGTCATCTTTTATAATCATTGTCTCTTCCAGACCATCATACAAAAATGGTTAAATTAGAACACGTTGCTATTTGTATTTACAAAGACAGCAACACGTGAGCAGTAGCTCCACGTCAAGGCTTCAACCCTTGCTACTGTCCATTCACACAACATTCATTCATGCAATCACTCACACTGACTACTATAGTCAGTCACTCACAACACTCAAAAAGGGTAATGGAAGGAATAAAGAGAAAAATTTGCTTAAAACAATCTAATTCTGTTACTGCTATTGCAATGTCAAGTGGTAAGAAAAAAAAAAAAAAGGATTTTCCTCAACATTTGGATGGTTCCTCTGAGTCCCATCTATCTTCACATGGTGACAATGGTTCTGGTCTTTACAAGTTTAGGTTAGGGTAACCCAGCTTGGGGAGGTTGAATTTGAGGAAAGTTATTTGTTCCATCAAACGGGGGGTCAGTTGTTAACGGTGTGGATTAAGGATGTTCCCAGTAATAGAGAAAACTCTCTCACTTTGCACAGTGGTTGGAGGACAAGATAGTAGTTGCTGGGCAACCAGGCAAAGACCAGGCCACACACTCTTCTTACCTTCCCAATAGGTCAAATGCTCCTCTGTAGGAAGCAAAGGTGCTTCATATAGGTAGGCCCTGACCATTTCAGAGGCACTGTTCTCCTCTTGATTACCTGCTGATTGACCAGAATCCACCAGACTGTCAAGTGCTTTGACCCAACATGCACGTGCCTCACTCATTTTTTTTTGAGTGATGGTGCCAGGCTTTGGAATAGCAGACATGGCAGGTGAATCTTCTAAACAGGGCTCATCCGGCATACATCTCTGTTGCTGCAAATTACGGACCCTTTCAATTAGTTTTTCTTTCCAGTAGGAGAGCTTGTTGTCTCTGAGTGCCAGTTTACCTTTGATCCTGGGATCACACATGGAAGCCAGCATGAGTTCAGGGCTTTTGCGGACACGGTCATCTTTCCGATCTTTTAAGTTGTCTTGTAGCTTTCTGATAAAAAAACACTACATCGGCATGAAGTGGGCTGCCACGAAGAGGCTCTGTGTTTTCTAGGAATGATCCCATCTTATCTATGAGATAGGTAAATAAGGGTATGACCTGTCCTACGCTGGCATTGCTATGACTCAAGTTTTCTGTCACATTCCGAAAGGGTTTTAAGACAGAAACGAGCTGACCAATTATACACCACTCATCACGTCCCAGTGTGTAATCATCAATCCCAATGCTGTGGCGGGATGATAGTGTATGGATGGCTGTCTTTTTCTCCAAAATGCGTTCCAGCATTTCCAGGGTATAGTTCCATCTTGTTTCAAGCGATGTATGGGGAGCCCTGATCTTTCTTGCTCCTCCCTCAACAATTGACTAGCCCCCACACTGCGGTGGAAATTCCCTGCAATCTTCCTGCAAAGTTCCAAGATTTGAGCAATCTTGTTGTGTTTTTCCACTGGGATTGCACCCTTGACCACTAAATGGAGTATGTGTGCAGAACAGCGCACACCAACAAAAGATCCATTTTGGAGCGCTTTTACCATGTTTGAACCTCCATCTGTGACTATAAAGCCAACAGAAACATTACTGACTGCCCGCTCTCCAAACCAATTGGCCAACATTGATCTAATTGCCCGCAATATGTTGGCAGAGCTGTGCTTATCATCACGAACTTCTGTGTGGAGCAGAAAAGCTTGATAACCCAGCTGGTCTTGCGCTGCAGAACTGCTTCCTGATGAAGTTGGAATTTTTACACCACCAACTGGCACAGTGGCCTCCCACCAGTGTGCAGTCAAAGACAGGAAAGTGTGTTGACCGCTGGGAGCTGTCCACATATCAGTGGTCAAATGAATGGTCTGACCCTCGGCTTTGGCCATTTTTTTCCTTTAACGCTGCAACGCACGACCGATACAGTGCTGGAATAATCTTTCTGCTGAAAGTTGTTCATGCAGGAACAACGTATCGTGGAGCAAGGGCATGCATGAGCTGTTTAAACGGCTCCCCTTCAATCATCCGAAAAGAGGCTCCTCCAACAGCAATAAATTGGCCAATGAGGCGAGTGATCTTGTTGGTCTGCTGTTTTGACATGCCCTTGGAACTAAAGCCAACAAAACAATCTAAGGTAGGCTGATGTCCTTGGGAGGATGAGGAGCATGATTGGGTCTGACTGCACAGTGGAACTAATGCACGTGGACGGTTTGTTGGCTGGGCTCTGTTGGCTGGGCCCTGAGTAAGTGGTGTGGTTGAGGAGGTACCACCACTAGTACAGTCAGAGTCCTCTGTTATGCTGCTTCCTGCGCTACCATCTTTTTCTGCCTCTGCCCGCAGTAAAGTGGAGTGGTGATAATTTTTAAGATGTAGGTTCATACCAGCATTGCTTAAATGTGCTAACTTTTTACCCCTACTGACTTGCTTCCCACACAATTTGCATTTTGCAAAGAACCCGCCTGCTTCCATTGTTTGGAAGTATTTCCAAACTTTGCTACGATGGGATGCAGCCCCTTGACCCTGTTCCCCTCTATTTAGGGCTAATATAACTGCAGCAGGTAGCACAGCAGCGGTGGAAGCTGTTGCACTTGCCACTACAGTTACACTTGGTGAACTAGTGCTACTGCTCTTGGCAGGGGTGCTGGGGACTAGGTCGGTGTCATCACAGAATTCTTCCTCCACAATAATAGAGGGAGAAGGGGAGTTAGGAGCAGATGAAAAAAGTGAACTGCTACCTGTCCTACTTCTCACAGAATATCCCTCTTGCCCTTTCTCCAAGTCATACTGGAAGTCGTGTGGGGTAAGACTGTATAAAATGTCTGCAGTGTTTGGGGAAAGAGGAGCATCGCATTCAAAATCATTCTCATAGGGCAATGAAGAAGACAAAGTCTCACTCTCTGTCTCCCTCAATTGCTTCTTTGGGGAGCTAGGCAGTGTGGGCACAGTGGGCAGTGGCATTGGCGGTGTCATTGGTGGTGGTGGTGGTGAGGGTGATTGTAACGGCAACTCCACTTGTTTTTTAATAGATTTCTTGCCTCTACCATAAAAATACGAAGCCATGACACTTGTAGAAGAAGATGCTGCACTAGCAGTGGAAGCAGCAGCAGATGTTGGTGGTCTGGCAGGAAAACTACTACTAGTAGAACTGGTGGTGGAACTAGCTTTGCTGGTGGCAGTGGTGGTGCTGGTGACATCCACTGTTGTAGACACTGATAGCATGTTTGTGGTGGCAGACGTGTCAGAGACACTAGTAGCAGAGACCTAGCCACTTCTTTTTAGCAAGGCGTCCACCACGACCGCGACCACGACCTGCCTCCACTTTTCCCTTACAATTGTACATTGCTGTTGCTGTAGTGGACTGGTGATAGTGATGTGATCACAGATCAGACAGGTAACACAAGATAGGGTAAACAGAATCTCAATCTATTATATAGAATCTATAATAATAAATCGCATCCTCTCTCCCACAACACGGGCAGCCTATCACAATAATACTAGCAGCAACTAAATTGATGACACTATCACACTACTAATATCAAATCAATATCAATTCACACTAACACTATAAATTCTTGTGCTAATGCTGCAATGCCTAATAATTCAGATTCTCTGACAAACAAAACAGACCAGGTAAGATTGACTGTCTTCTAAATTCATTCAGAGTATGTCTGTCTCTCTGATAGCAATCCTCGTAAGTTTAAGTAAAAGTACGATGGCTGTACATGTGTACTTAATCTCAATCTATATATTGAATATCAATCTATTATATAGAATCTATATAAATCGCCCCCCTCCCCCCTCCACACTGGCAGGCAGCCTTTGAGTGAGGCTCAGGCTATCACAATACTAGCAGCAGCAACAGGTTTGTTCAGTAGTATCACTAATATCAATTTGGGTGGCTAAACACCCGTTCCCCAGGTTTGATACCCATGGATTCAGGACAGCAGCAGGGGATTATGTCTTGAACCAGCGTTTTTTGTTGGAACATAACTGCTCTTCTGATGTATATCACATTAACTCCCACCCCTTTATTTGAGCAGAAGTGGATCATTTGGCTACCCCGCCAAAGCTTACACATGCTTATATTGCATCCAATTAATCCTCTGCACCCTCATACAAAAGGGTTCTTTTCTTTTTAAGGGATCACCTTTATTAGTAATGCTGGGTAGGCATTCTAGTAGATCCAAGAATAGCCCTCTATCCCCAGCTTTTATACACCTTAGTACCATCAGTGTAACTCTAATGTCACTCTTGGTATTTGTTAACATCAATCAGCAGTTTGTCCCCCTTCTGAGTTCACACAGACTCCTTAACCTGCTCCTTGTCCTTTATTTTAATATATTATATATTCAACTACTTTGATAGAATATCACTTTGTCTATCTCCCTGATGTCCCAGGATATTATTCTACTTTGCTTGATTTATATGGTAACATTATTATCTGTATTTCTATTCATATACTCCCATATCATTTATGTGTTCAATTTGCCTGTGTGTCTGTCCCTTGGTCCAGTTCGTCTTCTGCGTTACCGCGCATGCGCGGAGCGTGATGACATCACGTCGTACCCACGGCGGGGATGGCGGAAGTTGCCGGGGACCTAGTGTTCTTCCGGAACACACGGGGAAGCCGCATTATGGCATCCCTATGGGGTGCCCGCGTTGGGTCCCCGCGCTTGCGTCCTGGTGGGGGGGGGGGCTTGGTGGGGTGGGATGTTTGCGGGGGGGGGGGTGGAGTTGCTACCAATCCAGGCTCAGTGCTGATTCACCTCCCTCCATAAATAGTCCTGCCTGAAAGAGCTCTTCACTTGCAGCCCTGCTGGCAGACCCTACTGAGACACAACCAAACACTATGTCGGACAAGTAAGTAATGGCCTTAGCAGCCTTAGGGTCTCCTGTATTGATATTAGTAAGCCCTTTTGCACTTTAAGGGTTTTCCTTGATTTTCCCTTTATATTCTTGATAGATCCCCACAAGAACACACCTAATCTACCCATACTAATTTCATGGGGATCCCATAACTGTCTTTTCACTTTTTGTTTCTGTCACACTTTCACTCATTACATCACTCATTCCCTCTCACACGCAGTCCATCTTATTAACTCAGCACTTTTTGGGCACCTCTTTGTCCATCTTACATTTATGTCAGTCACAACTCACTTCCTTACATTTCCCACATGCCACTTCTCTTACATTTTCACACAACTTCACACTCATCAATTCATTATATTGCTTATTTCCCCTTTTTCCATATTTTTTCTATTATAATATATTCTTTACTCCATTGGCATCTTTCTCACATCTCTGCTTCCTTGCTTACACAATCTTGTTCCCAGTAGTTTTTCTTTTCTCTTTCCATTCACTTTTCCTGCTTTCTTGTTTTTGTTGACTGTCTGTCTGCTCCACACCACCTGGTTTGTAACCCTGGTATACTTATCAATTTCAGGGAGGCATTTTCCACTTTGATGGCTTTTCACCACTTGCCTGCTTTTGGTTCTCTCCGCCCCGCCCCTTTCTCGTCCGTTTCGCCCCGGGGTTCCCCCCCCGGTCCGGCGCAAGCTATTCCCGTCTTGCGATTTCCCGCAGGCCTGGAGGCGGATCTCCCACCCAAACTTTCGGCCAACTGTTTCCATCTTGGCCATTTTCTCCGGCCCGGGTGTCCCTTTGGATTGTGTCTGTTGTCGCCAGGGGATAACCCTGGTGGACCACCGTTCCCAAGCTACGATAGCCACCCTGGTAACTATATCTCTTTATCCATATTTATACAGTTACATGTTTCATCTGTTACCTGTACATTGGATTTTACTAATAGTATTGTTATGCAGCCATGTCGTTTTGTTTGTGTACTTCTACTGGCTTCATTGTTGTATTTATATATATGTATGTATATTTTTTTTATAGAACCTATGACTGCATACTCATTTCCCCCTGAGGATGACCCACATCAACTCAAGGGTCGAAACGCATCGGGGTCTTTGCGCATAAGTTCATCTACTCATTGTTATTATATACAAATGTTTTTACATGACTGTTTTACAATGTATGCCTTAGAATATCAACCACTAAGGATTTGTTTTACTTTCCAATCTATTTCCTTTTGAATAAAACTACCTCAATTAATTTGATACCCCCCTACTGTATCGTATACTTTTGTTTCTGCAACTCAAAGCCCCTAGGGGTACCTCTCTCTTTTCTACTAATATCAATTCAAATCAATATCAATTCACATCAGAACAATAACACAATAGCTTCAGCTTGTGCACTTAATGCTGCAGTGCTAATAAATCAGGTTCTCTGACAAAAGGAGCAGATAAGATTGACTGTCTTCTGAAATCATTCAGTATGTGTGTCTCTCGCTCTCTCTGCTAGCAAATCGCATGTGAAGGTAAAATGGCTGCAACATGTGTACTGAACTAGTTTTTTTACTGCTCCACCCATTGGTTACAATCAGCCAATTACATTCCTCATCATCATTATTTTACCTCCCACACCCAATTGTTTCAATGTCGAATCTTGTTTCCTATATGTGTGTGTCTGTGTACTGTATTGACTTGTGTGTAATGTCGAATCTATTCTCTATAATATCGAATCAGTATTTTCTCATAAATGGAAATCTATTCTCTGTAACATCGAATCTATTATTTCTATCACGTCGAAGCTTTTCTCTATCATGTCAAATCTTTTCTCTATCATGTCGAAAAATACCGTATGTGTGTGTAATATCAGGTTCGATAAGACAGATTGCTAGTTTGCTTCACTGTATTTAGTCAGCGTCATGTCGAATCTCTCTATATCAAATTTTTTTTTTTTCGCAACGAAAACGAAAATAAAGCATTTTTAATGTCGGATCTTTCGGTTTTCGTTTTCTGCGCTCTCGTTATCGTTTCTTAAAACGATAACAAAAAAAAACCTGATTTTCGGACGAAAATGCATTCTAACGAAAACGAATGCACATGCTTTCAATAGAAATATTCACCGTTCGTCGCCACTCTAGCCAGAGTGGGTGAAGTGCCCCTGGACAGACTTCTAAAATGTCACTTTAAGTCGCTCGAAGGAAACCGGTCCCTGCCACAAACCTGGCTCTAAAGATGCCTCTGCCACAGGCTTAGTACTTTGTGATTCTTGATTAGATGAGCAGATCCTCCCAGTAAATTTTAGTTAGAGTCACTGATCAGCAGTTTAGATATATCTGCAATATAACTGGAGACTAGACGTTGAGCGAACCCGAACTGTAAAGTTCGGGTTCGGTACGGACTTTAGTTTTTTTTTGTACCCAAACCAGAATAATTGGAAAAAGTTTGGGTTCGGGTTCGGAGTTCGGCTATGTTATGGCGCGCTGCACGGCAGCCAATCGCCATTTGTTTTACTACTGTGACTAGGAAGTGATCACAGCCATGCATACTAATGGCATGGCTGTGATTGGCCAGTGCAGCATGTGACCCAGCATGTGACCAGCCTCTATATCTGATAGAGGCACACAGCACAGATCGTCACTCTGCTGTAGCTAGTGTAGGGAGAGACTGCTGCTGCTGCTGATTGAGGGACAGAGTTAGTTAGGTTTATGCTGCTTCATTGTGCTTTACCTAGGTTAGGGACAGGCTGCTGCTGATTGAGGGACAGTGTCAGATAGGTTTATCCAGCTTCACAAATTAACAACAGCACTGTTTATTTCTGTCAGATCTGTATCTTACCGTTTAGGGACTGTGCATTACATCGTTTCAGTGTGCTCAAGCTAGGATAGGGACAGGCTGCTGCTCATTGAGGGACAGTGTCAGATAGGTTTCTTCTGCTTCAAAAATCAACAACAGCACTGTTTATTTCTGTCAGATTTGCATCTTACAGTTTAGGGACAGGTTCCAGCTATTTGCTATAGGGACAGCAATATATAGGTGACTCTCTGCCTATTTCACCAGCACTGCACCTGTGACCTGTGATATACTGTGTGTGTCCAGTACATTGTTTAGGCCCAGGTTCCTGCTATCTCCTATAGGGACTAGAAATATATAGGTGACTCTCTGCCTATTTCACCAGCACTGCACCTGTGACCTGTGATATACTGTGTGTGTCCAGTACATTGTATAGGCCCAGGTTCCTGCTATCTCCTATAGGGACTATAAATATATAGGTGACTCTCTGTATATTTTACCAGCACTGCACCTGTAACCTGTGATATACTGTGTGTGTCCAGTATATATTTTTTAGGCTCAGGTTCCTGCTATCTCCTATAGGGACTAGAAATATATAGGTGACTCTGCCTATTTCACCAGCACTGCACCTGTAACCTGTGATATAATGTGTGTGTACAGTACATTGTTTAGGCCCAGGTTCCTGCTATCTCCTATAGGGACTAGAAATATATAGGTGACTCTCTGTATATTTCACCAGCACTGCACCTCTCACCTGTGATATACTGTGTGTGTCCAGTACATTGTTTAGGCCAAGGTTCCTGCTACCTCCTATACGGACTATAAATATATAGGTGACTCTCTGCCTATTTCACCAGCACTGCACCTCTCACCTGTGATATACTGTGTGTGTCCAGTATATTGTTTAGGCCGAGGTTCCTGCTATCTCCTATAGGGACTAGAAATATATAGGTGACTCTCTGCTTATTTCACCAGCACTGCACCTGTGACCTGTGATATACTGTGTGTGACCAGTACATTGTTTAGGCCCAGGTTCCTGCTATCTCCTATAGGGACTAGAAATATATAGGTGACTCTCTGTATATTTCACCAGCACTGCACCTGTCAACTGTGATATACTGTTTGTCCAGTACATTGTTTAGGGCTAGGTTCCTGCTTCTTGCTATAGGGAAAGGATTATATAGGTGAATCTCTGTATATTACACCATATTACACTATTGTTGTATTTAAAAAACACCCATTTAGGGCAAGATCCTACATTTGCGAAATATGAGGAAAAGGTCAAATAAGGGATGTGGCCGCGGTCATGGTGCTGCTGGTGCAGCTCCTGTTACAGGGAGAGGACGTGGTCGATCTGCGCCAGCTACAGGCACAAGTGAAACACCTTTCTCAGGTGTGAGTAGGCGACAGAGCCTGCAGCAGTATTTGGTAATCCAGCGATAATCCAGCTCTACGGATGTTGAGGCCAGGAGCAGAACAGGCGGTAGTAGATTGGGTTGCTGGCAGTGCCTCCAGTTCCTTCACATTGTCTCCGAACCAGTCTTGTGCTGAAAGTTCAGAGTTGGCGCCTGCAGCCGATGTCCACCATCAGTCTTTCACCTCACCCCCTTGCAAATCAGCCAAGCACTCTGAGCCCCAAATCATGCAGCAGTCTCTTCTGCTTTTTGATGAGTCTGTTAGCATGTGTTCCCAGGGCCATCCACCTAGCCCAGCCCCAGAAGTGGAAGAGATTGAGTGCACCGATGCCCAACCACTTATATTTCAGGATGAGTACATGGTGGGACCATCACAGCACGTCTTGGATGATGATGATGAAACACAGTTGCCAAGTGCTGGTGCTTTTGCAATTGTGCAGACCGACAAGGAGGGCAGTGGTACCGACTGGGTGGAAGATGATGTGGAGGACGATGAGGTCCTCGACCCAACATGGAATCAACCTCATGCAGGTGATCCATGTAGTTCGGAGGAAGAGGCGGTGGTCGTACAGAGCCACCAGCACAGCAGAAGAGGGGGCAGGGTGCCAAAGCAGAGCGTCCGCCCCCTAGACAGTACGCCTGCTACTGCCCAACGCAGCAAGGGACCGAGCACACCAAAGCCAGGTCCAAGGAGTTCCATAGTGTGGCAGTTCTTCACACAGTGTGCTGATGACAAGACACGAGTGGTTTGCACGTTGTGCAATCAGAGGCTGAAGCAAGGCATAAACATTCTCAACCTGAGCACAACCTGCATGACCAGGCATCTAAGTGCAAAGCACGAGCTGCAGTGGAGTATACACCTCAAAAACCAAGAAAGGTCTCTGGCTCCTCCTGCTTCCTCTTCTGCATCAGTCTCGGGCCTCTCGGCCTCTTCATCCACCTCTGTAGTGACAGTGCCACCTGCCACCCCTCAATTAGAGGACCGGCAAGCAACACTACCACCTGGGTCACCAAACATCTCCACAATGTCCCATGGAAGCATTCAGCTCTCTATCTCCCAAACACTGGAGCGGAAGAGGAAGTACCCCCCTACCCACCAGCGATCCCTGTCCCTGAATGCCAGCATTTCAAAATTACTGGCCTTTAAAATGCTGGCATTCCACTTAACTACGGATACGTGGACCAGTAAGCACGGTCAGGGACATTATATTTACCTAACAGCGCACTGGGTAAATGCAGTGGCGGCTGGGCCTGAGGCGGATAGCAGTTTGGCGCATGTCCTTCCACCACCGAGGATTGCAGGGCGCTTCAGTTTGCCTCCTGTTCCTAACTCCTCCTACTCCGCTTCCTTATCCTCTACCGCCTCCTCATCCAGTCAGCGTAACAAATGCACCACCAACTTCAGCACAGCCATGGGTAAACGCCAGCAGGCAGTTTTAAAACTTTCCTGTTTGGGGGAAAAACCACACACCGCGCAGGAGTTGTTGAGGAACATGGAACAACAGACCGATGAGTGGTTGGCGTCAGTGAGCCTTAAGCCGGGCCTGGTGGTGTGCGATAACAGGTGAAATCTCGTAGCAGCTCTGGGCCTAGCCGGTTTGACGCACATCCCTTGCCTGGCGCATGTGCTGAATTTGGTGGTGCAGAGGTTCCTGAAAAACAGCTGCTGCAGAAAGTGCGGGCCGTCTGTGCGCACTTTCTGCGTTCTCACCCTGCTGCTGCTCGCCTGTCAGTGCTGTAGCGTAACTTCGGCCTTCCCACTCACTGGCTCATATGTGATGTGCCCACAAGGTGGAACTCTACCTTGCACATGCTGGCCAGACTGTGCGAGCAGCAGCAGGCGATAGTGGAGTTTCAGCTGCAGCATGCACGCGTGAGTCACTCTGTGGAACAGAACCACTTCACCACCAATAACTAGGCCTCCATGCGAGACCCGTGTGCCTTGTTGTGCTGTTTTGAGTACTCCACCAACATGGCCAGTGCCGATGACGCCTCTCTCAGCGTGACTATCCCAGTTCTGTGCCTCCTTGAAAAAACGCTACGGGCGATGATGGAAGGAGGATGTGGCACAGGAGGAAGAGAAGGAGGAATCAGGTTCATTTCCAAAGTTTTCAGGGCAGTCATTCACAAGTGGCTCCGAGGGTGGGTTCGTGCACCAACAAAGGCCAGGTACACAATTCTCCAGCAAGGGCACAGTTCTGGAGGATGACGCGGTGGAGGATGAGGAGGAGGAAGACATGGAGGAGGAGGAGGAGGAACCATGTTCACAGCAGGATGGCATCCATACCAGTTTATGGCCATCACTGGTGCGTGGCTGGGGGGATACAGAGGACACAGATGATACACCTCCCACAGAGGACAGCTTTTCGTTGCCTCTGGGCAGCCTGGCACACATGAGCGATTACATGCTGCAGTGTCTCCGCAACGAGTTTCGCACATTTTGACAGGTGCTGATTACCGGGTGGCCACGCTGCTGGATCCCCCTTACAAGGACAATGTACCATCCTTAATTCCCTCACTAGAGCGTGAACGCAAGATGTGCGAGTACAAGCGCACGCTGGTAGACGCGCTGCTGGTGCAATTCCCACCTGGCAGCGGGGGCACAGTGGAAGCACAAGGCGAAGGCAGAGGAGGAGGAAGAGGTCACCAACGCAGCAGGGGCACCGCCAGCACCTCAGAAGGCAGGGTTAGCATGGCCAAAATGTGGAAAAGCTTTGTCAGCACGCCACAACAAACAGCACCACCAGCTGATATGGAACGTTTTAGCAGAAGGCAGCATTTCAGCAACATGGTGGAGCAGTATGTGTGCACACGCCTACACGTACTGAATGACGGCTATGCCCCCTTAAACTTCTGGGTCTCCAAATTGGGCACATGGCCTGAGCTTGCCCTTTACGCCTTGGAGGTGCTGGCCTGCCCTGCGGCCAGTGTATTGTCTGAACGTGTATTTAGCATGGCAGGGGGCGTTATCACAGACAAGCGCAGCCGCCTGTCCAGAGCCAATGTGGACAAGCTCACGTTCATTAAAATGAACCAGGCATGGATCCCAGAGGACTTGTCCGTACCTTGTGCAGAATAGACACCGGGCCGGTCTTACCCAGCCATTGTTTTTTTTCTGATCTTTCTAGGGTTGCTATCTCATCCCTTTAAAAAGCAAAAACATATTATTTACACAGGTTCTCTGGCTGATTAAGGTGCTGCTAATTAAACTCACTCGGTGCCTTATCGACAGTAAATTAGCCCCAGAACCTGTGTAATTACTCTGTGTTCAGGTTTAAAGGGATGAGGTAGCAACCCTAGATCTTTCTCACTCTTTTGGGGTTTACCCTAATTTAAAAAATAAATGTATTAAAAACCAAAACCTGCTGTGTTGGCTACCTCCTCCTCCTCCACCGCTGCTTCCACCTACACCGCCACATCCACCTCAACCTCCTAATACATATGGACCTCATCCTCCTAGGTCAAAATGATTTTATTTTTTTATTTTATGTTATTTTAAGTTATTTCCCTATCCACATTTATTTTCAGTAGAGTAGTTGCCATGTCCTGACATTTTGCCAAATGATTTATTTTTTATTTTTTTTATGTTATTTTAAGTTATTTCCCTATCCACATTTATTTTCAGAGTACTTGCCATGCTCTTCCCGACATTTTGCCAAATGATTTATTTTTTATTTTTTTTATGTTATTTTAAGTTATTTCCCTATCCACATTTATTTTCAGAGTACTTGCCATGCTCTTCCCGACATTTTGCTGGCATTTGCAGCCCTCCAGCTGTTAGAACCACTCTGGCGCCACCTATCGTCCGGGGGTGAGACCAACACCCCCGGAGCGCAGACTGACCCACAGGACAGTTCCAAAATTGACAGCCACCCAATCTAACAGAATTAACAGTAAAAGCAACATAACTCTCTCACTCCCCACTAAATTTAGTGTAGTGCCCATTATAAAAGTAAGGGGGCACTACATAATTAACTAAATTAATGAGAACACACATGAATTGGAGTACAAATAGCCATAGCAGCCTTTTTATTAACAAAAACAACTTATCAGCCTGTTGGTCATATGACGGCACCCAGAATTACAACTTGTTCTACTTGTAACACTGCGGGACCTTTTACCATACCAGGCCTCCAATCGTGACACACCAGCTCGGAGACAACTCACACCCGCAGTGCAACCATTACTGACCTTAGTAACTGGAATACACCAGAGGGGCACATACCACGGATCAGACCCCCACACTTCTATCTCAACCGTATTTTCTTCCACCGTCAAAAGACCAACTACCACCACACGATCAGCTGCCATGATGTCCTTTGCTGATATCGCACCTGCAAAGAGATAAAGCCTTCTCTGCTGTCCAGGAGACCCTAGCTATCCCTTAACTAACTACCACAAACCCCTCCTCATCCTGTTGCTCCAACCAATCCACCTCTCCCCCATTCTACACCTACAATCCTTAACCCCATAATTGCTTCCCCATCTCACACTGTAATGTCGACCCTACACTATCTTTCATTTTATTTTCTCTCGCTCTGGGCCTTACTTCATTGATGTACCAATGCCACAATTACAGTTGAGGTTTGAGTTTGCTGCTATGATGTGTTCAGGATGAAACATGCAGGTTTGAAATTCACAGTGTTGGTGAATTAATGCAGGGATTCAGCAGGCCAAAGTTTTTGTTTAACATAATGTACTGCATGGCCTTTGAAGTCTAGCCAGAAGAATATGATGGAAGAAAAGGAGGTGGTGAAGAGGCACATAACAGCCTTAGTGCCAGTGTATTGGAAGCTGCATAAGGAGTAATTTATGTAACTGTACTTTAATCACTTCCTGACGGTGGTACGACTTTGTACGGCCACAGTGTGGATGCTAATTGCCAGAAGGCCGTTTATATATGACCTCTGGCCTCCAGCCACTGGGGGTGCGCGTGCCCGCCGCATCACTGAGATGCTGATGGCTGGTGGCCGCGATGTCCGTCAGGCACCCACGATTGGTGGTTACAGAGACAAGGACGTGGATCTGTGTGTGTAAACACACAGATCCACGTCCTGTCAGGGAGAGAGGAGACCGATCTGTGTCCCTTGTACATAGGGACATAGATCGGTCACCTCCCCCAGTCAGTCCCCTTCCCCCACAGTTAGAAACACTAGGCAGGGTACACATTTAACCCTTTCCTCACCCCCTAGTGTTAACCCCTTCAGTGGAGAGGCGCACCCTGTGATCGGTCACAAAGCCTCCAGCAGCACTGAATGTGCGTTCTGAAAGAACACTGGATGCAGGGCAAGCCAGTAGCTCAATTGCGTACTGTGCAAGCTCTGGACAGTGATCCATCCTCAAGACCCAGTAAGCCAGAGGATTTTCGGTGGGGAAGGTGTCCAAGTCGGATCTTGCCCCTAGGTATTCCCGGACCATGTAAACCAGACGCTGGCGATGGTTGCTGGAACCGGTCAGACCTTAGGGCTGCGGATTAAAAAATTGTCTTAACGCATCGGTCAGACGGCCACCTTTTCCACCGCTCCTTCTGTGACTCACCGAAGCCTCAGCAAGACATTGTCCAGGGCCAGGTTTTGGTAATCCCCCTGGTTCTGGTAACGCATTGCACAGACCCTTCTGCAAGGCCTCCCGCATAAGTTTCATCTTCTGCTCCTTCTGCGATGACAACATAAGGTCCGCAACCTTACTCTTGTAATGTGGATCAAGGAGAGTTGCCAGCCAGTAATGATCCCTCTCCTTGATAGCACGTACACGAGGATCCTTATGCAGGCTTTGCAGGATCAGGGAGGCCATGCAGCGTAGGTTTGCAGAGGCATTCGAGGCACAGTCCTCTGGGTCACTGAGGATGACAGGATCCACAGGCACCTCATCCCAGCCACGTAAAAGTCCACGTGTTCCTTGGGACTGTAAATAATCCCTTGAAGACTGCTGCTGCTGATGCTGAGTGCTAGGCTCCACCTCCATGCTACTGATACAATCATCCTCCTTCTCCTCCTCCTCTTCCTGTGTGCTAGGTGGGCAAGCTGGACCACTGTAAAGGGGGCCTTGAGAGGTAAGGAAGTCCTCCTCTTCCTCCCTCTGTTCTGCCTCAAGGGCCCTGTCCATTATTCCACGTAGCGTGTGCTCCAACATGTGAATAAGAGGCACAGTCTCACTGATGCATGCTCGTGGCCCCCTCAAATAGTGACAGGACAGTGCATGCATTCCTGATCAAGGCCCACTGGCGTGGGGGAAAAAACCAAGCTCCCCTGACCCAGTTCTGCTGCCATATTGGCACAGGTACTCATTAATGGCCCGCTTCTGCGTGTGCAACTGCTGCAGCATGGCCAACGTTGAGTTCCATCTGGTGGGCATGTCACAGATTAGGCGGTTCTTGGGCAGGTTGTATTCCCTTTGAAGGTCTGTCAGCCGAGCAGTGGCATTATATGACCTCCGGAAATGCACACAGACTTTCCTGGCCTGCTTCAGGACATCCTTTAAGCCCAGGTACCCGCCCAAGTACCGCTGCACCACCAAATTCAGGACATGCGCAAAACAGGGCACATGGGTGAGTTTTCCCTGTCGCAGGGCAGAGAGGAGGTTGGTGCCATTATCACTGACCACCATTCCAGGCTTCAGCTGGCGTGACATCAACCACCTCTGAGCCTGCCCCTGCAGAGCTGACAAAACCTCTTCCCCAGTGTGGCTCCTGTCTTCCAAGCACACCAGCTCTAGCACCGCATGGCATCTCTTGGCCTGCATTCCTGCGTAGCCCCTCGTACGCCTACGGAGCACCGCTGGTTCTGAGGAAACATCACCACAGGAAGAGGCCACAGAGGAAGAAGAAGAGGATGGGGTGGAGGAGAGAGGTGTGTCACAACCAGTAGTAGTGCTTCCGTGCCGTGGTGGCGGAACAACCTCCAAAACTACTGTACCTTGCCCTGCGTCCTTCCCAGCTGCCAGAAGAGTCACCCACTGCGCCGTAAAAGACAGGTAACGTCCCTGTCCATGCCTGCTGGACCATGAGTCAGCGGTAAGATGCATCTTACCACTGACTGCCCTGTCCAGCGAGGCATGGACATTGCCTTCCACATGCCGATAGAGAGCCGGAATCGCCTTCCGTGAAAAAAAGTGGCGTTTGGGTACTTGCCACTGAGGTACTGCACATTCCACAAACTCACGGAAGGGGGCAGAATCTACCAACTGAAAGGGTAGCAGCTGAAGTGCTAGGAATTTCGCTAAGCTAGCATTCAACCGCTGGGCATGTGGATGGCTGGGAGAGTACTTCTTTCGGCACTGCAGCAGCTGGGGCAGGGAAATTTGTCTGGTACTATCAGTAGATTGCCTGCATGTACTACTACTACTAGGTTGTGACACACCTATTTCTACACCTTCAGTGCATGCTTCAGAGAGGACTGGGGGTCTAGTGGAGTTGGAGGTCCCAGAAGGGCAAGGGGAGGTCCACTTTGGTCTTTGGTGTGGGTCTTTCTGGTGTGCTTGCCAACGAGCTGCATGGCAGGTCGACGTATGTCTGGACAAGCATGTGGTGCCCAGGCGGGTGATGTTTTGGCCACGCGAGATACGCTTGAGACATATGTTGCAAATAGCAAAGGTACGATCTGATGGACATGTTTCAAAAAAGGCCCACACCAAAGAACTTTTGCTGTACCATTCAGACACAGCAGTGCCATGCACAAGCATAGATGTGCGCTGTAATGCAGTTGGTGTGCCCTTAAGCTGACCCCTGGATGGCATCCTGCCTTTTTGGAGATGTGCCTGTGCCTCATCCTCCTCCTCCTCTTTCTTCTCCTCTCTCCTATCAGGCACCCAGGTAGAGTCAGTGACCTCATCATCCCCTCCCTCCTCATCACTGTCAAAAACCCGGCAGTATGCTCCAGCTGAGGGAACATCACTGCCAGATTGCTGTCCCTCTCGGCCTCCCCCTCTCCCTGGGCTCACATCAATGTGTTCCTCTATCTATGTTCCATCTTTGGAGCCTGCAAAACGCTGTACATCTTCATTCAGCATGTACCCAACACTGTGTTGAAACAGTTCAGGGGACTCCTCAGGAGGACACGGTGGGACTAGGGAAGGATTGTGTAATGCCATTGTACAGAGAGAAGAGGAAGCCTTGGCAGCTGCTTTGCCAGACAAACTAAGATCAGTCTGTGTGAGAGAGGATGAGGAGGATGAGGACCGCTTGGTCATCCAACTACTATTTCCTCTGCATGTTGAGACTCAACACGGCCAGCTCCCGAAAAGAAGGACGAGCGGCCACGTGCTGAAGAGGATGCACCGCGTCCACCACCAGCGTTGCCTCTAGATGCAGAGCCTGCTTGCCCTTGTGACTCTCTGCTTCTTATTGTTGTCCTTCCAGACATTTTAATGCGTTGAGGTGTAAATAAACAGCACACGTGCACTTACAGTAAATGCGTTTACGTGCGATTAAACAGCAGACGTGCACTTACAGTAAATGCGCTTACGTGCGATTAAACAGCAAACGTGCACTTACAGTAAATGTGCTTACGTGCTACTCTTTAGCAAAATTTCACTTTCAGTAAATGCGTTTACGTGTGATTAAGCGGCAAACTTGCACTTACAGGAAATGCGCTTAGGTGCAAATAAACAGGACACGTGCACTTACAGTAAATGCTTTTACGTGCTATTAAAGAGCAAACGTGTACTTACAGTAAATGCGCTTACGTGCTACTAAAGAGCAAACTTGCACTTACAGTAAATGTGATTACGTGCTACTAAAGAGCAAACTTGCACTTTCAGTAAATGTGTTTACGTGAGATTAAACGGCAAACTTGCACTTACAGGAAATGCGCTTAAGTGCAAATAAACAGGACACGTGCACTTGCAGTAAATGCTTTTACATGCTATTAAAGAGCAAACGTGTACTTACAGTAAATGCGCTTACGTACTAAAGAGCAAACTTGCACTTACAGGAAATGCGCTTAGGTGCAAATAAACAGGACACGTGCACTTACAGTAAATGCTTTTACGTGCTATTAAAGAGCAAACGTGTACTTACAGTAAATGCGCTTACGTGCTACTAAAGAGCAAACTTGCACTTACAGTAAATGTGATTACGTGCTACTAAAGAGCAAACTTGCACTTTCAGTAAATGCGTTTACGTGCGATTAAACGGCAAACTTGCACTTACGGGAAATGCGCTTAAGTGCAAATAAACAGGACACGTGCACTTACAGTAAATGCTTTTACGTGCTATTAAACAGCAAACGTGTACTTACAGTAAATGCGCTTACGTACTAAAGAGCAAACTTGCACTTACAGTAAATGCTCTTACGTGTGAGTAAATGCGCTTACGTGCTACTAAAGAGCAAACTTGCACTTACAGTAAATGCGCTTACGTGTGATTAAACAGCAAACATGCACTTACAGTAAATGCGCTTACGTGCTACTAAAGAGCAAACTTGCACTTACAGTAAATGCGATTACGTGCTACTAAAGAGCAAACTTGCACTTTCAGTAAATGCGTTTATGTGCGATTAAACGGCAAACTTGCACTTACAGGAAATGCGCTTAGGTGCAAATAAACAGGACACGTGCACTTACAGTAAATGCTTTTACGTGCGATTAAACAGCAAACGTGCACTTACAGTAAATGCGTTTACGTGCAATTACACAGCAAACGCGCACTTACAGTAAATGCTCTTATGTGCGATTACACAGCAAACTTGCACTTACAGTAAATGCGTTTACATGTGATTAAACAGCAAACGTGCACTTATAGTAAATGCGTTTCTGTGCTATTACACAGCAAATGTGCACTTAAAGCAAATGCGCTTAGGTGCAAATAAGCAGGACAATTGCAGTAACACCCAGTACGTTTAGGTGTAAACCAAACACAACACGTTAGAGCACTGCAGCTATGCACAATCTCCTGCCTGCCCAATCTCCTGCCTGACAAATACTAATAGTAGATCTAGCTAAGCTATACAGTGTATAAATATATGTACAACTCTTAAGGATGTATATATATTCTCTACACACTGTAATAAAGCTAAACTGACTAGCCTGCTCTATCTAGCTAGCTAAAAAGATAATCTCTCTGTCTCTCTGACTGCTCTCTTTAACAAAGCCGGAACACACTACACGAGGCCGCCCGGAAGGCGGCCTTTTATAGTGTGGGGCACCCAGGCTTTGGCCAATTATGGCTCTTCGTTTTTTGGGCGCTGTGATTGGCCAAGCATGCGGGGTCATGGTGCATGCTTGGCCAATCATCAGCGCGCAACGCCGCGGTGAATTATGGGCCGACGCGCGTCACTCGAATTTGGCGCGAACGACCCATTTTGTTCGAATTGCGTCGAACAATCGAACGGGCAATGTTCGAGTTGAACATACGTTCGTTTCGAACTCGAAGCTCATCCCTACTTCTGGTACAACACTTCCCAATTCTGTTTGTGGGTTGAAAGAGAGAGAGCCTTAACCAGGTGATATTCATTGTCACTGTTCCTTCTTACAACTAATTTGTGTATGGCCCTCGTGGCATCTTCTTCTCCATTCTCATTAGCCCCAATGTGCTTTTCTCCTGGGAGGTAGCCTCTGGCTTCAATTTTTAGCTTGGTGCTTGATGTGACAGGCTGCTCTAACATTTTCAGTGGGATATTGTGTGGTGGCACTAGAATAAGACACCTCCAAATTTGCATTCAAAGTCTTGGCAAGACATGGCATACAGACTCATGCCGCGTACACACGATCATTTTTCGGCATGAAAACGTCATTTAAAATGATCGTGTGTGGGCTTCACATAGTTTTTCAGGTTCTGAAAAACAACAAAAAAAAAAAAAATTCGAGCATGCTGCATTTTTTAACGTCGTTTTAAACAATGTCGTTTTTCGGGTTATAAAAAATGATTGTGTGTGGGCTAAAACGACGTTTTAAACCTGCGCATGCTCAGAAGCAAGTTATGAGACAGGCGCACGGAAACTAGCACTCGGAATGGAGTAAGCACATTCGTTAGCTTTGAAATTATTGCATTGTGTAATTCAGCGCATTCTTTTCTTCTTTTTAATGCTACACTAATGCTCATTTTTTGCTGCTGATATTGTTACATAGTTATGAAAAGCTTGTTACTTTATTATTTATTGTTATCTAATGACTATTTTTTTTTTTTTAATCCAGATCTCCATCTAAAATAATGTATGCTTATTTTAAATATATATATTTTTTTTAATATCAGCTAATACCTGTCGTTTGAGACCCACTCATGTTTGAGACTTCCGTCGTCTCTACTAGCAGTTTTTGCATCATTTGTGAATCTATGCGGTATTTGTTTTATCCTATTAACTTTTTTTTCCCCCCTGCTTGTTATATCTCATTGTTTCACATATACATAATTTATCAACAAAAGGACTCAGACAAGTAGGGAAATGGACAAGTCAGGGGGCTTCCCTAAGTCCCCCTTCCCGCCCCCTTTCTCTCCCCTTGTGGCTCCCAGGTCTCCTAGACGCGTTGTTATCTCCAATGGTGTTCTAGTGTGTCGCCCATCTAAGTGCTGTGTTTGTGTTGAAGAGGTCAGAACACTCATAATTTTCCATTGAGTACCTTCGCTTGTATCTATTTTGTCTTATTCAGAGAGACAACCTTAATCCCTCTACATAGTTCCATGTGTTTTTATACACCTTCCATTTATGCCATTTAGCCCGAAAGACACGAAAGACACCTTCCATTTCTGTGACACTATCCTTCAACGCTTCCATCCTACATGTTTCTTCTACTCCCTCCACCCACTCCCATATCTGCGGGCTATCGGTACCTTGCCATTTTTTTGGTATCAGTTTTTTTGCTGCATTTAGCATGTGTGGGAGTAGCGATTGTTTATATTTTTTAATGCCTTCCTCACTGCAATGGAATAGTACCACCCAGGGATCTTTCTTAATTTCCGTGCCTGTGATCTCTTTTACTTGGCGCAATATGGAATCCCAGTATTTTTTAATTATTGGGCAGGACCACCATATGTGTGCCTTGGTGCCCTTCTCTAGGCAGCCTCTCCAGCATTTGGCAGACTGATCTAATTTATATTGATTAGTTTTCACTGGTGTAATGTACCATCCAGCGAGACACTTGTAATTCATCTCTGCTGTTTGCGAGTCTATGGCAGAAGAGTGGGTCAGGCTCATTATCTTTTTTACCAAATTTTCTCCCCTGCCCATACCTAACTCCCTTTCCCATTTTTCCACTAACGGTGCTGCTCCTCGTGCCCCTATCTTAATAAGTATTTTATATAATTTAGAAATCGTGCCTTTAGTATTCTCAGCTGTGCAGACCATTTCCAGAGGTGTCAGCTCCGCTCCCGTCCGTAATGGTTGGGAGAGTTGCGGAACAAAGTGACCTAGCTGTGCATAGTGCCATCCATCCAACTTCCAGACCTCCTGTCTAGATTTCAACTCCTCATAGGTGTCCAACCCTCCACCCTTTATAATATCACCTAAATAAACAGTGTCTTTTTTAATCCAATTCCCACCTATTTATTTTTCCCCAGGTGGAAAATAAGGATTTTCCTTTAGATTTATTAGTGGAGAATTATATTTGCTGTTAGTGAGTGCCCGTATCCTATCCCACATTTTCAAGGTACTTCTTGTCAAACCATATATGTTGTGATTCAGTGATCGGTGTTGCGCTGGTATCCATAAAATTGTTCTTAATTGTGTCATATCTTGGGCTTTTTCAATCTGTACCCACCTTTTCCCATGTTTGTCTCTGGCCCACTCCACTGCCCTAGAGAGTACTGCCGCCTTGTAATAACTTTTAATATCCGGGACCGCCAAGCCGCCTTCTTGTTTATCTTGTTTCAGGGTACCTAAGGATATTCTATGCTTTCTGTTTTTACAAACAAAGTTCATCACTACCGAGTTTAGGGTTTTTAAATATTGAGGGGGCAACGTGATTGGTAATAACTGAAATTTCTATAGTATTTTAGGGATATAAATCATTTTTAAGATGTTAGAACGACCCATCCATGAGATGGGCTTGTTTATAGTTTTTTTTAATTCACTTTTAATATCATTTAACAATGGTAAAAAGTTAATCTTATATATCCTCTTAACCGTGTTAGCTAATTTGATCCCCAGGTAGTTTAATTCTTTTTTCCATGGAAAGGCACATGTCTCTTTGACCAGTCCCATTTCGATTTTATTTAAATTTATATTTAATATTTCCGATTTAGTCACGTTGATCCTAATATTGGAGATGGCCCCATATTGTTGCAAGGTCTGTACTAGCTTAGGGATGGTCTGTACCGGGTCTGCTACGTAAAACAGAACGTCGTCTGCAAAGGCTGACAATTTGTGGTCCTCTCCGCCAACTCGGATCCCCCTGATATCAGAGTCTTAACGTATCGAGGCTAGTAAGGGTTCGAGGAAAAGAGTAAAAAGAAGGGGGGACAGGGGACATCCATTGTAATGGTCACCACCACTTACGACCTTCCATCCAACCACGACAAGCTTATCTGACACACTGCGACAATCTTGCATACATGATCCATATCCATTCCCATAAACAAGACGAGACTCAAGCTCTGCACTTGCTTCAAAGATATGACAATTTATTGGTATTTTCTCAGCTTCTTATACAGTCTCAAGCATAATGCAGTTAGTCACAGGACAATGTAGTCTCCACCCCCCTTCACACCATGGGGGGGCTTCAATTTCACTCTAAAAGGCATTCAGGTAAGCTAACCATGTAGACTTGTCGGCATCGCATCTTCAATAGAGTTCAATTAACCTTGAATAATACACAGACATCTAGTTGAATAAGTTATCTAGACAGCTTTATCACACAATGGCAGAGTCTTGTGAGAGTGGGTGCAATCAACACCTTCAACGGAATGTCTTTACAGTGAATAGCCAACACCTTAAGATATTTCAATAGCATATTATACAAAGGTATGACTCACTGTCTGGTTGACCTGGTCATGTCATCATGAACTCCTTGTGATATCTCAGTCCTAAAATGAAGTATTAATAATGTCCCATCTGTAATATATGAATTATGATTCTTTGTCACCCTATGGCCCTAGTGGACATAAGGTGACCCTAGACATAGGAATATCTCAGTCTGTCACGGTGCATTCCGTTACATCTCTCCCCTTTCGGTGGGAGACGGACACAGGTGGGAACCCCAAACGGGTTGACTCCGAAGTCTGTCAGTAGTTCCAGTCCTCCAATGCTGGTATCCATACTGTACCCCAAATAAATGGCTCCAAACTGAGCATTACTCACCCCGCCAACCTCTGCCTCTCTCAGAGAACACGCCTGCCGCTGGGGAGAAGGCAGGGTGGCTGGGCTCAGTCCATCATGCTGTTGGGGGTCTGGGCCAACTGCCCCCCCCTTCCTGGGGTATACCAGTGGAGACTGATGTCCCATCCACTGGTGCTTGGTGAGAACCCCCCGGTGCTTGCAAAGCAAAGCCGACATCCTCCTGTCCCAGTCCTGTACCATTTTCTGGGTTTGTGCCAGTGGAGACTGAAGTCCCATCCACTACCCCAGGAACCCCCTCTTCTGTTAGTGAGGAGCAGAGGCCTATGACACTCTGCTCTGTTGCCAGCTCTTCCGCTGGGTTGCTGTGAGTGGAGACCACAGTCCCATACACTACCACAGGGTCCCCCTCTTCTGTTAGTGAGGAGCAGAGGCCTATGACACTCTGCTCTGTTGCCAGCTCCTCTGCTGGGTTGCTGTGAGTGGAGACCACAGTCCCATCCACCACCACAGGGTCCCCCTCTTCCATTAGTGGAGAGCAGAGGTCCGTGACCCTCTGTTCTGTTGGCAGCTCTTCCGCTGGGTTGCTGTGAGTGGAGACCACAGTCCCATCCACTACCACAGGGTCCCTCTCTTCTGCTAGTTGGGAGCAGAGGCCTGGGGCACCCTGCTCTGTTGCCAGTGATTCAGCTGGGGGTAAAAGCTTTACCACCTCAGCTTGTTGCTAGAGGGAGGGGCCAACCGCCCCGGCTCTCTGGAACTCCACACCATCCGATTCGGCTTTAGGGATGGCAATCTCCATTTTTCCACTGCCGATTCATCAGTCAGGATTTCACAGTTATCTGACCTTTCCTCATAGTCCCAGGCAATGGGAGCCCCACCCTGCTGCTAAGCCGAGTCTAGCAGCTGTCTGTAGGCGACCTCCAGCTCCCATTCTTGAATGGCCAGAAATTCTAAATCTTCCTGTGACCAGTGGCCTGCCGAGATATTCAATTTCTCCTCTCTGTGCTCCATTATGTCCTCCAAGCGCCACTCCCGATCAACCCCGAAGTCTGGATCACTGGACATCCTCCAATACAATAATCCCAGGCCATCATAGTTATGGCCTTCTGTGGGGCTGTCATCTGCTGGCCACGGGCACTCTTGGGCTACATACCACTGGAGGGCTCTGTAGCTTTCATCCAGCTGCATCTCTGCCCGGATCAGCCTGCTCAACTCGGCTGTCCACTCCTGCTTCGGTTGTTTCACCAACAACAGCATTCGTACGTCATACTGCGGCCAGTACCTTGCATAGATTGAGGGCAGGACTTTTCCTTGGTTTTGCTGCTCCCGAGCTAACGCTTCCTTCCAGAGTTGGCACCGAATCACATCCGACCATCCCAACAGGACCTCCTCTGATACTGGTCCTCTATGCTGTATCCGCATCTCTTGTAACCTCCTTTGGAATTCCTCTTCAATGGAGACTGGTATCTGCACCTCTCCTCTCTCTTTAGTTGGTGCTGCTGTGACTTCAGCTGCTGCAGCACTTCTTCTCTGTAGCAAGGTGGCATTCAGAGCCGAAATAACTCGGTCCCTGATCTCCGGTGGAGGGTTAGGACCATAATGTGCCAGTCTTAGGTTAACAGCCCGATCAAAACTTTCTTCCTCTGGTGTCCTGTCCGTTACGGCGGGCCTTTTAGCTCTATCCATTTCGACCAGTTCTGCGATAATGTCCCTTTTAGTACGGTTGCTGGCCGGTCTGCCCCGGCTCTCCAGTAAGTCCATGAGGGAAGAGAGCTTCATCCGTTCATACACCGTCTCCATTGTCATGTGCCCTTGTAGCTGTCCTTCTGATGATGGAATCATCCCACTGCTGTGCCACCAAATGTAACGGTCACCACCGCTTACGACCTTCCATCCAACCACGACAAGCTTATCTGACACACTGCGACAATTTTGCATACACGATCCATATCCATTCCCATAAACAAGACGAGACTTAAGCTCTGCACTTGCTTCAAAGATATGACAATTTATTGGTATTTTCTCAGCTTCTTATACAGTCTCAAGCATAATGCAGTTAGTCACAGGACAATGTAGTCTCCACCCCCTTTCACACCATGGGGGGGCTTCAATTTCACTCTAAAAGGCATTCAGGTAAGCTAACCATGTAGACTTGTCAGCACCGCATCTTCAATAGAGTTCAATTAACCTTGAATAATACACAGACATCTAGTTGAATAAGTTATCTAGACAGCTTTATCACACAATGGCAGAGTCTTGTGAGAGTGGGTGCAATCAACACCTTCAACGGAATGTCTTTACAGTGAATAGCCAACACCTTAAGATATTTCAATAGCATATTATACAAAGGTATGACTCACTGTCTGGTTGACCTGGTCATGTCATCATGAACTCCTTGTGATATCTCAGTCCTAAAATGAAGTATTAATAATGTCCCATCTGTAATATATGAATTATGATTCTTTGTCACCCTATGGCCCTAGTGGACATAAGGTGACCCTAGACATAGAAATATCTCAGTCTGTCACGGTGCATTCCGATACATCCATGTCTAGTCCCATTCCTCATCTCAAAGGGATCCGAAAGAGCACCATTGATCTAAATTCTTGCCGTCCCACCGCCTCCAGTGTAGACGTCATGAGTCCCCAGTCTACTCTGTCAAAGGCTTTCTCAGCATCAACTGACAGAAATAGATTGGGGAACCCATCTCTCTCGATCCTCTGCATCAGGAGCAATGCCCTGATAACATTGTCTTTTCCCTCCCTATTGGGAACAAACCCTACCTGATCCGGGTGGATCAAGCCCTGCATTACTCCTTTCAATCATTCCGCCGATACTTTAGCAAATAGCTTTGTGTCTATATTTAAAAGAGATATGGGTCTGTACCCTGAGCAGAGGGAGCTATCTTTTCCCTCTTTTAAAATAATTGCTACTACAGCACCCTGATGCTGCGATTAACTCAGTTCATACTTAGTCCCCAGATCATTAAAATAGGCGCATAACCTGGGTATTAGTATTTCGCCAAATCTTTTATAATACAGAACCGTAAACCCATCTGGCCCAGGGCTCTTGTCAACCGCCATATTTTTTAGGGCATTTTTAATTTCCTCTGCTGTTATGGGTCTGTCTAAGTTTGAGATTTCTACTTCATCTACCTTTGGTAGTCCTGCCCTGTCAAGGTAGTCCCTAATCTTAGCCTCTTTCTTCCCTATCTGCTCTTCTGTATTTTGGATATTGTACAGTTCTCCATAATATTTTTTTTGAAAGTTTCTGCTATATATGCGGTTGCATACACTATTTCGCCATTCTGCCTTTTGATTTTTTCGATATAATTCCTGGCTTTCTTTTTACGTGCCATTCTTGCCAGATGTTTACTCGATTTATTGCCCCATATATATATCTCTCTAGTAATATTGTTTAAAATTTTCCTGGTTTCTGGGGGGCGTGGCCTGCGGCGGACCAGGATGGATGCCTGAATCCTGAGCTCCGATCCACGGCACGGACGATCGCAACTCTCGGCAACCGATCCTCCCTGCTTCTCACCCTTTGATACAGGGAAGGACAGAGGACACCGCGGGGCATGCCTGGACAACGGCAAAATCCCCCTGTACCGCGCCGCCTCACGGATTACTATCCGACCGCCGCAACAATGCAGGGAGTCCAAGATGGCGCCGGCTCCAGCCTCGGAGCACACGCTGACATAGACAGCGCGCCTGTTGTTGTAAACAGCCCTCTGCTCTCCTCATCAGGACATCCTGACAACACCATCAGGGAATCCATGGACACTATCCCTCCTCCGGTGCGCTCTGCAGACACCCCACAACAGGACAGAGGTAAGAGACTGGCTACCTCCCCTGTCCCCTCGCCCACTAAAGAACCTTTGGCTAAAAAGCAATCCTGGTCAGCTATAGTGGCAGGCTCGTGCAACAACCAACATACACCCTCCCTTGCTGCTGTCCCTGCCTCTGACAATGCTGTTACTGAAGTCATGCTAAAATCCATGCTGCTGACATTACAGCAAGATTTACAAAGAGATCTGCAATTCTCTATGTCCCAAGTCCATGATAGAATTGACTGTCTGGAAGAACGAGCGGATGCTCTGGAGGATAATCTGCAGGATTATTCTAAAGCTCACAATGAAGTAGTAGAAGTGCAGGAACATCAAACTGAGGAACTCCGTCGTATTAAATTGAAACTTGCTGATTTGGAGGATCGCTCACGGCGCCAAAATATTAAATTCAGGGGCATCCCAGAATCGATCAAGCCAAATGAACTTACTCCATATTTACAACAGCTTGCCACTTCGCTGCTCCCGCGCATTAACGTCCGCGAGGCGTTAATTGACCGGGCACACAGAATAGCGAAACCGTCACATCTCCCAGATGATATCCCTAGAGATGTCTTGGCTCGTTTTCATTATTTTCATGTTAAGGAGCAACTTCTTTATGCGGCTAGATCTACAAAGCCCCTCCCGGCTCCATACTCCAACGTCAAGCTATTCACTGACCTATCCCCTGCCACGATGGAATTTCGGAGAGCTTTCGCACCGGTTACATCTATTCTTCAACAGAAAAAAATAACGTATAAATGGGGCTTCCCGACTAAATTGTTGGTCACTCATCAACATCAGATTGTCCCCATCCTTACCCCAAAAGATGGGTATAAGAAACTGACCAATTGGGGCCTGCTGCCGATCTCTTCTGGTGACACGGGACAGAGGAGTCCCCCTCGCGCACCCTCTGGGACTGGAAACCTGATGCCTCAAATCGCTGAGAAACACTGACTTATGCCTTGCCTCAGTCCTCTCTCTACCTCAGTCCGGCCGGGTGGGGGGTGTGAGGCCTGTTCACATTCTTTTTTTTTTTTCTCTTCACCTATACCCCCCAGTTTTAAGTGTGCTAAGCACATAGTTTCTTGTACTGTTTGCCTTTAAGGTTTGACGTAAGCATTGCATTTAGTTGACACAGCAAGACTTTTTTTTTCTTCTTTTTTTTTTATATATTTTTATATACTTTTTATTTTGTTGCTCTGTTATATATATTGTGTACCTCGGTTACTGGATATTTGCACATATTTTACAAATCATCCCACTATATCTCTGTGCTTTCTAGCCTTGTTGATAGGTATAGCCCCCTTCTCTCTACTGGTATCACCCGAGTCATTTTATCGCCATGGCCCTCACACTCACCTCCCTGAATGTTAAAGGCCTGAACTCACCTTTTAAACAAAATCTACTTTGGAAAGAAGCTTTAGCGCAACATGCGGACATTCTTTGTGTACAGGAGACCCACTTCTCTAATACGAACCAACCCCTCTGTAAGCATAATAAATACCCGCATTGCTTTTTTGCCAGTGCCCCAAAAAAAAAAGAGAGGGGTGATGATTGCAGTAAGCGCCGCAGTAGACTTTTCGTTGACCCACAGTGTTTCAGATGACGATGGCAGGTATCTGATCCTCTCTGCTACAATTAATAACCGTCCCCTCACTATCGTCAACATTTATGCCCCCAATACAGCTCAGAAAAAATTCTTTGTCAACCTATTTGCTAAACTTGCCCCCTACAGATCCTCATCTCTGATCCTATGTGGGGATTTCAATGATGTACCTGACCCCTCTCTTGACTCCTCCAACATTGCGAGAAGTAGACCCTCAGCTTTATCTGCCCTACTCCATAGAGAAGATCTATATGACGTGTGGCGCTGCCTGCATGGCTCAGAAAAGGATTATACCTTTTTTTCTCCTCCCCATCAGTCCTATTCCCGTATAGACCTATTTGTTACTGACAAGCACCTACTACAGTCCGTCACTGAGGCCCAAATAGGGACGATCTCCTGGTCGGACCATGCGCCACTCACGATTAAACTCTCATCCCCCTCCCAAGTCCCTATCCACACGATCTGGAGACTAAATACCTCCCTCCTTAACAACCCTGCCTTTGAGACCCAGATACGGTCAGAGATTGAAGATTACTTCCGATATAATGTTGACTCTGTGGCTGATCATGCTATCACATGGAACGCTCACAAAGCTTGCCTGCGAGGTCTATTTATTAAACTTGGAGCCCGTTCTAAAAAAATTCACTCTTCTACCACTGAATCCCTCCTAAAACAAATCCGCACCCTAGAGACTGAAAACAAGAAATCTCCTTCCCACGACCTCTATCTAAAACTGAAACTCCTTAGATCTCAACTTAGTGATCATCTCAGGAAAAATTTTGACTATTATATCAAACGCCTTAATCTGCGTGCCTACTCCGCAGCCAATAAACCTGGCGCCTATATGGCTATTAAACAATTTAAAAAGCAACTCGTCAATAAAAAGATTCCATTTCTCATTAACTCCCAAGGGAAACGTCTTAATAACCCCCTAGACATCGCCAATGAATTTAGTAGTTTCTATGCCAAGCTTTATAATCTCGCTAATAGTGAACAACTCCCTCCCCCACCTAAAGAATGTATCTCCGATTTCCTCTCTTCCATTTCCCTGCCCTCCATCTCCTCGGAACAACTCGCTTTTCTTGCAGAACCTTTCTCAACTACTGAGATACATGATCTCCTTAAAAAACTTCCCCTTCATAAAGCCCCGGGACCTGATGGACTCCCTAACGAGTATTACAAACACTTTGCTGAATTGTTGCTCCCCCACCTTTGTAACATGTACAATCAATTTGTATCTACTGGTACTATCCCGAAGGAATCTCTTGATGCTTTAGTGGTTACCATTCCCAAACCAGGCAAGGCAACAGACAACCCCGCCAATTACCGCCCAATATCTCTCCTAAACACAGACACCAAGATCTACGCTAAGCTCCTAGCACAGCGCCTCGCGAATGTTATCCCGTCGATCATCCATCCAGACCAAGTAGGTTTTGTGCCGGGGCGTCAGGCCTCAGATGGTACCAGGAGATTTATAGACCTGATACAGTGGGTGGAAAACAGTCAAACGCCTTCTCTCTTCCTATCTTTGGACGCAGAGAAGGCGTTTGATAGGGTTTATTGGCCTTATATGGAAGCGGTTCTCAGTAAGTTTGGAATCTCAGGAACCTTCTTATCTGCTGTGTTGGGCCTATACTCTCATCCATCGGCACGCGTCTGGACTTCGGGGCGTTATTTCCGACCCGTTTAATATCACTAATGGCACCAGACAGGGGTGCCCATTGTCCCCCCTAATTTTTGCTATGATAATGGAACCATTAGCACAGCTCATTAGGTCCAACACGTTAATATCTGGCATTAAAATAGGAGAGGTTGATCATAAAATCGGTCTTTATGCCGACAATGTCATTATTGCCCTAACCAACCCCCTAGTCTCCCTCCCCGAGGTTCAGCGTATTTTAGAGTCTTTTAGTTTAATCTCCCTCTATAAATTGAACCATAGCAAATCCCTTATGCTTAATCTAGGTTTAGACCAAGCGCAGACCCATCATATCTCGAAAACGTTTCCCTTTGCGTGGGCCCCTAATTCTTTTCTTCCCTACCTTGGGATACAACTAACTTTTCCAAGCCGTATCTTACTTAGAACAAATTTGGAAAACCTCACGGGCAAGCTTTTGAAGCTCACAAAGGATATGACCCATGTTCCCGCCTCCTGGGCTGGGAGAATTGCTCAGGCGAAAATGTTTCTACTTCCCCATATTTTACATTTGTTCCGCACTATCCCTCTCCCGATACTACAAACGCAACTGAGAAAAATTCAAGGGATTGTTAACTCCTTCATTTGGCAACAAAAAAGACCCAGAGTAAAGAAAGCTGTGCTTCTGACCCCAGTCCAACACGGCGGAATGGGTGCCCCAGACATTCTAGCCTACTATCGTGCAACAATCCTGGACCAGCTCAAAACTTGGTGGTCGGACCAACACCCCACAACATGGCGGCAAATAGAAGCTACTGCACTCCGTGCAAATCCTAAACATGTCCTCGCTGCTTCTTGGCTTAATTTCAAACCACAGCGCAACTTCCTAGGCACTACCACAGCCGCTCTAAAAGTCTGGTCCGCTGTTTTGCAAATTCATTCGGGTATCTCGGCTGACACACTTTCAGTGTTGCCCATTGAAGCAGTCGCTCTGTTGGCCCCTGA
This sequence comes from Rana kukunoris, assembly GCA_029574335.1. Taxonomy (NCBI): domain Eukaryota; kingdom Metazoa; phylum Chordata; class Amphibia; order Anura; family Ranidae; genus Rana; species Rana kukunoris. Next base: position 86,818,095 of record CM056055.1, on the reverse strand, counting down.
TCTTCCCATCGGGAACTGGATCAAACTAGGAGTTGTCAATATAGGTGCTCTCTTTTCACCCTGGGGTATCCACCCCTTTTCCTATCTACAACATAAATATGGCTTGTCCCCCAAATCGTTCTTTATTTACCTCTGAATAAGGTCTCTTCTCTCCACAATTCATCGTTCATCTACAGATTCTTTCTCCCTGCCTCTACTCAAAGCGTTTAACTCCAAAGATCCCAAAGTTAAAGGTATCTCCCTCCTTTACAAGATGATTACTAAGCCAAGTCCAGAACTACTCTCCCCTTCTATTCAATATTGGTCATCCTTTATCCCTCAATCGCCCTCACCTGATATCTGGGTGAAGGCCCTTTTGACTCCACGGCGCCTATCTCATTGCATTTTTAACCATTGGGGGGAATCCCTTCAGAAACTTTTTCATAAATGGTACTTCACCCCAGATAGGCTGGCAAAAATTTACCCGTCCACTTCTCCCAATTGCTGGAGAGGATGTGGCGATATTGGTTCCCTGTCCCATATCTGGTGGGATTGCCCGCTTCTCAAAACATTCTGGGCAGAGGTTGAGAAACTAATTTTTTCATTGTGCTGCATATCCCTCCCAATGTCCCCTTTGGATCTCCTGTTGGGTCTGTCAATCCCCTCCTGGCCTAGGCATTTGCGAACATTGGTGACGCACATTTTAATAGCAGCCAGGTTGGCGATTGCTAAAAAATGGAAATCGCTTCAACCTCCTCTTTTAAAAGATGTCATTGGTCTACTTAACTCCCATTTCCTGATGGAATTCTCGTTCGCTAAAGCTAACCTATCTACCAATAACTTTTACCTGTCCTGGGATAAGTGGCTGACTGATCCTAGAAGTGCCCCCCTGTGTTAGTTGGCTCTCCCTTAGTGGACGCCTAGGCCTTATGTGGATCCCCTTTTTTCTCTTTATTATACACACTGTCGATATGTTTTACAGCTGTATGTTGTCCACATATTTCTTGCTAAATGTTCAGTATTAATCCTTTTATGGTACTACTCTCCCTGTCCTGTTTCCTACTCCTGTTTTGTTTATACACAGTGCAATCTTCTACTGGTTTAATTGCTGAAGTTTTTTTTGTTTTTTCTTGATACTAACCTACTTGTACACGACACTGTGCTTGTTTTCCTTGTCTTGGATGTAGAGCCAGGGTATGCCCAATTGGCTATGTTTTGTACACACTCCTACCTTTTCCTTTTGGAAATCAATAAATACTTAAGTTTAAAAAAAAAAAAAAAAAAATTCCTGGTTTCTTGTTCCATAATCTCTTTTAATTAATTTCTCTTTGTTATTAAATTAAGGTATGTCTCTTTTTGTCCCCGTTCTTTATGGTTTTGCTCTAAATGAGCTATTTCCTTGACCAGTAGGTCCCGTTGCCTATTTCTCTCCTTTTTCCTTCGTGCCCCCTCTGATATCAAAATGCCTCTAATATATGCCTTATGTGATTCCCACAACGTTGCCCTGGAGATCTCTTCTGTATCATTGACTTAAAAAAATTGTTTTAATTCTTCCTCCACCCTCCCTTCTCCCACCTCATCCCGAATCAAATAATCATTAAGTCGCCACAGCCCCTGTCTGTTGTCTTGGTGTGCCGTCCCGATTTTCACTGTGATCGGGGCATGGTCTGATATGGTCATAATGCCAATTTCGGTTTCAGAGATATAATTTAACAGCCTGTGATCAACTAATGTGTAATCGATTCTGGAATACCTTCCATGGGGGGGGGGGGGGAAGAACGTGTAATCGCACCTATTAGGTTGGAAGGCCCGCCAGGCATCTACCAGTTGGCAGTTTACCATTTTCCGTTTGATTCTTTGTATGTGAGAGTTATTCGTCTCCCTCCTCATGAAGGTACTGTCCACTTTCGGGTTCATGACAAAATTCAGGTCTCCCATCAATATCATATATCCCTCCGCAAAAAATTTTAATTTATCTAATATTCTACCTAGGTATTTTATGGGATGTGCGTTTGGAGCATATACATTGGCCAGAGTGTACGTAGTATTTCCGATTTTTCCTTTCAGAAATAAATATCTGCCCTCTGAGTCAGCAGACCTCGCCTTAAGGACGAAGTCTACTGTTTTGGAAAAGCCGATAGCCACACCTCTGGCACGATTTGTGATGGCATCGCCATAATACCAGGTAGGATAATGTATGAGAGTACAATTTTATGTTAGAGTTCAATGATAGATGCGATTCCTGGATGAGGACTACATCTGCTCTATATTTCTTGATTTCCTCTAGGATCTGTATTCTTTTTCCCTTAGAGATCAGACCTTTTACATTGTAAGATAGGAAATTTATTTCGGCCATTTGAATCTATCAAGTTCCAATTTTCTTAAGGAGTCCCTAGGAGCCACTTTCCTTTTACCCTTTCCTACCCCCACTTCCCTTCACCCACCTCCCCCCTTTCCCCCTCCCTCCCCCTACCAGGCCCATAAAGGGCCCCTGAACCATGGGGGTCATCGTGCCCCATTTCCCACCGGTTCTCCTTATGAGGTGTTACTGTCCCACTCCCCCCCTGCCTACTGGCAATCTCACCGGGGCCTGATCTTACCCAGGCAGGGCTGTGGGTCCTGACCTGAGGGATCCTTGATCTTCACTCCCCCCTCTCCCCCTCCCCCGCTCCCCGTAAAATCAACGGCCACCCCCCGGTCCTCATTCCACCCATCCCGGAATTTCTATTCTTTGCAGATTTAGTTTGTCACAGAAGCCTGGGTGATCTTCCGGAAATATTAGTTTTGCGGAGATCCCCTCTTTCTGGGCAATCAGGCATGCTGGGAATCCCCACTGGTACTTGATATTATGTGTCCTCAGTTGCTCTAAGAGGGTTTTGAGATGTCTCCTCCTAGCTAGTGTCTCCCAGGCCAGGTCCGGAAAAATTTGTAACTCTATGCCCTCGTATGTCAGGGGCGGCTTTCTCCTTAATTTTGTCCAAACATCCTCCTTTTCCTCATAATGCCTGAACCTGATTATAATATCTATTGGTCTTTCACTCATATTGTCTTTGAGTCTACCTAGGCGGTGTATCCGCTCTATTTTAAGAGGTTTCCCTGCCCTATTGTCTAGAAGGGGGGTGAACAGATTGTTCATGATAGATCTTAGATCTTCTCCCCTTTCTTCCTTTAAAGATCGAATTCTCATGTTTTGTCTTCTGTTCCGATTTTCCTGGTCCTCCAGGCGATATTTTAGGTTCCTTTGATTCAGGTTCAGGGCCGAGTTTTGATTCTTCAGTAGGTTTAGTTCTGAATCTTGTTTTTCCATTTCCCTTTCGATCTCCTCTACCCGGGACAAAATATGTTTTATTTCATCTCTCAAGCCACTGATTTCCGCCTTTATGGCATTTTCCATTCTTTTTAGCATTCTGTCAAGGACCTCCATCGTTGGTATTTGTGGGTCAGCTTTTGGGTCTTCTATGTGGCTTAGTTCCTGATCGCCTTCGATAGGCACATCTGTGGCTTGTGTGTTTACTCCCCCGCCTGTTTTTTTCGTGGTTCCAGCTTTCCCAGTTTTTTTTTTCGTTTACAGGGCTTTGGGTGCTTCCTCCCTGAAACATATATTGTTTTATTGAGCTGGAATTGGGATTCTCCTTGGGGGTTTCGGGGCCGTGCCCCTTGTTATCTTACTCATTTTATGTCTGGTTCTAGCTCTAATGCGCTTCCCCAGTTTCAAATAAAGAGTTTACTTGTCCCCTAAAGGCACTTCCGGGGCCACTGATATTATTAACTATCTTCCCACTTAATACTCTAAGGGCGTGCCCGTTTTTTTTTTACTCGGTGGAGGTGTTCTCACCCCTTTAGGCCTCCTACTCACACTTTTTTGTTTTATGCTCCGGGGGACCAAGGGGGTACTAGTTTTGACCCTGGGGGAGGTTGAAAAGGGGGGGGGGGAAGGTGTTCACTCAGGGTATTACCCTAAGACCCTCCGACCCTCACCCCAACCTCTCTCAAACCCAGCCTTGAATGAGATCACGTCCTGTGTCACTAGCACATACTGGGGTTTCCTGAGCACTGAGGTTCCCTGCTGATATAGTTCAACTCCTTAGGTATACTCTATGGGCCTCTCAGTGATTCCTGCTCCTTAGCATCTGCTGGATTTTAATTGCCCTCCTTATATGCAAAAAACAAACAAAAGAAAAGTGTAGGCTACGCCTCTAATCTCTTCGCATTAGCTCTTCCTTTAACTTAGTAAGCCACCAGACACACTCCATATTTATGTCTCTAATACCTAGGCAGCATTGGACCTTTGAGAGGAAAACAAACTACAAAATGTCTCTCCTGATTGATATAATTGAATCTTGTGGTTTAGGTATATATTACAGACCTTATTTCAGCATTGTTAGTAGTACAATGTTACCAGTTCATGTTTTGATTATGACCTTACCGCGCTTCCTTACTTTCTCCTCCTTGTCTGCCGTGGGGTTACAATCATTAAAAATAATATAGAAACGGTCTTACCACTCTGGTAGCCTCTGAACTTTTGCATGCGCTGAGGGTCTCCTGCCTGTTTGATCCGTGATCTGACCAAAGTAGCACGGAAGAATATGTTGCCTGGTCCACGCCAGGGAGCCTCGGGACAGCGGGTCTTGATGCCGCTGCTGTTTACGCTTACGCGTGCTGGTTCACCGCTGGTCTCGCCGGCGAGATCCTCCGCCGAAGCAGTGCACGAGGGGGGGGGGGAGGCGGAGGGGATCCCAGGACCTGTTGCTGGCAGATGTCTTCTAGGAAGCCCGCATTTGGTGTGCCAGCAGCCTCTCACCCTGCCGTTCCTCACTCATTGCGGGCTTCTTTCCCAGCTTCCAACGGTCTGGTCTCTCCACAGGTCTGTGACGCGGTCAGTCCCTCCCTCGGCAAACATGTTTCACGTGCAGCACGTCATGCCTGCCCCCAGAATTTAGATTTCTCTATTTTAAATATTTTAATGTATTTTTTTTGGTTATTAATTTGATAATATTTTAGACTGCTTTCCAATTATTTATTTTTTGAAGTGTGTCAAGTTACCACAACAACATTATTATTTAGTATAATTTACCCACAAGGAGGTAAGTGTCCCTTGTTAATTTGAAAAAAATATTTTTTGTAATGTCTCTGCCTACTCACTATGGATCTCTCTATTTTAAATAAAAACACATGGTCAAACCAAAAAAAAACATTTATTCTGGTAGAATAAAAGTAAAAAAAAATAAAGACTGATGGCAAACTATAAGCAAATTTAATAAAAACAAAGGTCCAGATCCACAAAGCACTTACGCCGGCGTATCTCGAAATGCGCAGCGTAAGTGTATATTTGCGCCGGCGTAACTATGCGCCGTATGCACAAAACTAGATACGCCTGAAAATAGGCTTTTTCTGACCGACGTAACTTTCCTACGCTGGCGTATCGTGGGTGCATATATACGCTGGACACATCGGGCACTCCCATTGATTTCCTATTCAAATATGCAAATGAGGGAGATACGGCGATTCACGAACGTACGTGCGCCCGGCGCAGGCTACGCACGGTGGGCGTAAGTTCAACGTCCGGCGCAAAGTTACCCCTCATAAAGCAGGGATAAGTCAGCAGCAGACGTGCACAGGTCAGCCAGAGAGCAGCTGCAGCAGCACCGTTACGGACGAGCTGAGCAACCACACTTGCAGGACAACAATCTGTATGCCAACATGCCAGGGGCATCCATGGTCATAGCACTACTAGTGTGTTCACAGGCGCGTAGAAGGAGGAGGGCACAGGAGAGGATATACCGAACGTATTTGGCATTGGTGATTTGAAGGTGTATTGCATCTTCAGATTCAGACCTGATGCCATCCTGGAAATAGCCACAGCCCTGCAAGATGACATCACCAGCCAGACAGATCGCTCACATGCACTGCAGCTACTGGTCAAGGTACTGGCAACACTCCATTTCCTTGCCAGTGGTTCATTCCAGCGTACAAGTGGAGTTGTGTCTGGGATGGCACAATCCACCATGAGCAGATGTGTGCACCAGGTTGTCCCCGCAATCCTCACACGCACGTCCCACCACATCATCAGACCCACCCATGAGCATCTGCGGCAGAAGGCAATGCAGGATTTCTACAGAATTGCCGGATTCCTACGTGTAGTGGAGGCCATTGATTGCACACATGTGGCACTACAGCCCCCCATGCCACAGAGCATATGTACCGCAATCATAAGCATTGGCATTCCATCAACGTACAGATGACAGCCGATGCCCAATGCCTCATATGGCACGTCCGTGCCAAACACCCAGGGGCCAGCCACGACAGCTACATATACCGTCAAAGCAACATCCCAGCAGAATTCGAACAGAACGTGTATGGGGACAGCTGGCTGGTTAGTGAGTGACATGGGAGTCAGGCATGACTGTCCGACCCCATAATGCAGACATCACAAGGGGCACATGCACAGCTAACATCCTCTTGTCTTTTCCCTTCCAGGTGACTCGGCATATGCACTTGGGCCCCATTTCCTGACTCCATACCGGAATCCCCAAACCAGAGGAGAGAGAAGATACAATGAAGCACACATACGCACCCGTGTAGTGGTGGAGCGCACATTTGGCATCCTGAAGTCCCGTTTCCGATGCCTGGATAAGTCCAGGGGGACCCTGTTGTATTCCCCAAACGTTGTGTGCCAGATTATCGGTGCATGTTGTGTGTTGCACAACTACGCCATGAGAAAGGGCCTGCAGATTGACATATGTGATGACCTGACCTCCGAACCACACAGTCCCCCCCTGAACGAGTCTACCCCATCTGCTGAAGGAACAGCAGTCAGGAGTTGCCTCGTGGAACGTATCTTTGCACGTTAAACACACACATTCATCATGGCACACGGACAATGCACGCATGCACACCACTGTGGTCCATAGCTCAAACACACCACATCCACATCACATTGGATTAACCCAAGTCCACCATGCAGGACTAGGGAGCAGCAACGCCACGCCAAGGCACCAATTATGTCGCTGTCTATTCATACCACATTCACATGGCCGTGGGGATAACTTCTGCCCGACGACCCAGGGTGACACACCCTACTGGCAGGAGTGTCACCCCCACATTCACACACCAGTCACACTGTAGCCTGCACTACTGACCGTGTGCAGATACTACAAAATCAAAAAGCTTATAATCTGAACACATAAATAAATAAAAAAAATCATAATCTGAGCATATAACAAAAATAAAAAAGCTCAAAACCTGAGCATATAACAAAAAGCAAAAGACAATCAATTGCCCTGTCATGGGCCAAGCCTGTTGCCACGGCTCCGGCTCCTTATCTGTCTGGTGGGAGCCTGTGGTGGGGGGGTGGGGCATCAGGAGGAGGAGAAGCATCCCCTGGTCTCCCCCTGGCTGGCTTCCTGCCCTTCAATGCCAGGGCAATGCGGGTGAGGACCACATTTGTCTCGGCCTGCAGCAGCCTTGTCTGCCTCCCCTCCGCCTGGATGGCAGCTGTATTAGCCTGTACGGCCACTGCAAGGGTCTGGACCTCTGCCACGAGGCCTGCTGTGGTGGCCTGCAGCTCACCAAGGCAGGTGAACATCGCAGCACAGTTGCCACTCACATCCTGGATGCTATCATTAATCTGGGCAGAGGAGGCCAGGCTGTCTGCCACACAACGCATCTGCACAGTTACATCACCCATATGCCGGGTCTGGCAGTCCTGTTCCCTCGCAAGATGTTCCAGGAGGAACTCTGGAACACCCTGCGTCTTCCTGGTAGCCTTCCTGGGGCGAGGAGAGGCTTTGGGCCATCTATAAGGGGAGGCCCTTAATGGGCTAGACCTGATGGGGGTGGACCCTGAGGGGCTTCCCCTGATGGGGGTGGAGGTCTGAGAGGGCCCGGCCAAAGTGGAAGACTCTTCCAAATACAGGACAACATCCTGGTCCATATTGACCGTCTCCTCCTCAAGCACCTTAAGTGGAGAGGTGTGGGCACTCCCCTCCACCGCTGACTCTTGGCTTCCCAGGGGGTCAGGCTCAGGATGATGTTCTGGGGATGGCGTGAGATGGTCACCGGCAGCAGATGGCCCCGCTCCCTCCAGCACATCTGTGGATGACACAAAACATTCACATGTTGGTGGACCCACACACTTGTCACATGTTCCCTTACACCCCCTCACATGCTAGACACCAGATAGGATAAAAAACACACACTTGGGGCGTGGCTTAGCACCGGACCTGAATGGCTGCCTGAGTGCTGAGCTCCCGTCCACAGGAGAAGTTTCCTTTAGCCACCTGAGCCATCCGCTGCTACTAAATGGGCAAAACCTCCAGGGACACTTCCCCGACCAGGTCCCGATCTCCCCGAGGAAACGTAACGCACGGCGGCTGCACCATCCCGGATATCTTCCGTCCCCGGGTACGCGAGGTACGCGAGGCCCCGGCTTCTAACCGGGCCTACCCGAACGCTGCGCGATCCTCCAGCCTAAGCCCCACAGGCAGGAGGAAGACACAGCCCCACACCATGGCTACGGCAGCATCTACCTCACAGCCCCTATGCCTACAGGACCTCCGATCAGTGGCAGATGACATTAAGGCCACGTTCTTCTCTGCCATCACAGAGCTCAGGAGAGATGTACAGGCCATGGCAGTGCGGCTAGATGACATAGAAGACAACACAGCCCGCCATGACACTGCCATCCAGCAACTGCAGGCATCTTCCCAATCCAATGATATGCAGCTTAGAGAGATCCAAAGACACATGGAAGATTTAGATAACAGGGGGCGTCGCCATAATATCCGGGTAAGAGGCATTCCCGAATCTGTTGAAAACTCGCAAATTCCAAAAGCCACGATCGCCATCTTTAATGATCTTTTGGGCAGGCCCCCTGAAACACCTATTGAATTTGAACGCTTGCATAGAGCCCTAAAACCCAGAGCCAGAGACACTGACCCCCCCAGGGATGTAATTGGCTGTCTGGTGAACTTCAAGCTTAAAGAAGAAATTCTACACAGGGCTAGAGACCGTCGCTCCCTATCCTATCTGGGAGCGGACATCAAATTGTTCCAGGATCTCTCGCCTATTACCCTTCAAAATAGGAGGGATCTGCGCCCTCTTCTCGATCTCCTGCGCTCCAAAGGTATACAGTATAGATGGAAGTTCCCCTTCTGCTTATCTGCTTCCTCCCAGGGCCGCACGGCAAATCTGCGCTTCCCGGTGGATCTACCCGCTTTTTTTCAAACGCTGAATCTTCCCCGCATTGACGTCCCGGACTGGTACACCAGTCTCCGACCGCCACGCATGAGAAGATCGACTTCTACAGATGCTATCCCAGTTCGCGATGAATTTCACCTAGGTCGCCGCAGACACACCTCACCGAGGGAGCTTGAAATCTCAGACCCCCAGATTGCGGTGAACGACAGCCCAACAGCCTCACCGGCTCACAGGAGAGCACGCCATGACCGACCAGACCGGCCCGAAGAAATGATCGTCTCCCTGTCATCCTGCACACCTTGAGGTCACATTCTCACGGACACATTGAAAGATAGCTATTTTTTCCCTCTTCCCACGTTATCCAGGACTGCCCTTCTCTACATCCGGCGTTCTGTTTTGTAACCACTGACTGTAACTTCATTGGAACCGTAAGTCTTTTCCTCCCCTTAGAGATCCCCCCAGTTCAGAATGCCCCTCATGACACTTGGGGATCTCCTCCGCACCCCTTCCCGGCCCTCTGATCCTTCCCTGCCCCACCCCGTCCTCTCCAACCTCCAATGTACTTTTGCTTGATCAATCTCCTCATACGGTTCCCCTTGGTTATTGTCTTTAGGCCTGTGTAGATGTGAGTCTCATACTATTATTGTTTTGTTTTGTTTTGTTTTTCTCTCCATTGCTTCACAGGTTATTACGTAAGACGGGGGTTATTACACATAAGCCAGACCCCCTCATGCAGAGGTACACGGGCCTAACATGCCTCTCAGGCCTTTATCCTGCCCACGCTTAAAAAGCTCTACTACTAATGACCTACGCCCCCCATTTGGGTAAAAGGCCTAATCCTCTCATGTCAACCCCTTGACAGGTCACCTGTGCGACCCTAACCCTCGCCATATACCTTACCCGGGGAGGGGGAGGGACGGGGGGGAAGATGCTCCTGTTGTTCAAGTGTTTCAGAGAGCAGGGTTTCTTCACTGATTAGAAGACGTTTATACCAATCACACCTGAACAACGGTTGATCGCTTGCACCAACTCAAACACAAACACTGCAGGACGCTGACGAAATATAACTTGTTGAACATTAAACATGTTCAGATGTATGTCACTCCTGAGCCCACCTATGTTGGTCTGGCCTAGATATCTTTTCTGACAATATTCCGGAAAACTACCTGACCGTGTACAATCACATAGGAAATGTTGCTCTATGATGCGGACTCAGTTATAGTCATTTTGTGGTTATTTACGTTGAATGATTTGTTATTGTTATTGTTATGCCTCATAGCTGTAGACTCCCCTCAGTTTTTTTTTTTTTTTTTTTTTTTTTTTTTTTTTTTATTAAGGGGACCTAGCATTAGGCGTTGAAGACCTCATGTTAATATTCTAGATATACCACTATATTAAGTGTTATGGCCTTCCCCTTTCTGTAATTTTTTTCTTTTTTTATTTTTTTTTCCCTCCTTTCTGTTTTTGTTGGCTGTAAACTTTTTTTGCCTATTGAATCTGAATGCTATTTGACCTCATACACTACTGATTAACCGACTCCCTGGAGTCCAGACCCGCAGTCATTCTAAGTAACACAGCAAATATTGGCTCCTTCACATCTCTTGCGCCCTAGATCTCCTGTGGACGAGAGACACTGATTCTCGACCGTCTCATACCGATTCTTACCACCTCCCCACGAGACGGGAACATACTTGCTCCTGTCAAACCCTACCGGACACTCTCATATACTAGGAGAGGCTACGTGCAACCTCCCCTACTCCGGTAATTTATCTCTTTTGTTGATTTATATCCCCTGACCTACCACATTTTTTTTTCTCTCTCTCTCTCTCTCTCTCTCTCTCTCTCTCTCTTTTTTTTCCTCTTCTCTCTCTCTTTCTCCTTCTCCCCTTCCTCTGTCCCCCCCTCCTTCTTTTCCCCCCTCTCCTTTCCTCTTTCTCTCTCCCCACTTTCTCCCCTATCCCCCCCTCTTGCGCCTTCCCCCCCTTACACCCCCACCCCCTGATCCCCCTCCCCTCCCCCTTCTACCTCGCAGTCTCCGCCTCCACCGCATCTTTCCGGGAACAAAGTTACTCCGGATCCTACCCCTTCTCATTTCCTAAGTCCATTCACGAGAAGACAATCACCCCACGTCCGCCATGTCGCACTCACGCTCCACAAAAAAAACAACCTCGCTTAAGATAGTGTCACTGAACATAAAGGGCCTCAACATCCCAGAAAAACGCAGCCAAACGCTTGGCCTGATGGCCAAACTGAGGGCGAATGTAGTGTTCTTGCAAGAAACACACTTTCGTACGAACAAAATCCCCAAACTTACCGATCACCTATTCCCGACAGTGTATCATGCTACCAACCCACTTGCAAAAACCAAAGGGGTTTCAATCTTACTTTCCAAAAACCTTGATTGGCAACTCATAGACTCACTTATAGACACAGAGGGCAGGTATGTCTTTCTTAAGGGGCGTCTCCAAGGGCGACCTGTAACCTTAGCCAACATATATAGCCCTAATACTGCTCAGGTAAGCTTTTTTAGATCCGTCGCAGGACTGCTCTCAGAATTTCAATCAGGACTGACTATCCTGGGGGGAGATTTCAATGTTGCATTGTTTCCAATTCTAGATACCTCCACTGGAGCGTCATCTCTGCCATACAGGGCAATTAAACAAATAAAAATACAAATTCAGGATCTTCTTTTGCACGACACCTGGCGTGCCCTTCATCCCGACGAAAAGGACTACACCTTTTTTTCAGCCCCCCATAACAGATATTCCAGAATCGATTACCTGTTCCTATCCCAGAAGGATATACCCTTTCTCGCCACTGCTACTATTGAACCGATGTTACTATCGGACCACCACCCAATTACAATGACCCTGAACTTTCCTGATGAACACACTTCCAAATTTATCTGGCGCCTTGACTCGACTCTACTTACCTCGGAAGAGGTGACTGAAGATGTTCGCAACTGCATCCGTACATTCTTCCTAGAAAATAACACACGGGACGTAGCCCCACTCACCCAATGGGAAGCCCACAAATGTGTGGTTAGGGGAAAATTTATTTCCCTCAAGGCAGCCCGCAGAAAAGCTCAACAACGTACAGTTTCAGACCTACTCGACAAGATTAGAACCCTTGAACGCTCCCATAAACAATCCCAAGCACAACAAACTTACCATGAACTTACCCAAAGCAGAAAACTTTTACGTGAAGAATTGAACCGCAAAACGCGACGCAAATTTGTCCTCCACCAAAAACTTTTTTACGAATTCGGCAATAAATGCGGCAAATACCTAGCAAGGGCTCTCCAGACCAAAAAAGCGCAGGCCACTGTTCACACGATTAGAGACTCGCAGGGAAAGTCCTACATTACTCCGACAGACATAGCAGCACAATTCGAGACCTACTACGCCAATCTATACAATCTCCCCAAACAGGCAGCGAACAATACGTCTCTTGAAGCTCGTCACACATTACTCAATACTTTCCTTGACAAACACTGTCCCAAACTCATAAACAGAGAGGATGCCCTCACTTTAGATCTCCCCATTTCAGAGGAAGAATTAAAAGCAGCAATTAAATTGCTTAAAAATGGAAAAAGCCCCGGCCCAGATGGACTCACAGCTACCTATTACAAGGCCTTCACGGATACTTTATCCCCACACATCATTCAGACTTTCAACTCCCTATCAGCCCCCGCCATCCCCTTCAATAGATTACTAGAAGCCCACGTCGCTGTAATCCCAAAAGAGGAGAAAGACCCCACATTGGTTGGAAACTATAGGCCGATATCCTTATTAAATGTGGACATAAAGCTGTACGCTAAGATCCTGGCCTCGCGTCTCGCACCCTTTCTGCCTTCCCTGATAGGGAATGACCAAGTGGGATTTGTCCCTGGTAGAGAAGCCAGGGATAACACAATCAAAGCTCTAAACATACATCACTGGATTACAACACACGAACAGAGAGGTTTTTTTTTGTCATTAGACGCAGAGAAGGCGTTTGACAGGCTGGCATGGGATTACTTGGAAGCAGTTCTGAATCATGTTGGTATCCCGGATAGACTGCTTAAAGCCATCATGTCCCTCTATACTACGCCAACTGCCAGAGTTCGTGTTAATGGCCACCTGTCAAACGCCTTCACTATCAGCAACGGGACCAGACAAGGATGCCCACTTTCCCCTATTTTATTCGTCCTGACCCTTGAACCCTTTCTCCAAAGCCTTAGAACTAATGACAGTGTCAAAGGCTTTCACATAGCAGATCGCACCTATAAAATTGCGGCCTTCGCTGATGACATACTGCTGTTTCTAAAAGATCCCCACATATCGATCCCAAATCTCTTACAAGAATTGAAACTGTTCAGTGATATCTCCAATTTTAAGATAAACTTTGACAAATCCCAAGCCCTAAATATCTCCCTCCCACAGGAAGTGGTATCACGCTGTAAAAACAACTTCCCCTTCAAATGGAAGCACGACCATATTAAATACCTAGGCATAAATCTAACGGCCAGATTCGTAGACTTGTTCTCCCAAAATCACATACCCATCCTTAAAAACCATCACAAGTGACCTAAATAAATGGAATAAACCACACTTCTCATGGTTTGGAAGGGCAGCAATTCTAAAGATGAATGTACTCCCCCGTATTTTGTTCATCCTACAAACTTTACCCATCAAACTCCCTCCGTCCTTTTTTCAGGCGTACAGGCGACTTTGTACTAAATTTTTATGGAGACAGAAACGACCTAGAATAGCGTACGAACAGCTAACAAGACCAAAGACAAAAGGGGGCATTGGGCTACCAGACCTTAAGAAATATTATTGGGCTTGTCACCTTGCTAGAATAGTGGATTGGTCGATTCACAGCCACAGTAAAGATTGGGTCGCTCTTGAACACTCCTTCTCCCTTCTGCCATTGCGGTCCATACCTTGGACCTCGCACAAACACATCCCGAGATCTCTAAAAGACCACCCTCTCATTGCCCCGACTCTATACTGTTTTAAGGAAACATGTCGGAAGTTACACGTCTCCTCGATCCCTGGACCCCTTACTTCGGTAAAGCTCAACCCAGAATTCCCACCTGGCATGTCCATAAATTTTTTAACAGATACATGGCAACACCCAGAAATCTTGGCACATCACTTCTTTCACTCAGGCTCTTTTCTAGAACGCTCTTCCCTACCAGTCACCGCAGAAAGCACCACTTTTCCTCTCTGGACATACTTCCAGATCAGACATTTCCTACAACATGCAGACCGAACATCCTCTGTCTCTCGCCGTCTCACAACATTTGAACGACTTTGCTCTCACTCTACACCGCAACAACACTTGATATCTACCATACACAACATACTTTCCTCAGATAGCTTACTGAAGACTACCAAAGCTTGCTCAAATTGGGAAAGAGACCTACAGATAGATTTGACGGAGGCACAATGGGAACGCATATCTACAATAGCACATAAAAGCTCCCTCAATGTCTCGATACAGGAAAATACTTACAAAATTTTAATGCGCTGGTACAGAACCCCGGCTATTCTTAACAAATACAATTCAGCCCTTTCGGACAAATGCTGGAGGTGTTCTGATGGCACAGGTACTCTAGAACACATTTGGTGGTCCTGCCCCCTAATTCAGCCATTCTGGACCCAAATCCGGGAACTGACGTCACAAATCTCTACTTACGCTTTAGATCACACCGCGGCACAGCTTCTCTTACACTATTCTGACATGCCAGCTCATCATTACTGTAAGACGCTAGTACCACCCCTATTAAATGCAGCCAAGCAATGCATCCCGATACACTGGGGAACAGCACACATACCGACCATTCCTGAGTGGATCAAACGTGTTGAAAAAATTGCAGAGATGGAAGAATTAATATCTATAGCTAAAGACTGTCCAACTAAATTCTCCCACACATGGGCCTGTTGGACCCACTTCTGTACCACTGCCAATTACAAACTCTGGATGAGCCAAACTTCTGGAGATCATCCGCCTCCAGACGATTGAAACCCTTGATAACTATAGCATTAAATTTACGGTCTAACTGATTCACACCATGTTTATAACTAACCTCCCTCCCCTACACTAGGGAAGACAGAGGGAGGCCAGCTCTCACTTCATTCTATTGGACACAGGTCCAATTATCGCTGACTCTAATATCACTGATGTTCTCCATACTCCAATACTTGAGGCCCGACGGCGGAGACTGTGAGGCCCCCCCAAACCGCCCCCCCCCCCACTCACCCTCCCCCTCTCACTGACTCCACGTTTCGATACCCGTACACCCTTTTGCTCTCTACCTATGAACTCATTATTATTATCATATTTCTATCTTTATTTTATTTTTTATTTTCTTGCTACTTGCTTTTCCTGTTCTATTGTATCTCGCCTTATTCTTCCCTTTCTATCTTTCTCCTTAGCTTTCTACAGCTCCTCCTCTATCATCCCCTCTTTCCTACCCTGTCTTCCCCCTCCTGTTCCCGTTCCTTCCTCCCCCTCTTCATGTAGAGTCTACGCACAGATCCAGTCCCCTCTCTAGCTACAGCCCTTATTTTCTAGTACCGACAGCTGAACAGCTCCAACGACAGATATTTTATGATGAACTGTCTATTCAGAGCTGGTCAGTGCTACGTGAACTAGCAAACCCCTAAATCCATATGTAACTCTCACCCAGCTTTCATCTAACCTTGGACGATCACAAGATTTCCATTAAAAAACATGGATATGCAACAAGTTAGTCAGGAATCTTACTTACCTCTTAGATACTGTTCAATATGTCAAACAAAAAGGGTAAAAACATGCTATGTATATATATATATGCATTTTTTTTTTCTTTTGTTTTTGTTTTTCTCTGTTTGTCTTTGTTGCAATCTTGACTGCATGCTAGTTCTGATCATCACTGCTGTACAACGCAATGTTCTATATAAGACTCCTTACCCAACTGTATTGTAAACCTTTTTCTGTATACCAATAAATGTCATTATGGAAAAAAAAAAAAAAAAAACACACACTTACCGGTCCTCAAGGCCTGTTCCATGGAGTCATAGCCCTCCACTCCCTCTGTAGACACTGGGTAACCACCTGCTCATCCGGAGTCAGCATAATAGTAGTGGCTGGTCCCCCTCCAGTGCCCCTGGCATGCTTCCTCATCTAGCCCAGCTTCTCTCGGACCACACGACGCAGGTCATTTTTTTTTTAAATGTCCTTGGAGGTCCTTACCTCATGTCCCAGGGTATTTACCTCTGTCGTGATCTCCTCCAGGATCTCCTCCTTCCTGGCCTTACTGGTGGTGCCACTCTCTGCCTCATGGAGGTACACATCGTACCTGGACATGGCTGTAATGATAATTGCCCTCTCCTCTGCAGAATTTTTTTTCTTCCTCCTCTCCTTCCCTGATGCACGAGCAGACGTGGCTTAAAGCAATAAAACAAAAGTACCTTGCTTCAGGGGGGAAACAAGCGGATGTACTTTTGCGCTCGACGGGTGCATGTCTGGGCGTATTTATGCTCTGAGCGTAGGCAGTGGGCCGGCATGGGGTCACGCTTCATTTAAATGGATCACGCCCACTTCCTTCCTACTTTGAATTACGCCGGCTTACACCTACCGGCGCATCATTGGGAGCATTTGCTCTGAGAATACAGTGCTTGCCTCTCTGAGTTACGTCGGCGTAGCACATCTGACATGCGCTACGCCGGCATAAAGATGCGCCGATGTACGTGAATCTGGGCCAAAGAATCCAGAAAGGCAGCACTGGAGAGCTTGCTTGTATTTGTAAAGACAAGGGTCCCCAAGGCAAACAAACAAGAATGTGATCACCCAAATTTCGACCATTAGGGGCATCGCATCGCTCATCGCCTAGACTTGCTTGTTTTCTTCCCTGCAGTCTTCCCTGCAGACCGAGTCCTCGGAGGCTGGGTTCCTGGAGGTGAGGTTGTGCCAGGAGCAGGACCCAGAGCAGGCTCAGGAAGAGGTGAAGGAGCAGAAGCAGGACTAGGAGCAGGAGGAGCAGCAAGGACAGGAGGAGCGATCCGCACAATGTCGGTGTCGTCATCGAGCTGCCCCAACGTGGCCATGCTCATGTCCTTAAAGATGAGGGTTTCACAGCGCACACGCTGGCCCCGCTCCGGATTCTGGAGCTTGGTGGCAATGAGCGCTGCAAAACCCTCTTCTTCGCTGGGTTGCTCTCGGAGGGCCGCAGTTGTTTCGCGAATCAGGGCCTGGGTCTCCTCCTCCATTTGAATCGTTCTCCTGGCCCTTTTCGCGGGAGTGCGGAGAGGAGGAATACGTGAGATGGTATCACGACGTGCCTCCTGTCTCCCACTGGGGCCTGCCCCTGGCTCCCAGTGGGCTCTGCCACCTCCTGTCTTGCAGTGGGGCCTGCCTCCCCCTGGCTCCCTGTGGGGCCTGCCTCTCCCTGGCTCCCTGTGGGGCCTGCCTACCCCTGGCTCCCTGTGGGCTCTGCCTCCTCCTGCCTTTGCTCTGTCTGTGTATAAAAAAAAAGGTAGTTTTTTTTGTTGTGTTCATAAATCACACACATTTTTCAAATCATGACAGATGCAAATTGAATGCTAATATATATTACAGACAGGGCCGCCATCCTGAATTATGAGGCCACTTACACAGCTTCAGGCATTGGCCCCCTGGAGCAGGGGGGGGGGGGTGCTGCCGCCTGAAATTGAGAAGTGGGGGCCTTCACCCCAAAAAAAATATTTATGGAAAAAAAGATATATAAAAAAAAAAAAATTACAAAAAAGGGGGGTTGCCATCCAGGGCCCCTTACAGGTGTACTGCCTGTAACCCCTTGATGGCGTCCCTGAAATGTATACACACAATCATTCTGAACCCAGCATTTTTCATTCTTGTCCTCATCATCATGTTTTGCCACTACTATCTATTGATACACTTTTTGTTCAATCCCTTTAATTTTGGAGCACTAGTAACATCAATTTGACAACATTATTATACTTTGATTTCCAAAAATTGTTTGCAAAATTCAATACCTGGCTCCATGGGTCACAATCTGGTTTCTCCAGGAACTCTGGCTCTTCCTCAGAGGTTGTCTGCTCTTGACTGCAGAGAAGACTGGCGGATTGACTGCAGGGAAGACTGGAGCACCCTCTTGGGGGAAGGGTAGAAAGGGATGCCCTGGACTCCAGGTGGTGCAGCTCCAGATCTCATTGAGGCCAGGACTTGTGAGCGTTGGGTCCTGTAGGTGCCCCTAATGGTCGAATTTTTTTTGCTCACAGTCTTGATTGTGGCGTTGGGGACCCTTGTCTTTACAAATACAAGCAGGGTGCTTTCTTCCTGGCCTCTTTGGTTTTTATTATGTTTGTTTTTAGTTTGCCACAGTATAGGGAGATCCCTCCATCTTTGGACAAATTCTGTGAAGAACTCCTGTTCTCTGAAGGCCTCCATTTATATTTCTGCAAGTCGAAATTAATAAAAAAAAAAATAATGTCAGTCAAGCCTCTACTACTAAGCTTTCTCCCCATATCTTTCCCACAAACTCATCCACTGATCACTAATAACGTCCAAAATCAAGTTACGTACCATCGTATGACTATGGGCCAGATTCAGGTAGAGTTACGCTGGAGTATCAATGATTCGCCAGCATAACTCACACTTTGAGCCGGCTTATCTGTTTTCTGTATGCAGAAAACAAGATACGCCGGGATTGAGTTCAGATACGAGCGGCGAAATTGTATTTCGCCGTCGTATCGGAACTGCAATTTTAAAATGGGCGCTTGGGGCGTTCCCACTGATTTACGCCAAGAATATGTAAATCAGCGAGAGACGGCAATTCACGATCGTACGCGGGCCCGACGCAGTGACTTTCCGACGTTTCCGTAAGCGATACGCAGCGTAAAGAAAAATATGCCCCCTAGGTGGAGTATCCTATGTTAAGTATGGCCGTCATGATCGCGTCGAATTGAAAAAGTTTAACGTCGTTTGCGTAAAACGTCCGTGAATGGGGATTGACGTCATTGACGTTCACTGACAGAATTTGGAGCATGCGCACTGACAGTCGACGCATGTGCAGTACCTTCGCCGCGGGATCGCGCCTAGTTTAAATAATACACGCCCCCTACCCGCCCAATTTGAATTCCGCCGGCTCATTTTCGCTACGCCGCCGCAACTTTAGGAGCAAGTGCTTAGTGAATACAGTATTTGCTCCTAAAGTTTCGCCGGAGTAACGTAAATGACGAACGTTACTCCAGAATAAAGATCCGCGCTCCTACCTGAATCTGGCACATAGTCGTTTCTTCCGCCTTCTTCCACAGACGGTGATCGCCGTTTTCACTCATGCAGTATCCCTTTATACACTGCGCATGCGTGAAGCTCCACATGTTTCCCACCCCTGACGTTCGTTCTAGTACTTTCCCTGCCCCTTCTCGCTCTTTTAACCACTTCTGACCGGCCCCACGTCCAAAGACGTCATTTGTTTGAAGATGGATATCTCGGTAACGGCAGCAGCTGCTGCCACAACCGAGATATCCATCTCTTCGTGGGGCGGTCCTGTTAACGATAACGGCGGTCATCGCGGCGGATTCGCCGCGAGATCGCCGTTACCGGCGGCGGGAGAGGGTGCCCCCCCCCTCCCGCCGCTCTCCCGCGCCCTCCGCCGCTTACCGTAGCCGTCGGTAGCGGCGGAGACGATCGGGTCCGCTCGTCGTCTGTCCGGGGATGTGACTGAGGGAAAAAATGTCCCTCAGCCGTCCCCCTCCCTCTGCTGGGCGGAAGTGACGTCAAAACGTCATTTCCGCCCAGCGTCTTAAAGAGACATTTAATTTGTTTACATTTTGACTTTTTTTTTTTTTTTTCTTTTTTTGCATTTAAGCCTGAATATGAGATCTGAGGTCTTTTTGACCCCAGATCTCATATATAAGAGGACCTGTCATGCTTTTTTCTATTACAGGGGATGTTTACATTCCTTGTAATAGGAATAAAAGTGATCATTTTTTTTTTTTTTTTTTTCAGTGTTTAAAATTATAAAATAAATAAAAATAAAAACGAAAACCAAAAAAAAATTTTTTTAAAGTGCCCCGTCCCGACGAGCTCGCGCGCAGAAGCAAACGCATACGCGAGTAGCGCCCGCATATGAAAACGGTGTTCAAACCACACAAGTGAGGTATCGCCGCGATCGTTAGAGCGAGAGCAATAATTCTAGCCCTAGACCTCCTCTGCATCTCAAAAAATGCAACCTGTAGAATTTTTTAAACATCGCCTATCGAGATTTTTAAGGGTAAAAGTTTAACGCCATGCCACGAGCGGGCGCAATTTTTAAGAGTGACATGTTGGGTATCATTTTACTCGGCGTAACATCATCTTTCACAATATATAAAAAAATTGGGCCAAATTTATTGTTGTCTTATTTTTTAATTCAAGAAAGTGAATTTTTTCCAAAAAAAGTGCGCTTGTAAGACCGCTGCGCAAATACGGTGTGAGAAAAAGTATTGCAATGACCGCCATTTTATTCTCTAGGGTGTTAGAAAAAAAAAATATATATAATGTTTGGGGGTTTTAAATAATTTTCTAGCAAAAAAAAATGTTTTAGTCTCGTAAGCACCGAATATGAAAAACAGGCTCGGGGCTGAAGTGGTTAATGGAAAACAACATGGAGGACATGCAGCATATGGCAAACTCAAGCCAGGAGTCAGTCCAGGCGGAAGCACACACCAGATCCAGGAGCAGGAGGTACAAGGCCACAAATATGGCATTTGAGGAGATGGTGGAAATGGTGGCAATCTTCAGGAGGGAGGACTACAATGGGAAACATGGCCCTTACAAGAATCCCAACAAGGTCAAGGCCCAAATCATGAAGAAAAGGTCTGACTTAAAATTAAGGGAGCCGGAGCAAATGCAGAAGATTAAAAGACTCGTTAGAACAATGTTTTTTTTGTGCGGCATGTGCTTTTTCTTTCAGGTTGTACTGTATGTATTTCATGTTTGTGTGCACAATAATTGGTCGTAGGAGTCGTCGTTCATTCGATCACTAATATTAAAATACGATCTTTTTGTCTGATACAATGTTTGGGGAAATGTCATAATGCCTATTTATAGGCATGGCCAAAAGGAGTTTATACACTGTATCAGACAAAAAGATCGTCTTTTATTAACCTCCTTGGCGGTATCCCCGAGCGTGACTCGGGGTGGGTTTTCCATGCTAGGATCGGTATCCCCGAGTCATGCTAGGGGTAGATGTGCAGAGCGTGCAGAGGCGCGGCTTACCTTCTCGCTGAATCCACAGGCTTGGTTTACTTACCTTGTCCCTGGATCCAGCGATGCATCCCCGCTATGTGAGCGAGCAGGTGCTCGCTCGATTCACATTGTCCCCGTGTGCCGCCGATCTCCGTTCCCTGCGACGTTACGACGCACGGGGGCGGAGATCGGTGCCAAATTCAAAAAAGTAAACAAACACATTACATACAGTATACTGTAATCTTATAGATTACAGTACTGTATGTAAAAAATACACACCCCCTTTGTCCCTAGTGGTCTGCCCAGTGCACTACATGTTCTTTTATAAAATAAAAACAGTTCTTTCTGCCTGCAAACTGTAGATTGCCCATAGCAACCAAAAGTGTCCCTTTATGTCAAAAATGGTTTTAGAGCAGCTAGAAAACAGCGATAATAAATTATAATCACTTGCAGAATTGAGCGACAGCGATTTGTGGGGAAATTTGTCATAAAAAAATAAAAGTAATGACAGCGACAATTCTGCAACTGAGCAAATTTCAGTGATTTTGAGTTGATTACATTATTGAATAATTTGTATTATAATTATATTATTATTTGTTATAATTATTTATAATTATTTATTATATTATAATTTATAATTTTGTTTTTAAAAAACAAATCATACCCGGGATGCTTATTAGACTCTTGTTTGGTCAGATTTAAATGAGTTATTCCTAAGAATTGCAGGCCTACGGTGTAAAACGCAAAATTTCCTTGCAAATAATTGTACCGCTTTTGGTACGTAATTCCAGACAGAATCATACCGCCAGGGAGGTTAATAGTGATCGAATGAACGACGACTCTTAAGACCAATTATTGTGCCCACAAAAATAAAACTTGCGACAGTTTGATTTATGTGAGACCAATTTTGGAATTAATGTAGATGTGTTCTTAACTAGATTTTACAAATCAAAGTTAAGTCAATATACAGTAAAAGGAGAGTACAGTATGCTCAGCAGTTGGTTACCCATGTAGCACAATTGTTGGCCACAAGAACAACCTATTTATGGTGTCACACACAGGTGATCCAGTGGATACTTGGTTTGCTTCCATGTAGAAAATATATCCAAAGATAGAGAAATGTAGCAGTTTTGGTAATGGATACAATCCTGTGTTCAGCTTAGAAGGGTTGTAAAAACCAGCAATTGTCCCACACTTTATAAAAAGGATGATTCATATTCCTTTTTCAGGCCTCTAATCTTTTTAAATCATGTTTCCTTTTTCTTCAATCTCGTAGGGCGCAATCAAGCTTCAAGCCAGGAGCAGAGAAACACCACATAAGTCCCACATCATGTGGAGGAAGTGAAAACTGCCACCACATCAGGTCAATGTCATACACCACAGCTTCAGGTAATAGATGTAGGCCTGCATAATTTTAATACATGGTTTGTTTCCAAATTTCAGGAGCTTTTCGTGCTGGTGACGGGTTGGACACATACAGCGCCCAGCTGTTAATTGGAGAGGTGTTGGCCTGCAGGGCTGACATCGAAGACATCAATATCTCTTTAGGGCAGATGAGAGAAAAAACAAAAAGGGTGTAACGAAGACTGAAAAATTTGATGGATGTTCTGGGGAGGGTTTAAAATGAGATTTTAATGTTTTATGTGTTTTTCTATGCATGTTTTGTTTTACAATTTTTAACTAGTTGCCGACCGCCCGCCGTCATATTACTGCGGGACGGTGGCACTGCTACGCGGGAGCACGTAGCTCTACGTCCTACACATGAACGGCTGTGGGGCGCCCGCGTGCGCGCCCCCCCGCCGTTCCCAACGATCGGATTCGATACAGAACCGATCACTCATCAGGTCCAGGCCAATAAAATCTGGCCTGGACCTGCTGATCACCCTCAGCCAATGGTTGTTTTCCCCTGTCAATGTTTTGTAAACATTGCTAGGGGAAGTGCTGCTCTCTCCCTCGTGTCGGTCTTTTCGTTCCTGACCGAGAAGGAGAGAGCATCTAACTCTGGGTTGCACAACAGTACACTGACACCAGGTCACATAGGTACACATTTACCCCCCCGATCACCCCCTGATCACCCCCCAAATTAACCCTTTCACTGCCTGTCACTGTGTCACCCAGTACAGCAATCAGATTTTTTTTGATCGCTGTACAAGTGTCATTAGTGAATAAAATAATTGTTAGGGTAATTAGTCTTAGGCCCTAATAAGTCTAGGGACCCCCCCTAACCCCCCCCAATAAAGGTTTAACCCCTTGATTACCCCCTGTCACCAGTGATCACAGTATAAGTGTCACGGGTGACGCAGTTTAGCTAGTTTATTTTTTATAGCATCAAGGCACCCGCCATATTTTTTGCAATAAAGTTTTAACCCCCTGATTGCCCGGCGGGTGATCAAAGTTTGGTTTTAGCGCCAGATAGGGTCTGCGTCGCCCCAGGCAGCGTCAGATTAGTGCCAGTAGTGCTAACACCCACGCACGCACCATACACCCCCCCTTAGTGGTATAGTATCTGAACTGATCGATAGCTGATCTGATCAGATTTATACTAGCGTCCCCTGTAGTTTAGGGTTCCCAAAAATGCATTGTTAGCGGGATCAGCCCAGATACCTGCTAGCACCTGCGTTTAGCACCTTCGCCCAGCCCAGCCCAACCAAGTGCAGTATCGATCGATCGATCACTGACACAAAACACAAAAACACATAACTGCAGCATTCGTAGAGTCAGGCCTGATCTCTGCGATCGCTAACAGTTTTTTGGTAGCGTTTGACTGTCACTAACAGGTCAGGTGTTTTTTTTCCTGTGAATCTTACCACTGTACCCCTAAATTTAGAGCCCAAAATGGCAAATCGAATGTACAGTGATGAAGAGGCCTACTTGTTTATGAGCCTGTCAGATAGTGATGAGGAGGTCAAGCATCTGTCTAATTCTAGCTCATATGATCCTGTAGACGACAGTGGCTCCCTGACAGATAGCTCTGATGATGGAGTTGTGGTCCCTGCTAGGGTCAGGCATACCAGACCCTGATCTTCTGCTGTCGCTGAGGTGCAAGAACCGCAGGGCTCTCGTATGGGGCAGAGTAGTACTAGCGCCGCTATTCCTTCTGGTGAACTGGCAAGCACTAGCGGCCTAGTACATCCTGGACATACATCTAGCACTGCAGTAACACTTGGTGACGTGGCGAGTCCCATAAGTGCAGTTCAAGCTGGCGAGGTGGCAAGCACAAGTAGTGTCCCGCTGCCACCAAGAAGAAGACGACAAAGACAGGCCCCTCGTGCCCATAGTGCCCTTCTTGCTGCATTCGCAAATCCTGATTGGGTCCCCGCCACTTCTGCAGCACCCGTACTTCCCCCATTCACTGGCCAACCCGGAATTCAGGTGGAAACAGTTGATTTTACGTCACTGGATTTTTATTCACTGTTTCACGGAATATCTCTATAGATCTATTGTGGACCAAAGCAATTTATATGCTGGTCAACACATCGCTGCTAATCCCCACCTGTCCCTTGCCAGAGATTGGAAGCCAATTATGTTTCCGAATTTAAGATCTTTCTGGGCCTTACCCTCCTCATGGGCATTACTAAAAAGAGTGAACTGCGGTTGTATTGGTCCACGCGCCCAATTTCCATGTCCAGGACACGATACGAGCAGATCTTGCGGTTCATGCATTTTAGTGACAATGAACTCTGTCGTCCTCAGGGGAGACCCTGGATTCGATCGGCTCTACAAAACTTGGCCCCTCGTAAACCACTTCAACGAACGGTTTGCAGCCTTGTATAATCCCCATCAAGTTGTCTGCGTTGATGAGTCCCTGATTAAGTTTTCTGGTCGCTTGTCATTCAAACAATACCTTCCCAGCAAGCGTGCCAGATACGGGGTCAAGATGTATAAGCTCTGTGACAGGGCAACAGGCTATACATCTAGCTTTATGGTTTACGAGGGAAAAGACAGTCACGTAGAGCCAGAGAATTGCCCTGATTACATAGGGAGCGCTGGTAGGATAGTCTGAGAATTGGTGTCACTCTTATTCGGAAAGGGGTACCACTTGTACGTGGACAATTATTACACTAGCGTGCCACTTTTTAGTCATCTTTTTGATTATGGAATTGGTGCATGTGGCACCTGCGACCTAATCGCCGGGGCTTCCCCCAACGGCTTGTAGAATCCCATATTAGTCGGGGGGAGAGAGCCTGCTTACAGTGTAATAATTTGTTAGCAGTGAAGTGGAGGGATTCACAGAATGTTTTCGTTCTGTCCACGCTTCACGCAGACACGGCAGTCCAAATTCCTACGGCGACTGGTGTTGTGGAGAAACCCCTCTGTATCCACGAGTACAACCTTTACATGGGAGGGGTGGACCTCAATGACCAGTTGTTGGCGCCATACCTAATTACCCGTAAGGCCAAACGCTGGTACAAAAAAGTGTCTGTTTATTTGTTTCAATTGGCTTTGCTGAACGCTCATGTGCTATACAGAACAAAAGAAAGTTGCGCTGCTAATAATATAGAATAAAGCTGCCAGCACTAACAGTGAAACAACCTGTGAGTGAACAATAAAGAAAAAAATAAGTGCAGCGCTAAAAAAAAGGTAAGATTGCGTGAAGCAATTTACATAAGTCTCATCCAAATTGGTGAGATAATATTGTGATGAGTAAACAGAAAACACAATATAAAAATGCACAAACAGGATTGTGAAACCCTTTGCAATACAGTCAATGAAATGTAAAATATGGAGGGAGTCCTTCAAAAACAATGTAAAGGTACAGATAGGTCTTCCTATGAAACACTCCTGTGGGACACTCCTGTGTTACTGGGGATTCAAACGATGTGCATAATCCACTTTAATAAACATGCAGGATAGCCGGACTGATAGATTAAGAGAATGGGTACTCTTACCGCATAGGGTGGACACATATGCTGGGGGCACTGTGTCAGATAAGCTTGTAAGAGCTCCTCGGATGGATGACTCTATGAAGAGTGATGATTGGAGGAATTGTAGATCCTTCCCAGGGATCTCAAGGTCCAAGATAGAGGGTGGCTCCAGGCTTTCAGATGGAACAACACTTGTAGGTATCCATAGAAGAAACAAAAAAACTCCACATGGTGTAGTTTGTTTGAAAAAAGGGGAGCCTTTATTAGGCTGGTAAAATACAGAACAATAAAAAATAACAAAAAAATGCCAGTACTCTGGAAAGGATCTGGCACACGTGATCACATGAATATAAAAAGAGCGTGGTAGTTGGGTATTAAAAAGCTATGTACCCGACATGTTTCGAGCTAATGCTCATCGACAGGGGCATGGCTCCTTCACCCACTCCACGCCATATATATAATGAAAAGACAATTCACTGTGTCTCAAAACAGCTGCAATCAATTCGTTTGAATAAACTACACTAATTGGTTACGCCCACTGGTGTCTGCAGAGAACCACATTAGTCATGCCTGTCCAGCCATATGGTCATTAGATCGTGTACTTTCATTGGTTGAAAATAGGTAGGTGTCCGCCCACTCGTGTGTGTCCTAAGTGAGGGACGCGAAGCTGTTTATCTGAAGGAAAGGCAGCTTATAGGAGATGGACAACCTAAACATAGGAGGTGATTGGTCGCACGAACAGCGGGACATACGTCAGCACGTTGCCACGTGACGACGCGATGCAGTGCATCATCAGTCGGGACCGCCTATAGGGAATGACCAGCTGGGAATGGAAAATGATTGGTCACGCGAACGGGGGAGCATACGTCAGCGCGTCACCACGTGACGACGCGGCACGGTGCGTCCTCACCCGGGATAAACATCCCTGGCTGGAAGATGATTGGTCCCGCAAATGAACGGGAGGGCGCACGCTGCCAGGTAACCCCGTAACGACGTGACTCGACGGGTCAGGCGTCAGGGAAAAGGCGAATCCATTGATTGAACATATTATTCTAGGGGGATGAGCATACGCAATCCAATGGCACCACTATAAAATGACTACATATGTCTCACTCAACGGGCGTTAACCCAAGGTTTCAGCAATACAGTAGCATCACACTATAGACTGTATTAATAAAACCCTTATCAAAGAATGACATATGGAAATGGACAGGGAATGAACTTAATGGGAAACATACTGCATGACTGAAAAAACCTCCCACATATTGGGCTCATTAATGATGAGAAAATCAATCCCATCCCATTAGGGAAAAAAACAAAAACAACTGAAAATCAATCAATTGCAGTGCGTGACACAATCAATCATCATTGTCAGGTCACAACACATAAAATACAATCCTGGCTTGACAATCTTATACACGAAAACAACATAGAAGAACGGTATACTGATCCACTGAAAACATATAATTTTAAGATTTATTGATAAAAGCGTTGATATCCCATTCTATGTTTAACCCATGGGGTGAGAAACAACGAAGTTGGGATACTCCCCTGACCTTTGATTCACCTCTCCAGTGGGGAGTGAATTTATCTATAACCTGAAAGCTGGTTCCTGTAGGATTTTTATTATGGCATTCCAAGTAATGTTTGGGCACACTGTGGTTTGTTTTACCTTTCCTAATACGAGTGATATGCTCATTCACTCGGATTGCGAATGTGCGTATGGTCCTGCCTACGTATTGTTTCTTACATGGGCATGTAAGAAGGTATACTATGTATTTAGTGTGGCAAGTGACAAAAGATTTTATCTGGTAAGTGGTAGCAGTTACGGCTGAGGTAAAATCATATATCTTCCTACTTGTTAGAGTATTCAGCAGACAGACATTACATGTTCTACAGGCATGGAAGCCCTTCACTTCAGGAAAGAAAGAGGGTTTGGTTGGAGGATCTGACACATTTGGGGATAGTTTATTTCTTAACGACATTGCACCCCTGAATATTATACTTGACTTATTGGGCAGGGCCGGGCCAAGAAGGGGGTCACTTTGGAGAACATTCCAGTGACGATTTAAAATCCCCTTTATCTGTTTATGTTGTACAGAGTATTGGGTAGTGAAAGCCCATTTAAACTTATTATCAGGGGTGCGTTTTGGTTTTTCCTTAATAATGGATGCCCTATCGAGGTTGGAAACCCGCTCTATGTCGTTGTCGATGGCAGTGGGTGTATACCCCTTTTCAATGAATCTAAGCCTAAGTGTTTGTGCTTGTACATAGAAATCATCTATGTCTGTACAATTCCTCCTAATCCAAAGTAGTTGGCTATAAGGGACGGATCTAAGCCAAGAGCTGTGATGGCAGCTGTCGGTGGAGATATAGCCGTTCCTATCAGTTGGTTTAAAAAATGTTTTGGTCACAAACTGATTGTCCTTTACTGAAATCTCCAAATCTAAAAAATGGATGTTGTGAACATTTAAATCATAAGTTAAGATGATCCCCATCTTGTTGTCGTTGAGAGTCACCATGAAATCATGGAGAGATTCCTCATCTCCATGCCACAGGAGGAGGATGTCGTCTATATATCTTGCCCACAGCATCACCTCGGGCCGCTGTAGGGCATAGACGACATCCTCCTCCCACTGGGCCATGTAGAGATTCCCCAGGCTGGGGGCAAACTTAGCCCCCATGGCGACACCTCTTGTTTGAAGGAAAAACGTATCATTATACCAGAAATAGTTGCTCTGGGTGGCAAACTTCAGTAAACCATAATGAACTGTTGTTGGATCTTAGGAATTGAATCACTGGTGGATAGATACCGTTCGACTGCTTTGAAACCTAGGTTATGTGGAATACATGTATATAACGATGTTACGTCCGCAGTTACCAAAATACATCCACTCTGGTACTCAGTGGATTGCAATCTCCGTATAGTATCACCTGTATCCTTTAAAAAGGAAGGGACACGTTGTACCAAAAGCTGGAGATAGAAATAAATGTACCTACCAATTCTAGATGTGACAGAATTGATTCCGCTTACAATTGGGTGGCCTGGGGGGTTTGTGATGTTCTAGTGAATTTTTGGGAGATAGTACATAACAGGTATACGAGGTACTATGGGTACTAAGTAATCTTTTTCTTTTTTATCAAGAATCCCATCCGAAAAACCTCTCTGTATCAAACACAACAGTGCCTTTTGTAGTTTCTTAGTGGGGTCATGGGTCAGCGGAGAATAAGTGCTGTTATCATCCAAAATGCGGCACATTTCTACATGGTAGTCACCCTTGTCAAGGATGACCAGTCCTCCCCCCATATCCGCAGGGCGTATAATTAAATCCTTGCGTTCAATCAAGGATTTAAGTCCTATTTTAATGTCAGGATGGTCATATGTACGTTTTTTGGGCAGAGTTTCTAGATCTTTGAGAACAAGATCTCTAAAGACTTTAATTGATGAAGATGTAGTGTTGGATGGATTGAAAAGGGATGGATTGGACAAACCTGAATGAATGGGTTCTCCAGGTGAGTTCACAATTTGTTTAGATTGACTTGGGTTGGATAAGAAGAATCTCTGGATATTCAACTTACGAACACATTTTTGAACATCGACAAAGGTGTCGAACTTGTTCAACTGTTTTGAGGGGGCAAACTTTAGTCCTTTATCTAAAGTTCTAATTTCTGCCTCTGAGAATTCCCCTTTGCTTAATTTAAAAATGCCATTACCTTCTAAGGTTTGCTTCTTTTTCCTGGTCCGCCTCACCCCTCTAGTGCCTCGTTTCCGTCTGCACTTCTTTTGATACTCATGGGGACCCTGGGAAAATCCCCACTTTGAGAGGGAGTGGGGTGAGGGTGGTTGTATAAATAAGGAGATCTATTGTATTGGTCATAATCTCTTTCCATGTAGGAATGATGTCTAATGTTCCCATCATGTGAATGAGCATCACGTAGTGGTGAAAACCTGTTATACGTGCGGACCGGGGTATGATTTCGATAGTATTGTTCATGGTGATGGCCATACCTATTATCCCTTGAGTCAGAGGGGGACCTGTCTCGAATGGGGACATCACGAGGGGATCTGTCCCTCCTGTAGTGGGCATTATCACCCCCCTGATGATCGATATAGCCATGGTTGTCATTCAATGCATGGTGTGAACCCCTCCCTCTGCCTCTCCCACCTCTGCCTCTAGGGTTACCTCTAGATGCATTCCCTGAGGTGGTCTTTTTGGAAGTGGGGGGCAATTCAGATTTTTTGGGGATAAGGGACAAAGGAGTGGGTAATAAAGTTCTTGTTATTACACCCATGGGGATCGACGTATCCATTTGACTAGAAGTCGTATCACTTGGTGGCACCAAAGAGTCTTTCTTTTGCCAAGTGAAAATCACTCCTGTTTTATAATCATTAGTATCTCTATTATACTTTTTTTGTTTTTTAAAATGTTGGTCACGTTCTTCCTTCTCCAGTGAGGCCTGGAGATTGGAGGAAAGTGCTAGGTATTCAGAGGTTGATTTATGCGGGAGTAATAGATCGTGAAGTGTCTTAAGCTCTTGATCTATGATGAGTAATTTTGCCTTTTTTTTGGTTATAAGGAAACTCAAAAGATTAAGACCTGTCTCATTAAAAAAATGGGACCAAGCTTGTAACTCGGTTTCACCTTGGTGTGGGTGGATGTCCCACCTTAGGCCTCTCGGGACCAGTCCCTCTTTGTGGTACTGGTCAAGAAAGACTATATCCCACTGTAGGTGTATTTCTGTGGTCATGAGATTTTTTAGTCTCATAAATAGACCACTAATTTCTGTGGTGGTGTGTGTAGAAACAAAAACACCTTCTGTGTTGAAAGAACGATTGGTCCTATATTCAAAAATATCCATAGTGAAAAAATGTATTATAATACAAGTGGAACCATATGTGAGAAAGAGCTGCAACAATGAAGTTTACAAAAAGAGAACAAACAAAACAAAAGAAAGTTGCGCTGCTAATAATATAGAATAAAGCTGCCAGCACTAACAGTGAAACAACCTGTGAGTGAACAATAAAGAAAAAAATAAGTGCAGCGCTAAAAAAAAGGTAAGATTGCGTGAAGCAATTTACATAAGTCTCATCCAAATTGGTGAGATAATATTGTGATGAGTAAACAGAAAACACAATATAAAAATGCACAAACAGGATTGTGAAACCCTTTGCAATACAGTCAATGAAATGTAAAATATGAAGGGAGTCCTTCAAAAACAATGTAAAGGTACAGATAGGTCTTCCTAAGAAACACTCCTGTGGGACACTGCTGTGTTACTGGGGATTCAAACGATGTGCATAGTCCACTTTAATAAACATGCAGGATAGCCGGACTGATAGATTAAGAGAATGGGTACTCTTACCGCATAGGGTGGACACATATGCTGGGGGCACTGTGTCAGATAAGCTTGTAAGAGCTCCTCGGATGGATGGCTCTATGAAGAGTGATGATTGGAGGAATTGTAGATCCTTCCCAGGGATCTCAAGGTCCAAGATAGAGGGTGGCTCCAGGCTTTCAGATGGAACAACACTTGTAGGTATCCATAGAAGAAACAAAAAAACTCCACATGGTGTAGTTTGTTTGAAAAAGGGGAGCCTTTATTAGGCTGGTAAAATACAGAACAATAAAAAATAACAAAAAAATGCCAGTACTCTGGAAAGGATCTGGCACACGTGATCACATGAATATAAAAAGAGCGTGGTAGTTGGGTATTAAAAAGCTATGTACCCGACATGTTTCGAGCTATATGTGCTATACAGAGCTTCAGGACGGACTGGATCCTTCCTAAAATTCCAGGAAGAGATCGCCAAAGCCCTTCTGTTTCCAGACGGTGCTCTGCCCCACCTTCCCAACGCAAATGCAGTGAGCCAGCTGTATGAGAGGCATTTTCCTTTTATCCTCTCTGGTACCCCTGCCCAAAAAACCCGCCAAAAAAGATGTCGTGTCTGCAGCAAACTCGGATTTAGGCGTGACACCCGCTTTTATTGTCCCGACTGCCCTGACCAACCTGGTCTCTGCATTGGTGAATGTTTCAAACGCTACCACACACTAGTTGAGTATTAGCGTAGGGTACGGCACCACACAGTCCTAGGCACACTAACACAGGGTCTCGGAAGATGTGATGGCCATCACATTTTGAGAGACCATAATCTGCAATGCTCAGTTTACAGTTTTTATAAAAGTGAAAAAAGGTGGAAAAAAAATCAAAAAACTCTAACAAAAACACAAAAAAATATTAAATAAAAAATCCAAAAATAGTTGTGGTTGAATTTTTCTCCTCTCTTTGTTGTTCTCTTATGTTCACTCTCTACTGTCCACTCACTATTGTTCTATATCTATTCTCTCTATTTTTACAATTTTTTTTATAGTATTTGCTTTGCAGGTATGGTATGTTATACTGTAATGTTTGTTTTATTGTTAACCATCATTTGCTTAGCAGGTATGCCATTCAGTTGCATCGCGGATTTATTTAGCGTGACAGCAACAGCGTTTGCTCCCACGATATATAAAGCCGCGACTCCAACACTGTAGGAGGTGATTTCACCACCACAGTTAAAAAAAGAGCATATATGCCGAAGCATGGGGGCATTAGGGGCGGAGGAGCGATTTTGCTCCTAATGCCGCATACGTACGTAAACTAAAATCTATCTTCATTTTCAAAAATAAATGAGCACTGTAAAATACTCACCATGCCTCTCCGCGATGCAACTGAATGGCGTACCTGCTAAGCAAATGATGGTTAACAATAAAACAAACAGTATAACATACCATACCTGCATGCCTCTCACTGTGATAGGCAGTGAGGAGTGAAATCAAAAATTTGCGCCCTTAGAAATCCTGAAGGCAGTGCTTGGTTTTCAGGGTCCCGTACGTGGCTAGGCGCCCAAAAAGTCCTACACATGTGGTATCCCCGTACTCAGGAGAAGCAGTAGAATGTATTTTGGGGTGTAATTCCACATATGCCCATGGCATGTGTGAGCAATATATAATTTAGTGGCAACCTTGTGCAAAAAAAAAAAAAAAAAGTTTGTCATATTCCAGCAACTGGTGGCAAATATAAAATATTCCATGAACTCAACATGCCTCTCAGAAAATAGCTTGGGGTGTCTACTTTCCAAAATAGGGTCATTTGGGGGGGTTGTGTGCCATCTTGGCATTTTATGGCCTTCAAAACTGTCATAGGTAGTGATAGGTAGTGAGGAGTGAAATCAAAAATGTATGCCCTTAGAAATCCTGAAGGCGGTGCTTGGTTTTTGGGGTCTCGTACGTGGCTAGGCTCCCAAAAAGTCCCACACATGTGGTATCCCCGTACTCAGGAGAAGCAGCAGAATGTATTTTGGGGTGCAATTCCACATATAACCATGGCATGTGTAAGCAATATATCATTTAGTTACAACTTTTTGTAATTTCTTTTCTTTTTTTTTTTTTTACATTATTCAATCACTTGGTACAAAAAAAAATATTCAGTGGGCTCAACATGCCCCTCAGCAATTTCCTTGGGGTGTCTACTTTCCAAAATGGGGTCATTTGGGGGGGGTTTTGTACTGCCCTGCCATTTTAGCACCTAAAGAAATGAGATAGGCAGTCACAAATTAAAAGCTGT
Organism: Rana kukunoris; assembly: GCA_029574335.1. Classification (NCBI taxonomy): domain Eukaryota; kingdom Metazoa; phylum Chordata; class Amphibia; order Anura; family Ranidae; genus Rana; species Rana kukunoris. The sequence goes on along the minus strand of CM056055.1, from coordinate 86,784,244 downwards.
GCAAATTCCAGAAAATGTACCCTAGTTTGTAGACGCTATAACTTTTGCGCAAACCAATAAATATACGCTTATTGGCATTTTTTTACTAAAGACATGTGGCTGAATACATTTTGGCCTAAATGTTTTACTAAAATTTAGTTTATTCGATTTTTTTATAACAAAAAGTAGAAAATATAATTATTTTTCATAATTTTCGGTCTTTTTCCGTTTATATCGCAAAAAATAAAAACCGCAGAGGCAATCAAATACCATCAAAAGAAAGCTCTATTTGTGGGAAAAAAAGGGCGCAAATTTTGTTTGGGTGCGACATTGTATAGCCGCGCAATTACCAATTAAAGCAGAGCAGTTCCAAATTGTAAAAACACCTCTGGTCTTTAGGCTGACAAATGGTCCGGGGGGGAAAGCGGTTAATGTGGAAAAACAAATATATAAAACCAGATTTTTTTATGTATGAAAAAAAAATATACAGAACCAGATTTTTTTATGTATGAAAAAAATAAATAAATTTAAAACCAGATTTTTTATGTATGAAAAAAATATATATAAAACCAGATTTTTTATGTGAAAAACTAAAGATCTTTGGATACTCAACAATATCAATGCTGACTAAAATAACTAATCTAGATTTGTGGTGTTTACATTGACAATGATGGGTATTTAGTAGAGGAAAATAATGGGCGCTGTGGGGGGCCAAGCGGCAAGCCTGTATGGCTAGCCTCATGGGCTGCCACCGAAGCATCATCAATGGCCTCATCAGGCACTAGTGTCATGTAGTTTGAAGAATGTCTCTTTAGATAATTGTGCAAAATGTAGCAGCAAAGGATGACATGGTTCCATTTGTATTCTACCAGGTTAATTGCAGTAAGAAATAAACGGAATCGGCTGGCCATGATGCCAAAGGTGTTCTTGACCACCCTTCTGGCTCTGGCCAGCCGATAGTTAAAAACCCTCCTCTCAGGGGTGAGGGTACGTTGGGGAAAAGGCCTCATGAGGTGGGGACCCAAGGAAAACGCCTCATCAGCGACAAAGACAAAGGGCAGCCCATCTTCGTTCTCCTTCGCAGGTGGCAATCCTAGGTCCTCCGACTGAAGCCGTTGGGCAAACTGGGTCTGAGCAAACACCCCACCATCCGACATCTGCCCATTTTCCCAATATCAAGATATAAAAACTCATAGTTGGCCGACACCACCGCCATCAGCACTACGCTGTGGAACCCCTTATAATTATAAAAATGGGATCCCGAACAGGGTGGTGGCACGATGCGGACCTGCTTGCCATCAATGGCTCCTCCACAGTTTGGAAAGTTCCAACGCTGCGCGAAGTCCGCTGCCACAGTCTGCCATTCCTGTGGCGTGGTGGGGAACTATAGAGAAAAACAAAAAAAAATATTCAAACAAACATTGCAATCAGAATATCCAAAAACATTCTGGAGAAAAAAAAACAGGAGATCAATAATTTTAAGTATTATTTTAAGAGCGAAATATAATAATGGATCACTAATCCTAATCAGATTCATCACCACCTCTGATGGCCCAAAAAATAAATGCTTATGGGGGGGAGGTTGGCAAGATGAGTTGGGGACCTCAAACCCCCCCCCCAAAAATGCACTCTATCTTAATTAAAAAACATTTTTAAAATGCACACATTTAGGGGGGGGGGGGGGGGTTGGGCAAGGACTACAATGGAGGCAAAAAAAAAACTGGGGGAAGTGACTAGGCTAGGTGTGTTTGGGCCCAGGATAGAATGCTGGAGAGGTTAGCTATTGGAAATATGCATGTAGGCCAAAAAAAACATAACAACCTTACAGCATGCATGGGGACAAAGGGAACAACAGCATATTACAAACAGGTGAATTAGGGACTGATTATAAAAAAAAAAAAAAGCAAGCAATAAATACATTGTTTGTGAGGTTAAAGGACACAACTTACCTTAATATAGTCCTCCTGCAGAACTTGTATTATGGCAGAACAGGTAGCCGGGATTATGACACCCAGAGCCTGGGGGGAGATGCCCATTAAGAACTTCAGCAGTGATGGCTTCCCGCATAACAGTGTCCTGCCTGGTGATATATGGCGACACCGAAGCCAAAAGACAATCTTTAGAAAATTCCTGAAATCATCAGGGTAATTTTTTTGGATCTCCCGCAGCAGAGGCACGAGAGAACTGGTCCCTGCGGAGAAACCAATTCTTGGCCCACAAACTCCTCCTCACCCTGTTCATGGACCGGAGCCGGGATAAAGCACAAATCACTGCACCAAGCACAGCACGATCTCTGCGACGAGAACGTACCCGTAACATGACTCGATATCGGTCGTCTAATCAGATCGGACTAAAAAAAGAACGCCCTGAAGAACAGCAAGAACAGCAAGGCCTCTGAAGAACGACCTGAAAACCAGTAACGAGCAGACAAGAAAGCACTGCAAAAACAGATACAAACTGACTACAAGCACTGAAAGACAGATATGAACCCAAAAGCACAAACTGAATGACAGAAAACGATCTTTAAAGCACAAAGACTGAAAAGCATGAATCGTCTCTCACCAAACTTTTACTAACACGTGGTAACACAATATCAGCAAAAGCAGCCCCAAGGGTGGCGTCTTCTGCATGGAAATGGCCCTTTATAGTACCGTCGTATGTGCTGTACGTAACCGCGCTTTGCTAGAGCATTTTGAAAAAACTATGGTGTGTGGGCAACGTCGTTTTTAATGATGAAGTTGGAAAAACGTTGTTTTTTTTCATGATCAAAAACGTTGTTTTTTTTCATGATGAAAAGTGATCGTGTGTACGCGGCATCAGAAACATTTTCCATCTGCTTTCTTTTCTTACTTCTCATATTCAATTGCACACTGAGTGCTAAAAAAAAAGAAGCAAGCAATATTAGTCCTCATAATCTCAGAATTTTTACATATAACAAATGTATTGCATTAGGGTGTGAACCCCAAAACTCAAACACACAAATGCGCGCGTGTGTGTGTATATATATATATATATATATTGTGATGGTTTGACTCTGTCCTTCAGCTCTTTAGTGCTGGCCTGGCTGTGGCTCAGAGCCCCACCCGCAGACAGGAAGTCTGGTCCTGGGAGCCAGGTGTGAGCTCCCAAAACCCTCTGAGAGGAGTCAGAGGCGCTGCATAGGTGCAGCTACTGCATGAGGCAGGTTCGTGCAATTGAGCAGCAAGACGCTGGTCAGGAGTAAGTTGGCTGTGTGCTTATCGTTAGGAAACGGGTAGTTCTGAGGAGCAGAACGTGGGCCTGAGTTGGAGGTCTGAAACAGCCGGAGGACAATATACAGGAATGGTGGAACCCCCTGCGAGGGCTGCTATTTGTATTTTGTGAGCTTGTAAATAAAATTGGGCTACCAGGCCCTTAAAAACCGAAGTTCTGGCTTGGTGTACTCACGGGAAACTGCATCTATCACTGGAGTCTAATAACCCCCATCTTATAAGTGGTGGATTGCTGCGGGCAATTTGGAAGAGTTCCAGATCCTTGCATACCAACAGTGAGTAGAAAGAAACTGTAAGTTTTTTCAGCAATGCTATGATGAACAGCCAATATGAACTGGAAGTTAAAAAAAATTCTGCTGTGAACTGCTGTTAGCTGTGTGTGACAGTCAGGAGAACTGCATTGCACAGGAGTTCAATTAGTGGACTGTGTTGCATACAGGTGGCATACCTGTGGAAGTAAGCTGAGGCCTGAGAAGACATGTCCATTTGGGAAGGCCCAGTGAATGGATGATTCAAGTGGAATCGCAGAGAGTGAAGTCTGCGTGTGAAAGTGTGCTGTTGGCAAGTCTTGTAGAAAGCTCGAGTATGAGTGGATAATTAAGGAAACAGCCCTCCGACTTAATTATCGCCCACTGCGCTTGGTTGAGAAACCTATCAAACTAGCAGCTGCTATAAGAATATAAAATGTGAAAATAATATATATGTACAACTACACCATCAAATAAAGCAGGTGACCTGTAATATATAAAAGCAGCGCTTGAATAGTGAAAAATGTGATTCCCACTAACTAAATAATGTGACACATAACATATATCATATAACATAAATCACCTTATACAGTGAAACATGAACAAACAAAACAGAAATGTTTAGCAAAGAGGAATATGTGTAATTGTTTAAGATGAGCTCTGTGGTCACGGGGACATTCGACCAATAGCAGTGTTGGTTGTTTGTGCTGTGTTTAGCTTACATCGAAATGTCACTTCCGACGTGATGACGAATTGGGGTAGACCATGGGTCTTCAAACTACGGCCCTCCAGTTGTTCAGGAACTACAATTCCCATCATGCCTAGTTATGTCTGTGAATGTCAGAGTTTTACAATGCCTCATGGGATGTGTAGTTCCACAACAGCTGGAGGGCCGTAGTTTGAGGATCCCTGCATTAGACGGAACATCGAATACACATAGACCTGTAGGAGGTCCGGGAAGAGACGTCGATCGTGTTAGCGGGAGCACGCAGTTTCCGGCATACGCGTCTTTTTCAATAGAGGAACGAAATAAAAGTCGACTTTTAGAGTTTGTGACCAATCCCATGACTAAGTCGGTATGACGAAACATGTCAGGGGGGTTGTCACTAATCATTGATCCTGTGTTAACTATACGGACGTGTGATACACTTCTAGCTGGCTAACTTCAATACCATCTTTACATCGAGCAGCGTCCAAGGTGCTGTGAGTACACTGGGAACGATCGAGGGTCCGCTGTGACCACTGGCTTGTTGTTTTGGAAACTTGGAAACCTATGCTGTCACTTGTTATTCAAAGTTTGGTGAAAGATCACGTTTGTGAGTGCATTTTATGAAGATTTTTAGTGGTGTGATTAAAACTGGTTTTCCAAAATTACACTATAGTGCTATTTTTTCTTTATTTATGTGAACACGTTGGAACTTATCACTGAATTGGATATTGATATCGATTAATGGAGAGATTTGGAGTTTTGCTTTTGTGCCTCAACACGAGAGTGCTGGGCATTTAATTATGGTGAGTGCGCATTTTGGAAGGGTGAAGGATTCACTTGAGCACAGGCGGTGTGGTGGAAGATTGAGAAGATTCATACTAATAATCCATCTATGAACTCTTTTTCACCTTTTCACTGACTATCACAGGATTTGAACTTTTTTTCGCTCTTTGCTAAACATTTCTGTTTTGTTTGTTCATGTTTCACTGTATAAGGTGATTTATGTTATATGATATATGTTATGTATCACATTTAGTCACATTATTTAGTTAGTGGGAATCACATTTTTCACTATTCAAGCGCTGCTTTTATATATTACAGGTCACCTGCTTTATTTGATGGTGTAGTACATATATATTATTTTCACATTTTATATTCTTATAGCAGCAGCTAGTTTGATAGGTTTCTCAACCAAGCGCAGTGGGCGATAATTAAGTCGGAGGGCTGTTTACTTAATTATCCACTCATACACAAATTTACCAATATATACCACTTGCAGCTATGGATGCTATTAATTTTTTAGCCAATAGACAGATGAATGCCGATTCCATCTTCTGCACCAACCAAGATATGGCTGAGTGTGAAGAAGATTATCCAGGAACTTTGAAATCATTAGAACATTTGTTGGAAAAACAGGTGAAAGCCTGGTGGGATGTGTTCACCTTTGAACACTACAACAAAGAAGGTTTGATTTTTAGAAGCCTTAGGTGGGAGGTCACACCTCAGGACGGTCTCACTGACACTAAATACATGGTTGAATGGCTAAATTTTTGTTAACAGGGTAGGGAAAGTCTAGTTTTAAAGAGAAAACAAATTAAATTAGGTATAATTAATGAAAAGATTCAATCATTACAGACTAAATTGGAACCAATTAAGAAATCAAACCTGGTCAAAGAATTTAACAATACTATGAAAAAAAAATTGGAGAAGGTTGACCGAGAAACTCAAATGAGAAAAGTTAAAAAATGCAATAGAGATTCAGAGGATTTTAAAAATAAAACCATATATGCTTGGCAAACGGCCAGTAACACCAATGATGAAACTGAACCTGAAAGTCCAGGTACACCATCTCAGAAAACTGTCACTAACCTTCCCAAGAAGGATTTGGGGAAGGCTGGTAGTCCCAGCCTTCCCCAAAGGGTAAAGGTAAGGGTGCAACTAATAAAAACAGTCAAAACTCTTCGGGCCATATGCGCCCTAATGGAGCCCATACCTCAAAAAATGCACAATATGCATCACCTGCTTCACAACGGCAGGATAGAGAGGGATATCAACAGAATCATTACTATCAGTCACCTCGCCCATATGGCAGGAAGGAATTATACAATTATCCCCCACACCCAGAACCCCCACCATGGCAACAATATCCTCCACAAGCTTATCAGCCTAATGTGGAATACACTCATATGTCCAATAGATTTCAACCTCTATTAGAGGAAAATTATGGAGGTTACTATCAACAACAACCTTTTTTAGGACATCGGGGGAGGGGTGGGAGGGGGGACTCCCAAGAGGAACCCCCAACAGGGGAACAACAGAGGGGGATCAAGAGGGGGGTATCAAAACCCACCTTACAGGGAAGTAGATACCCATCCAAAAGGAGAAGGGGCTGTAGGGCAGGGATATGCAAACAATCCCAAAAAAAGAATGAGGAACACATAAACACAGGCATCTTTAATCTAAGTGGAGTAACTTTGAACCCGAAAGAGCTCAATATACTAAATACAGGACTGAAATGCGCTCCAAGGAAAACTATGAACAAGTTTGACATCTATATAGACACACACAAGTTCATTAGAACATTAAACTTGAAGAAATATTTTTTAAGCCACCCTGTTGAAGCTGTGATGAGAAGCAAGAAAGAATCTATTATGATTGATAGTGGTCTAAAAAATTAATCTGTGTTTAATCCCCAAAATCCAAAAAATCATTTTATTGAGGTATTTAAGCAATTAGTCCTCAAAGACATAGAGGAAATACAGCAAAAGAAGGGGGTGAACCCCCATTATTTAAGAGAAGGGGTTAAGTCCTTAGAAGAGAGGAAGCATATCATTATTCGCCCAGCGGATAAGGGGGGAGGGGTAGTGGTTATGAATAAAACCTTCTATCATACACAATTGATGGAACTTTTGGAAGATCACAGTACATACAAAAAATTACCAACAGATCTGACTGTACCTTACAAGGCTCAATTGGATGCTCTTGTAGAATGGGGCTATCAAATTGGTGCTTTGAACCATAAAGAAAGAAAGTACTTATCCCCATCGGCTGTTAGGACTCCTGTGATATACACCCTACCCAAAATCCACAAAAACCCGAAGGTACCCCCGGCCCGCCCAATTGTCAATGGCATTGGCTCTATTACGGCAAGGCTTGGTGAATATTTAGATACGTTTCTTCAACCCAGTGTGAGAAATACCAAAGCATATCTAAAAGATACTACGGATTTGCTCCAATCTCTTGAAAAGGTCAACATTAACCCAGACTCTCAAATATTCCTAGTAACTGCGGATGTAGCACCTCTCTACACTATTATCCAGCATGAGGATGCTGCATTAGCATTAAACTGGGCTCTAAGTAGGCAAGATAATATTCCATACACTCAGAAAAAGTTTTTGGGACATGCATTGGAATTCTGTATGTCACACAATTACTTTTGGTTTGACAGCCCCTTCTATTCTCAACAGGTTGGCGTGGCGATGGGGGCTAAATATGCCCCCAGCCTCGCCAACCTGTTTATGGCTGAGTGGGAAGACAAGGTCATTTTCCACAACCAAAAGTCACAGTTAATCTTCTATAGGAGATTCATTAATGACCTGTTGTTCATCTGGGAGGGCACACATGGTGAAGTGCTTCAATTCCTAGAAGGTCTCAATGAAAACACCAACAATATTAGACTCGAGCATGTAATCAGTGATCACTCAGTGAATTTTTTGGATGTGACTATTATGATATCACATGGAAAATTAACCACTAAAGCCTATTTTAAACCAACCGACGCAAAAGCTATTTGTCAATCAAAAGCGGTCACCATCCCACGTGGATTAAGAACATCCCTAAAGGGCAGTTCCTGAGAGTGCGACGGAACTGCACAGAAGAGGTTGATTATTACTCACAAGCTGATGTTCTGAAACACAAATTTGTACAAAAGGGCTACAATGAAATAGAGATGGATGTCATTATCCAACAAATTGCGGAAACACCCAGGGAGGAATGTTTTTAAAAGAGGGAGGTTGCATTACCGAATAATCAACATCAATTGGGTTTTTTAACAGGGTTTCATGCTCAATATAAAGAAATTGAAAACATATTCAAAACTCATTGGCATATTCTGGGTAAGGATAGACATTTGGCGGAAATCTTACCTGACCAGCCACGGTTCATCTATAGACGTGCCACGAACTTTGGTGATCAGGTGGTCCGAAAAATTCTGGATCCACCTGACCAAACTAGACTAAGTTTTGATTTAAAAGGCTTTTTCACATGTAGGAAGTGTATCTGCTGTCGTACAGTAAGAGTACACAACAGAGGGAAATTACAGATAACAGGAAGTGATGGGAGCACGTTTGATATAAAAGAGTTTATCACATGCAATTCCTCTCACGTTGTTTACCTGTTATGGTGCCCATGTGGGCTGTTGTATGTTGGGAGAACAAAAAGGCTCCTAAGAATACGGATTGCGGAACATTTAGCCAACATTAAAAAGAAGTATGAGGACCACAGTGTATCCTTACACTTTAAATTAAAACATAATGGCGATCCCTCTTTGGCTCAGTTTTGTGGGATTGATTGTGTGCACCCATCCTGGAGAGGATCCAATAGGGTCAGAGACTTATCACAACGCGAAACGCAATAGATATTTCTCTTAAAATGTCTCACACCAAGAGGCTTGAACATTGAGGTAGATTTGAACTGCTTCATTAACAATGCTTGAGCTATTCTTGGATCTACTCATGATGACATTTATCGGCAGTCCAGAATATTTTGGTTTATTTGTCCTTATTTATTTTAGATATGGCACGATATTCTGTAATATTGGGGAACTGTGTATACATTCAATAGTAATATTGGTGTCAAACCAGTTATTTTTTGTTTAATATATTTTTATTTGAAAAGAAGAAAATATAAAGTACATTCAGGTACATACATTAAAACTGGGTAAACCTAATCCAACAAAGGTCTGAGGAGTGAAGACAATCATTGCAAGCAACAATACAAACTTCTACAACCAAAAGAGGGTCACTCGTGGAAACATGAGATAAATAGTTAGATCTACAGGCCACAAATAAAACAACAACAAAAAAAAGTATAAATGAACTTGTACACTTCCGGCCTGGTTGCAAAAGACATTACCTATCATTCCTATAAACCCTCCCACCAAACCCTTAGTCCAGTGTCTGAACGGGCCCGTCCTATGACACCTTAGAGAGTCCAACCCTTATGTTACTATAGGATATCCAAAATGAGGTACCTGTAATACAAGAAAGAAGAGCAAAAAGGAAAAAAAAGAGAAAAGGAAAAGAAAATAGAAGGGGAAAGAAAATGAGGGGGGGGGGAAGGGTTCTCCGCCTCCAGACGTCAACCTGTGGTAAAATACGAACAAGGTAACAATAAAATAAAACAGGAAGGCCAACAGTCAAGGCATTAACTGGGCATACCGTGCATACTTAAGCCCAACACCGCACACACCCAAGACACGCGATACGTGTCTACACTGGTTGGGACATGAGCTCTGCAAAAGCCGAGGAATATCTAAAAACGAGCCAGCCGGACCATATCCTTGAAAACAAATTAGATTTGTTCCTAAGGGAGTGAGTAAGGTCTTCCATGTAGTAGACCCTATCCACTTCAACCAGCCACTGGCGTAAAGTTGGGACCACCGCCTGTTTCCAATAACGTGGAATGAGAGACTTGACAGCATTCAATAAGTGAGGTGTTAAAGACTTTTGGTATGACCCGATTGGCTCATCTGTACAGTGCAATAAAATTGCCCATGGGTCCTCCGCGATTGCAGAGCCAAGAATTTCCCTCATCCAATGCAAGACTGAGGACCAGAATGGACGGATTAACGTGCAATTCCACCAGATATGAGCATGTGTTGCCTGTTCACCACAGCCTCGCCAACACAGCGGGGAAGTCAGTGGAAAGGCTTTATGTAGGACCATCGGGGTATAATGCCATCTCGTAAGCAACTTATAATTAACTTCAGCCATTTTAGAAGAGATGGAGGACGTATGAGCGAGGTTCAGGATAGAATCCCACTGGGAGGGTGATAGTTCCTTTTGTAAGTCTTTCTCCCAGTTACGCAAAAAGATGTGAGTTCCCTTTGGAGACAAACTGTGTAATGCTGTATAAAAAAAAGAAAGGGGCCTCTCCACCGGTCGATCCTCGACAAAAGCACATTCCACCGGGTTCAGGGCTACTAATCCTCTAAGAGGTTTAGGCAAGGAGGAAACAAAAGCCACCAATTGGCGGTACCTCCACAGAACCATAGGCGTAATCAAGGAAGAGTCAACAAGATCCGCTAGAGGGACTGTACCCGAGGCGGAAACGACCTGATGGAGTAGCAAAGCGGATCCCAGCGACCAGGGTCGCTGCGGAGGTTGTGTGTGGCCAGGTGGGAAATAGTCATGGCCGGTAAGGGGCAACAAAGGGGAATTACATAACCACCCGTGAGTTCTACCCAGCCCATCCCAAATCATCAGAGTGGAGTGGGTCAGAGGAGAAGTCGTAGTGGATAAGCCTCTAAACCTACGCGGAATCCAGATCTGAGTGTAGAGATCCACTCCACTCAAATCTATCTCCAGAGACACCCACAGCTTTGATTGGGCGTGGTATTTCCAATCCGAAATTCTGGTGAGAACTGCGGCCTGGAAATAACGTTTAACGTCCGGCAAAGCCAGGCCTCCTTCCCGTTTGGGGCTAGTCAACACTGATCTCGCAATTCTGGGCCGTCTCCTGTTCCAAACAAATCTACAGAATAAGGATCTTATTATTGTAAAAAATCCTACCGGGATTCTATATGGGATCATTTGAAATAGAAATAACAAACGGGGCAGAATATTCATTTTTAAGATATTAATCTTGCCCAGCCATGAGTGAGAAAGCTGCGACCATCTGTGTAAATCGGCCCTGATCTCATTCAATAAGGGAATAAAGTTACTACGAAACAAATATGCGGGGTTGGCCGTAAGGAAGATACCTAAGTATTTTAATGCACGGGTCTGCCAGCTGAAGGGGAAGGACGTTTTCAAATGAGGCACAATCCGGGCGGGGACGGAAATATTCAAAATTTCCAATTTATTCAGGTTAATTTTAAAATTAGAGACTGCTCCAAAGGCTTCAAAGGCAGCCATTAACGGTGGAAGAGTAAGAACAGGTTGTTGAACATAAAACAATATATCATCCGCGTAGGCGGCATATTTATGTTCAACACTGCCTACTTTAATCCCACGTATATCCGGATTATGCCTTATCGAGGACAAGAAAGGTTCAAGGGAGAGGGCAAACAGGATCGGTGACAGGGGGCACCCTTGACGGGTCCCATTATGAAGAGTAAATGAATCACTCAACGCGCCATTAACACGTAATTGAGCCGTGGGAAACTTGTATAGGGCAGAAATACGGGAGAGGAGGGTGGGACCTATCCCCAGATGGGAGAGCGTGGCCATCAGGAACTCCCAGTCCACCCGATCGAACGCCTTTTCGGCATCTGTAGAGAGCAAAAGGGTGGGCTGGGAGGACCTCCGAGCATGGGCAATCAGGGACAGTGTGCGGAGAGAATTATCCCGCGCCTCCCTGCCAGGAATAAAGCCTGTTTGGTCTCTGGAAACCCATCTAGGGATAAAGGGGAGGAGCCTATTAGCGATGACCTTAGAATATAATTTGGCATCTAAATTTAATAAGGAAATAGGACGATAACTCCCACAACAGCAGGGGTCTTTCCCCGGTTTGGGGAGGACAGCAATATGGGCATGAAGCGTTTCCTGACGGAGGGAGCCAACCTCGGGAACTGTGTTGGAGTAGTCAGTCAAGCGGGGGATCAATATTTCTGAAAAAGCTCTATAATAAGCAACTGTAAAGCCGTCCGGGCCGGGAGCTTTCCCTTTAGACATAGCTTTCAAAGCAACACGCAGCTCTGCTGTCGTAAAATCCCCTTCTCCATGAAATACTGTACCAGAGCATCATTAATCATGTTCCTATAGATCTCATCAAGGAGCAAGCCATCGTTGAGCTTCCAGTTAGACCGACGGGTTGGGGCAGAGGGGATTTTCATCGAGAGAGAGATGGGGGCATGATCCGATATAGGAGAAGTCCCTATGGCGGAGCTCTCCACCAGCTGCAGATGATGGTGATCTATCATAAAGTAATCTATTCTGGAATAAGAGGCATGAACTTGTGAGAAATAAGTGTAATCCTTTACCCGTGGGTGCATAATCCTCCACACGTCCATCAATTGGGTCTCATGTAGGCGTTTGCGAATGAACGCAAGACGCCTCCATGATATGCAAGAACTCCCTAGTGACGTGTCGAGGGAAGGTTCCATCGGAACATTAAAGTCCCCTGCAAGGAGAACACACCCACGAGCGAAGTCACTCAGCTTCCTAAGTGTAGAAGATATAAAAGTAGACTGATCCCTGTTAGGGGCATACAAGGTCACTATCGTACATGGCATCGTGCCCAATTGCCCTCTGAGGAACAAGAAACGGCCCATGCGATCACTAAGCATGTCTTCCAGCACAAAAGAGGAACCCCTACGAAATCCAATAGCTACTCCCTTTGCCTTATGGACGTCAGATAAACTATAATACCATACAGGATATTGCGGTGAAAATAATTTAACAGATGTAGAATGTGTGAGGTGAGTCTCCTGAAGGAGGACAATGTCCCCCCGCAGGCGAGCCAATTCCCTATATAAGTGATGTCTCTTACCTGGGGCGTGCAGTCCCCGAACATTGAACGAGACCATGTTCACCTCAGCCATTGGGGTCCAAATAGGGGGGGTCCAGGAGACAATCCGGAGGCGGAGGGGGGCATCATGGAGTGGGAGGAAGCGGGGCAGGGGAAAAGAAGGGCAGAGAGAGAGAGAGGGGAAAAAAGCAAAGAGACAAGAAATTAGAAAAAAAAACACCATAAATACAAACATTTCTTTAGGAAATAACAACACAAAGCCCCGCTCAGGGGCAAGGCATGTACCCGCACGCAAGCATCTGCCGTGCTGAGAAGGGGAGTACACAGGGCCCGGTCCCCCCACCCAAACCGGTGTTGTCATCCAGGTAAGTCCGGTGGGGTGATGTTCACGGTGGAGCAAAATTTATCCAAGTCCTCCGGAAAGCGTAAGACCGCTGACTTGCCATCTTTAGTAGCTATTAAAGCTGCAGGGAAACCCCAGCGGTATGAGATGGACGCCTCACGTAATTTCTCGGTCAGAGGCCGCAGGGCCCTTCGGCGTTCCAAAGTCTCCCTCCCAAGGTCGGGGAAAAAAGACAAGGCCGCTCCATCAAAATCCAGTGAAGGCTGCTCCCGGGCCTTACGCATGATGCGTTCTTTCTCCTCATAGTAATGCACCCGGCATATGACATCTCTCGGCACATCGGATGGCAAAGCTCGAGGTCGTAAGGCCCTGTGGACCTGGTCTATCTTAAGCGGGTTGTCCGGTGCCAGCCCCAGGAGACCGTTGAAGATACCGCGGACGGAAGGTAGGAGATCTTCATCCCCCGTTGCCTCCGGGAGGCCCCTTATACGAATGTTGTTCCTCCTGTTCCGGTTCTCCTGGTCCTCGATTTTGTAGAGGGCCATCCTGTGGGCGATGGTAAGGCGGCGGGTGGTAGCTTGTAGGTTCCGGATAGCAACCGCATGGCGGTCAAGGCGCAGCTCTGTCTCCTCCACCCGGCCCAGTACCTGTGATAGGTCCGCCCGTACTGCTGAGAGCTCTTTCTTGATGGATCTCTCCAGGCCTTGAAACAGGGACGTCAGTTCTGTTTTGGTGGGTAAGTCTTCAACCCGCACCTCGGAACGAAGGCGTATGCTGCTCTCACCCTCCAAACACACCGACGAGACAGGAGAGTGATGTCTAGTGTCGGACCTGCGGCGGGAGGCGGAGTCAGTGCCGGGGGCCTGTACCACGAGGAGACCGGCCTAGTTCATCCAGATCGTCTCCCTCCTCCGGTTCAGCCGCCAAAAAACGTCTAATGGAGCCTGGATGCGCACCAGCCTTAGGAAGGGACTTCCCCGTTTTCTTCCTCATGGTCTGCGGGATGAAAGGATAGGTGAGCTGATAGAAAGCAAGCAAATAGCTGTGTCGGTGCCGGAGCAGAAGGAGAACACGTCCTCACACCAGCATGTCCAGACCACCGTGTCAAACCAGTTATGACACATAGTATTGGACGAAATCCTTGGGGACATCTAGGTGCTGATGTATGGTATAGTTATATATAACACTACTATTAGAAACATGAGAGTTGAGACACCCATAGATCTGGTTTACTGCATAGGTGCTGGAGAGTATGAACCAGACAAGCATTATATGTGTAATTGAAGCATTAACCTAATGATGTTTTTTAGGCACATTTCTTTAAATTTTTGAATTTTAATTTTTAGATACCGTATAACCATTTATTATACTGTTCTAATTTGACTTTGCAATTATGTAGATTATGTATGTTTATATGTATATATTTATATACTTTTATATTTACATGTTCATATTTTAGGCATTCAACCAATGGAATGTTAACAGTTTCATTATATTGTAAATTTAGTTAATGAGGAATATGTGTAATTGTTTAAGATGAGCTCTGTGGTCACGGGGACATTCGACCAATAGCAGTGTTGGTTGTTTGTGCTGTGTTTAGCTTACATCGAAACGTCACTTCCGACGTGATGACGAATTGGGGTAGGCCGTGCAGAGTATCACATTCGACGGAACATCCGAATACACATAGACCTGTAGGAGGTCCGGGAAGAGACGTCGATCGCGTTAGCGGGAGCACGCTGCGTGATCACGTCACTTTCGACGCAGTTTCCGGCATACGCGTCTTTTTCAAAAGAGGAACAAAATAAAAGGGCGACTTTTAGAGTTTGTGACCAATCCCATGAATAAGTCGGTATGACGAAACATGTCGGGGGCGTGGTCAATAATCATTGATCCTGTGTGAACTATACGGACGTGCGATACACTTCTAGCTAGCTAACTTCAATACCATCTTTACATCGAGCAGTGTCCAAGGTGCTGTGAGTACACTGGGAACGATCGAGGGTCCGCCGTGACCACTGGCTTGTTGTTTTGGAAACTTGGAAACCTATGCTGTCACTTGTTATTCAAAGTTTGGTGAAAGATCACGTTTGTGAGTGCATTTTATGAAGATTTTTAGTGGTGTGATTAAAACTGGTTTTACAATATTACACTATAGTGCTATTTTTTCTTTATTTATGTGAACACGTTGGAACTTATCACTGAATTGGATATTGATATCGATTATTGGAGAGATTTGGAGTTTTGCTTTTGTGCCTCAACATGAAAGTGCTGGGCATTTAATTGTGGTGAGTGCGCATTTTGGAAGGGTGAAGGATTTACTGAGCACAGGCGGTGTGGTGGAAGATTGAGAAGATTGATACTAATAATCCATCTATGAACTCTTTTTCACCTTTTCACTGACTATCACAGGATTTGAACTTTTTTTCGCTCTTTGCTAAACATTTCTGTTTTGTTTGTTCATGTTTCACTGTATAAGGTGATTTATGTTATATGATATATGTTATGTATCACATTTAGTCACATTATTTAGTTAGTGAGAATCACATTTTTCACTATTCAATCGCTGCTTTTATATATTACAGGTCGCCTGCTTTATTTGATGGTGTAATACTTGTAGAAAGCTCACCAACATTTTTTTTCTGTGTTTAAAAAGGAACTGTGTTATAAATCATTGCCCTGTTTGCAGCCATGGGAAGGACAAATCGCAAACAGAAAGTAAGGTTTGCTGAAATGAGAGACAGGACTTTGTGGCTGGAGGGTTTGTTGCCGACAAAACAAGCCCCAGAATCGTGCAAAAAGCACTTGGCTGCGCTGAACCAAGCCAAAGTCAAAGTTCATGCTGTTGTCCCTAGCAACACAGTTGAATCGAGTGCACAGGGGATTGCAAGTGCAGAGAATCCACCAAAGTTTGAGTCTGCAGTGGATTGGTGCAAGCGACACTTGGCCGCACTGAACCAAAATAAAGGGGAAGTTCATGCTGTTGCCCCTAGCAACGCTGGTGCAGGCCGGCTAGTTAATAATGTGCAAAGTGTTAAGAAACAAGTGCGCTGTTTGCGGTGCAGTGAGTGGGGGCATGAAGTTTCCAAATGCCCTTTGTCGCAAGCTACAGCAAAGCAAAAATATGAAAAGCCTGCTCTGAATGTAAAGAGTAAGCAGATGGGTGCAGTTGCCCATAGCAACGTCTATGATGTCAGGTCAATGGACCGCAAGACAAAGATATTGCCTACAGAGAGTTGTGGCAAGTTTAAAGCAATGTCGCTTCAGGGAGAGAGACGGCTATATGTGTCGGAGAATCAGCAACGTGCAGCTAGGAGAGCACCGTTTCCATTAGCAACCGGAGAAAATGTGTCAATGGGAAGGAGCAGCTACAGGGAAGAGGTGTATCGCCATCCCCAAAGAGATGCAAGTGAAGTTCTGCGTGTTGGGAGAGTGTCATCTCCCTTAGCAACATGAGAAAGTTGCCAAACGCCATGCCTGGAATGTGGTTACCTGGGGCACGGCATATTTTCTTGCCCTAGATTTTGGGGTGCAGCTAGAGGTAATGTTGCCGAGCAGGACTCTTTATCGGTGGGCCAAGGTTTCTTTACAGATATGTTTGCAGTCACCCCTGGCAACAAGGAGATTTCTGTTGTGTCTGCAGGGGGTGCTAAACAGTGGGAGTTGCCTGCTGTGATTTCATCCTGTGGCCATCAGGGGGAGTTGGCCAGTAAAAATGCAACTGAAAGACAGCGCCCTCAAATGAAAACAGAGTTACCTGTTTCAAGATACGGTAAGACTGTTGCAATTTGTGATTCAAGTGTAGTAGCAATGTATCCGGTAAGGAGATCTGCAGAAGGTGTAAAAATGGACTTGCTGCAGTGTGCTACCCAGATCAGTGGGGAGACACACGTTAAAACCCTCCTTGCAGCAAGATCAAAGACTGAAAGTGATATGTGGACTTTGTGTGCACCTAAGGTAGTCCAGCAGAATGTTGAGAGAGATGTTTTAGGGGTGACCAAAACAGATGGCGTGTCATGTTCCCTAGCGATAGAGATGCTGCAGAGTTGCAAAGGGAAACCGCCAAAGGGGCCTGTATTGGTAAGGCAAGTGGTGTCCCAGGACGACTGTAAAGCCGCCCTAGTGGGCAAAATAATTCCTTTAGAGAGGAAGGTTAATGTGTTGAGTCGCATGCAGGGTGCCATGCGTTCTGACAAAAGTAAATCTGATAGAGATTATAAAGCTGCT
Source organism: Rana kukunoris (assembly GCA_029574335.1). Classification (NCBI taxonomy): domain Eukaryota; kingdom Metazoa; phylum Chordata; class Amphibia; order Anura; family Ranidae; genus Rana; species Rana kukunoris. Next base: position 86,766,796 of record CM056055.1, on the reverse strand, counting down.
ATGTTTATGAATACTGATGATGTTGCTGATACATGTATTTATGGTGATGTGATGCTTGATGAGCTAGGGCTGATCGCTAAGCAGGTTATGCAATTTCCCTTAGCAACAGTAGGTAAGGTTGCAGAGGTGTCCTTAGAAACCTCCAGGGAGCTCTGTGTGTTGGAGCCAGAGATTGCCGGGGACAACTGTGGTGCCGCTCTGAGGGATAAGAGGGTACTTGATCTCCGTGATGAGAAAAATAGTAAAACTGAAATGTCTGAATTTGCTTGTAATGATAATGTGTTACTACAGTCTGTCACTGCTGACAGAAAACGTCCTCATGAGTTTAATGAAGCGCCACACAGTGGTCAAGTTATGTTATTGCAGCCTGCTGTGTTTAAAAATGTGTTTGCGGTGGACACAAATTCTCCTATGCAAAATGGAGAGACTGCAGGGCCGGTAGACATGGGTGTGTTGGCTTTTGCAGAAGTTAACCCTCTCCAGTTGGAAGGATCTGAAAAGGGCGCATACATGGCAGAGGTTTTGTCCTCAGCAAAAGCGATTGGTAATGTTGAGCTTCAGAATGATATGGTAATGGATAGCGATTTGGAATCGCTCAGTGTTGCTGAAAGTGAGAGGATGAGTGTCGCACATGCGATTTGCAGTGCTCAAGGAAAGCCACAAGTTTTGTCAGTTACCTCTGAGGTAGAGGTCTCTTTAAGTAACTCAGTCTCTCATGCCTTAGCAAATGAGCCCCTCCACTTTGCTGGTAAAGGAAAAGTTCCTAAAGTTCTGTGTTTAGATGTGACGTGTCTAGAAATAACTGGGATGTTGTTGGAATTGGTGAAAATATTTCCAATGTACTCCTGCATGTATCCACAGCAGAGGGGCGACATGGTACTGCGTAGTACCAATCGGTGGACACAGGTGGTGCTGGCGTTAAGCAATATTGATGAAAATTAGTTGCTCTACTGTTGGTTCATTTTGTGGAAAATTGTCTCACAGTTCTCTTTGAGAGTGCTTCCAGCGGCAGTTGTGTGCAGAATGCGCTCAGGAGAATTGTTGGAGAAATCAGAAATAATAGACAAAGTGGAAGTCTCTCCGTCTGCTGATGTGATGGAATGCATTCCTACAGGTGCGGTCCGAGGTACGGCTGAGCAGTGGTTGGTACATGGCGCGCGCACTGTCTCACCCTCTAGACCTCATGAAAAGGAAGGGCTCGGAATGGACGTGATAGTAGTGGGAATTCAGTCCATCACTCACAGAGAGGTGCAGTTTGAGGTACCCGGAGACACTTTGATAGGAAATAACAGTAGTGGTAACTGTAATGAAAACGTGTATGAGAAGCACTGTAGAGCACTGTCAGACAGCTCAGAGATCCTGGTTGAGGTACCAATGGTTTTAGAAATGGTTAAAGAGATTGGTATGGAAAAATGTGCATTGGTAGGACAATTGCTATTGGAATGTTGGACAACAGGGGGCGATGTGAAACTGTGGGACTGTGCCATAGGGAGTAGCTGCTTGCCTGAAGGTGGTCCCTCCATAGACACGGTTCTAACAAACAAGGGGACAAGAGGTCCCAATGACTATGCTGAGTTGAATAACCCTTTGTGGAACATTGCTGGTGAGGTTAAACAGAAGGATGTGGTGTTGACCTCAGATGGTTTGGTTGCCACTGGTAGCAACAGAGGGGTTAGTGAACCTGAGAAACAAATGTTGTTGGTTAATGTTGCGTCAGGTAGTGAGAGTGGTCAGTCCCTGACAGATCCCATGGAGGTAGGTCCACAACAGTCCCAGGAGAGTAGGTCTGTGGGAGGAAAAAGAAGGATTCTAAGGCCAGAAGGTAGAAGGGATAGAGAGATAAGTGGGAGCCCACGGTTCAGGAAGAAGTGCTGGTGGAAGCACACCCGGAAGAAGAGGTGGGTGGAGTGCCCCTTTAGAGAAAAGGTTGGGCAGATTAGGACTCCTGCTGCTGATCGTTGGCACAAAGGCGCCACGGTGAAGTGTTGGTGGAAACATACCCGTAAAAAATGGGCCTATGCAGCCAATGGCTTGTACATAGGTGTCCCATTTATAATGATGGGTCTATGTGTTCCTCCCTACGGTTCGAAACAAGGGGGGGAGGTATGTGATGGTTTGACTCCTGAAAGATGGCTGGTTTTCGCCATGTTTTGGAGGGACAGACACATTAATGACACAGCTGTGTGTTCAGCTCTTTAGTGCTGGCCTGGCTGTGGCTCAGAGCCCCACCCGCAGACAGGAAGTCTGGTTCTGGGAGCCAGGTGCGAGCTCCCAAAACCCTCTGAGAGGAGTCGGAGGCGCTGCATAGGTGCAGCTACTGCATGAGGCAGGTTTGTGCGATTGAGCAGGAGTAAGTTGGCTGTGTGCCTACCGTTAGGAAACGGGTAGTTCTGAGGAGCAGAACGTAGGTCTGAGTTGGAGGTCTGAAACAGCCGGAGGACAATATACAGGGATGGTGGAACCCCCTGCGAGGGCTGCTATTTGTATTTTGTGAGCTTGTAAATAAAATTGGGCTACCAGGCCCTTAAAAACCAAAGTTCTGGCTTGGTGTACTCACGAGAAACTGCATCTATCACTGGAGTCTAATAACCCCCATCTTACAATATATATACACATATACATATACACACACTGTATATACACAAACACTCACATATATGTATTAAGGCTTGCCGCAGGTTAGCCTATATTTGTGGGAGGAGTCTGGTGAGTACTTAAGGCTCCTCCCATGTCAGGTCCGGTGTTGGCGCCATATCTGGTTGTAGGGGGAGGTGCAGAGCAGCGGCAGCGGCAGCCTCGTGGTGGTGCCTCTCCCGGGTTTCATTGGTGTGGGGCTGCCCGCCCGCCCAGCCAGCCGCCGTCCATCCATCCATCCATCCATCCATCCATCTACCTTTCCACCGATGCTGGCAGCGGAGAGGGGGGCGGGCCACGTGTTCCTCCCATGCTATCCTGAGGGGGGCCGCGCAGTTAGCTTGTCCGAACGCCGGGCATCATGGAGCGGGAGCCCGCCATCCATTAACCCACTCCTCCGGGTCTCTGCAGGGCCGCCCGCTGGCTCGTCTATTTTCATCTGCCTTTCGGGATCTCAGGGGGAGAGCTCACTCCGGGTGCACGCTGCTGCACAAGGGGAAGGGGGGCCGTTCATCCACCCCCCCACCACTCCTCCGGGCACACGCCGGCATCTGCAGGTCTCGCCAGGGGGAGGGGGTTCGGCCGCCAGCTTTTCTGCCGAGGTACCACCAAGCATGGAGGGAGCCGCCCGCTGCTGCTCCCGGTTCTAATGCCGGGGGGAGGGGGGTCATTCGCACGCCTACCTTGCCTGGGGCTGCATCCACCCACTCACTCCTTTGGCCGCTCGCTGGTTGGGAGGGGGGCCATCTATCTATCATTTACACCTCTGGGGGGGGGGGGGGCGCGTCCTTATCCATCCGTTCATCACTTCTCTTGGTGCACGCTGCTACTCCTCTGGGGGGGGGGCAGCAATCCACCCTCCCACTCCTCCGGGCACACGTCGGTTGAGGGGGCTGCCCGCCCCTCCTCCCTGTCAGTTTGAGCTCATGCTATGGGGGGGGGCTATCCGTCCAGCTGCTCCTCCGCTGAAACTTGCAGGGCTGTCAGTCCACGCAGGTGAGATGGGGGGGGGGGTCACTCATATGGGGGGGGTTTGTGTTGTTCTCTCACAGGTTGCGCGTTCTGTCACACCACGTTTCCAGCCAATGCGTTTTCTTAGCGTTCTGTTCCTGCATTTCTGTAATAGCGTTTCTGCTCCGGCGTTTCTGTCATAGCGTTTCTCCCCCGGCATTTCTGTCATAGCGTTTCTGCCCCGGGGGTTTTCCGTAATAGCGTTCTGCCCCAGGGGTTTTCCGTCATAGCGTTCTGCCCCAGGGGTTTTCCGTCATAGCGTTCTGCCCCAGGGGTTTTCCGTCATAGCGTTCTGCCCCAGGGGTTTTCCGTCATAGCGTTCTGCCCCAGGGGTTTTCCGTCATAGCGTTCTGCCCCAGGGGTTTTCCGTAATAGCGTTCTGCGCCAGGGGTTTCTGTCATAGCGTTCTGCCCCGGGGGTTTCCGTCATAGCCTTCTGCCCCGGGGTTTTCCGTCATAGCGTTCTGCCCCAGGGGTTCCATCTCAGCTCCTGGCGGGGGGGAGGGGGGTGGGTTGTCCGGTTTTTCCAATCTCAGTATGCTGTCATAGCGTTGCTGCCCCAGGTTTCGGTCATTGCATTTTCAGTCTCCGCGTTCTATCATGGCGTTTCTGCCTCACGTTTCTGTCTTTGCAGTTTCAGTCTCAGCTTTCTCATTAGCGTTTCTGTCATTCTTTTTCAGTCTCGGCATTCTGTCATAGCGCTTCTGCCCCAGGTTTCTGTCTGTGCTTTTCTGCCTCAATGGTCCAGTCTCAGCGTTGACTGCTCCAGGATTCTGTCATTGCATTGCAGTATCAGCCTTTTTGTCATTACATTTTCTGCAATTGCGGTTCAGTCTTAGCATTTCCGTCTTCCCAGGATTCTGTCTTTGCATTTCTGCCTCAGTGTTCAGGCGCAGCGTTTCTCCCTCATTGTTTCGGCCCCAGGGTTCTGTTATCACATTTCCGCTTCAGCATCATAGTCTCCACTTTTCAGACTCACCATTTCTCTCATACCTTTCCTGCTCCAGGTTTCCTGTCATGGCATTTCGGCCTTAACGTGTCAGGCTCAGCATTTCTCTCATACCATTTCTGCCCACGTTATCTGGCTTACCATTTCCGGCCCACGATTTCTGGCACACCGTTTCTGGCCCACAATTTCTGTCATAGCGTTTCTGGGCCACGATTTCTGTCATAGCGTTTCTGGGCCACGATTTCTGTCATAGCGTTTCTGGGCCACGATTTCTGTCATAGCGTTTCTGGGCCACGATTTTTGTCATAGCGTTTCTGGGCCACGATTTCTGTCATAGCGTTTCTGGGCCACGATTTCTGTCATAGCGTTTCTGGCCCGCGATTTCTGTCATAGCGTTCTGGCCCACGATTCCTGGCCCACGATTCCTGGCCCACGATTTCTGTCATAGCGTTTCTGGCCCTCGATTTCTGTCATAGCGTTCTGGCCCACGATTCCTGGCCCACGATTCCTGGCCCACGATTTCTGGCAGTCGATTTCTGTCATAGCGTTTCTGGCCCTCGATTTCTGTCATAGCGTTTCTGGCCCACGATTTCTGTCATAGCGTTTCTGGCCCACGATTTCTGGCCCACGATTTCTGGCCCACGATTTCTGTCAGTGTTGCTGGCCCACGATTTCTGGCCCTCGATTTCTGTCATAGCGTTTCTGGCCCACGATTTCTGTCATAGCGTTTCTGGCCCACGATTTCTGTCATAGCGTTTCTGGCCCACGATTTCTGTTATAGCGTTTCTGGCCCACGAGTTCTGTCATAGCGTTTCTGGCCCACGAGTTCTGTCATAGCGTTTCTGGCCCACGAGTTCTGTCATAGCGTTTCTGGCCCACGAGTTCTGTCATAGCGTTTCTGGCCCACGAGTTCTGTCATAGCGTTTCTGGCCCACGAATTCCGTCATAGCATTTCTGGCCCACGAGTTCTGTCATAGCGTTTCTGGCCCATGATTTCTGTCATAGCGTTTCTGGCCCATGAGTTCTGTCCCACGATTCTGGCCCACGATTTCTGGCCCACGATTTCTGGCCCATAACGTTGCTGGCCTACGACTTCTGGCCCTCGATTTCTGTCATAGCGTTTCTGGCCCATGATTTCTGGCCCACGATTTCTGTCACAGCGTTGCTGGCCCACGATTTCTGGCCCACGATTTCTGTCACAGCGTTGCTGGCCCACGATTTCTGTCATAGCGTTTCTGGCCCACGATTTGTCATAGCGTTTCCAGGGGGTTTCCGTCATAGCGTTCCAGTCTCTGTGTTCTGGCCCAGCATTCCAGCCTCTGCATTTCTGGCCCAGCGTTCCAGCCTCTGCATTTCTGGCCCAGGGTTCCAGCCTCTGCGTTTCTGGCCCAGCGCTCTAGTCTCTGCATTGTCATTTCTGCTCCAGTCGCACATTTCTGCTCCAGTCGTATGTTTCTGTCATTTCTGCCTAGTCGCACGTTTCTGTCATTTCTGCTCCAGTCACACGTTTCTGTCATTTCTGCCCCAGTCGCACGTTTCTGTAATTTTTGCCCCAGTCGCACGTTTCTGTCATTTCTGCCCCTGCATGTCGGTCGTGTCGTCTGTCTGTCACGGCGTGGTTGTTGTTTGTTGGTTATCATGTCTCATTGTTCTTTGCCATGTTGCAACTGGGTTAGTTAGCTAGTATTCGCATCTCGGGATCTGTCACGTCTACAGATCCATATGGGCTGAGGTTTAGTTTTTAATGATTGTCGCCCACAATCTTCTCTCCCGTATACCATACGTCACACAATGCACGTTCATTCTTACACCTATATGACTACCCACCACGCTCCGTGGGTTCACCAGCCCTGAGTGTTCAGTTATCGCCTGTGTCTGCGCTGCAGGTTACTCTGGCTCATTTAACAATCACATAGGGGTGGGGGGGTGCAGTGCCATCTTTTAGTTCATTCACGCGCAGTGGTCACGACGTTCCTGCTCATGTTCTCGTTCTTAGGTAGGTGCTGAGGGGGTTGTGATCATTGCATGTCTGGTGATCTGTTGTCTTGTTTGCTAGTTTATGTTCCCAAGTCCGAGGCTGGCTTGGTTACCATGTGCCACGATGCTATTGCCAGTGCATTGGTCTTATCCGCCTTCCAGGTAGCTCACACTCAATCTCCTGCCTGTTGTCCTTTTTTGCAACTTACCCTCTCACTTCCCTACATCAGCGTGGGTAGTGCCCGATCGAAGGATTTCAATCCGCTTGGCCCTTGCTCCATTTCCCCCATGCACCCTCCCGTCACAAGTAGTTCATTCCTCAATGGTGGGGTTGTCTTGGGCAGGTTCCATAGAGGGTTCCATAGAGGGTTCCTTCGCAGGTTCCATAGAGGGTTCCTTCTGTCACAAGTCATGGGTCGGTGGGTTCTCCTGTCATAACAGATACGTGCATGGTTGCCTTCCAGGCGCACGCTACTCCACTGGAAGGTGTGTTCTCTACCCTTCTTCACCTAAACATGTGTCTTTTGCCCTCTTCTAGGCATACTGACCAGCTAGGCCAAGGCACACCTCAGGCCTTGGTTGCTAGGGTGATCACTTTTCATACTCAAAGACTCTGACCACAAGTATTAAGGCTTGCCGCAGGTTAGCCTGTATTTGTGGGAGGAGTCTGGTGAGTACTTAAGGCTGCTCCCACGTCAGGTGCGGTGTTGGCGCCATTTCTGGTTTCCCACCCGTTCCCCCAGCTTCACACATACCATTTCTCTTTGTACTTTTCTTATTATCATATTCAGGGTATGCCCTCTTCTAGGCATACCGACCAACTAGGCCAAGGCACACCTCAGACCTTGGTTGCTAGGGTGATCACTTTACATACTCAAAGACTCTGACTACAAGTACATAAAACCACCCATTTACAGTATGTGCCTGCCTGACCCAAGTGCCTTTGCTCACCTTTGCATTGATTTTTGCCAAGTCATTTATTTAATTTTTTTTTAAACAGGAGACTGCAAAGTATTGTGCCCACAATTAGCAGAGTGCGGGTAAAGTGTCAGGCTCCTGCAGACACTGCCTACAGTTCTATTGCCCATAGAACTGTATGGCTGCCTACAGCTCATTGCAGAGCTGTAGGCAGGTGTGCTGATCAGTGTGCTGGCTGCTGTGTTGGATTGAACATGTAGTTTATACATTCACAGATTCCTATGACAAAAAACGACCGTGTGTACGCGGCATAAGGCTGGATTCACACCTATGCATTTTTTGCATTTTGAAGATTTGCACTACAGTCCATTTAACATGGTTTCCTATGGAATACGTTCTGTAGTGAAAATCTGCAAAATGCACTAAAAATGCCATAGGTGTGAATTCAGCCTTAATGATGAGGCTGTGTGGGTGCAGAGGAGGGGAGAGGGCAACTAAAACATGTTAAACCCTGTATACGGGTGTAACATGCAACATGTTCTAAAAGGTGAACTCATCCTTTAGGCCTGGTTCACACCTATGCAGGTATGAATGGTCCAAGGTTATCAGCGGTGTACCCCAAGGTTGGGTGCTGGGTCTTTTCAATATATTTATAAATGATATTGGGTCTGAGATCAAAAGTAACATTTCTGTTTTTGCAGATGACACCAAGCTATGCAGTGGAATAACGTCCCTACAGGATGTCTCCAATATACAAGCCGACCTCAATGCTCTGTCTAATTGGGCGACTATGTGGCAGATGAGGTTTAATGTTGATAAATGTAAAGTTATGCACTTAAGGGCTAAGAATATGCATGCATAATGCATGCTAGGGGGAGTACAACTGGGGGGATCTGTAGTGGAGAAGGATCTGGGGGTTTTAGTTGATCATAAGCTCAATAATGGCATGCAATGCCAAGCTGCGGTTTCCAAAGCAAGCAAAGTCCTTTCTTGTATTAAGAGAGGTATGGACTCCAGAGAGAGAGATATAATTGTGTCCCAGTACAAATCATCAATAAGACCTCATCTGGAATATGCAGTCCAGTTTTGGGCACCAGTTCTCAAAAAGGATATCGGAGAACTGGAGAAAGTGCAGAAAAGGGCAACCAAACTGATAAGAGGCATGGAGGACCTCAGCTATGAGGAAAGATTAGAAGAACTGAATTTATTCACTCTTGAGAAGAGGAGAATAAGGGGGGATATGATCAACATGTACAAATATATAAGAGGTCCATATAGTGAACTTGGTGTTGAGTTATTCACTTTAAGGTCAACACTGAGGACAAGGGGGCACTCTTTACGCCTGGAGGAAAATAAATTTCACCTCCAAATACAGAAAGGTTTCTTCACAGTAATGCCGCGTACACACGATCACTTTTTGCGATGAGAAAAAACGACTGTGCCCAGGCGCCGAGAAGAGCCGAATGCTAATCGGCTGTTTCCGGAAGGCGTGACGCCTTATAGCGGCGACATACCGCGGTGCGCCTGAAATTCAATGATTTTATATAAAGTAAGTACATGCATTAAAAAAAAAAAAAAAACTGTATGCTGGCGCTGACGCCAGTATGCTGGATGGAATGAAACAAAGTGATTTTAAGGGTGGAACTCCGCTTTAAATATCGTTTTCTGTCGTACAGTTTGTGCTTTTGGGGTCGTATTTGTGTTACAGTCAGGGCCGTCTCTACCATAGGGCAAAGAGGGGCAGCTGCCCAGGGCCCTGTCACTGTTGGGGGCCCAAAGCAACCCCCTTTGAAAAAAAATTTTTTTTTTTAGGGGTCCGGTGGTCCGAAGGTCCCCAGGGGCCCCCAGGGCCCAAGATGGCAACCCCCCCCCTTCTTTTTTTTTTTATAAAAAAATATATTTATTTTATATATTTTTATTTTATTTTTTATTAAAGGGACAATTTTTTAAATATATTTTTATTTTTTATGAAAGGTCCAATTTTTTTTAGGGGTCCCCAGGGACCCGGAGGCCCCCAGGACCCAAGATGGCAACCCCCCTTTTTTTATTTATTTTTAAATAAAAAAAATATATTTATTTTATATATTTTTATTTTATTTTTTATTAAACGGCCAATTTTTTTTTAGAGGCCTGGAGGTCCCCAGGGGCCCGTAGTTCCCCAGGGCCCCGGATGACGACCCCCCTTTTTTATAAAAAAAACTTTTTTATATATTTTTTAATATATATATATATATATACATATTATATAATATAAATGTTATTATTATTAAAGGACCCAGAGGTCCCCAGGGCCCTGGATGGCAACCCCCCTTTTTAAAAAAAAATGTTTTATATTTTATTTCTTTTTTTTTCTTTTTATTTCTCTTTATATATATATATATATATATATATATATATATATAATTAAAGGGCTCAGAGGTCCCCAGGGCCCCATGTGGCAAACAACCTTTTTTATTTTTTTTATAAATGTTTATTTTTTTATTTTTGTTTATATTTTTTTTATTAAAGGGCCCAGAGGTTCCCAGGGCCCTGGATGGCAACCCCACTTTTTTTTTTTTATAAGTGTTTATTTTTAATATATTTTTTTTATTTTATTTTTTTATTAAAGGGTCCAGAGGTCCCGGATGGCAACCCCCCTTTTTTTGTAGTTTATTTTTTATAAAAAAAATAAAAATTATTAAAGGGCCCAGAGGTCCCCAGATGGCAACCCCCTTTTTTTAAAAAAAAAATATATTTTTTATATATATTTTTTATTTCTTTTTTTATTTTTATTAAAGGGCCCAGAGGTCCCCAGGGCCCCGGATGGCTACACCCCTTCTTTTATATATATTTTTCTTTATTAAATCTTTTTTTTGTAAAGGGCCTCCCGCTTCTAAATTCGCGGCAATAAATTTAAGGGGGCAGCACCCCCCCCCGTTCTCTGCTCCAAGGGGCCCATGCCTGAAGCTGTGTAAGGGGCCCCATAATTCCTGATGGCGGCCCTGCCGCCCGTTAAGCCCCTGTGCTGCCCACAAATCAGGCTGAAAATCATCAGCGGCACACAGCCAGGTGACAGTACCGCTTCCCTTCCCAGTGTTTTAAAATGTACAGCACACCTTGCTTCCCTTTAGACGTGCACTGCTCCCTTCCTGCCACTGGGTTCTGCTTGTATATAAAAGTGAATTAGAATGTGATTTTATAACATCCCCAGTTTGCTCTTCCTGATGCGGCTGACTTCTTCATGTCCTGCTCTTCAATGTACAGTATGTCACTGTTAATCTATATTGTAAATAGAAGTTTTCTGTAGAGTGTGCCCAAAGTCTTTATAATATTTGATGATTCACTGCAGGTCTGGTCAGTGTTTTAAAACGTTCCTGTATTTTACACATGGCATGGCATGGGGTCACAGCACCGTCTGCCCATTCTGCTTTAGCACCATGGGACCCCATGCCATGCCATGTGTAAAATACAGGAAGTCTTTAAGTCACAGACCAGACCTGCAGTCCAGGCTGAGTAAGGCCTCAGAGCACATGGCATTACTGTCTTTATTTAACTGATTGATGGGCTTATTTTGGGCCTGGCTGGTTCACATGTATGTGTTTTGGCGGCCCACATTTGTGCAGGCACAGCAGCCCATTAATTTGATGCCTCATGTAATAGGCTGAGCACACGGCACACCTATGCCCATCAAGCAATTAAATACATCACTGTCTGTCCATTCTGCTGTGACTTATCTGCAGTTCCCGCACTGTCAAACTCGCTGCATTTTTAGATGTTTAGGTCACGCTTTTAAAAAAAAAAGTGCTTTGTGTGTGCAAGAACTGCAGGTAAGTAGCATGGTGCAAAAGCAGAATGGATTTCAAGGCAACTGATTTTTAAAACGCTGAATGCACCTTTTTTCTGCAGGAAACAAAGGCATGGCAGCCCATTCAAATCAATGGGCTGCTGTGCCTGCACAAATAAGGGCCGCCAAAACACATACATGTGAGCCAGCCAGGCCCAAAATAAGCTAAAGGGGGGGCCCAAAAAAAATGTTTGCCCAGGGCCCAAACCATATTAAAGACGGCCCTGGTTACAGTGCTTGTTTTCAGATTGTATCTGTTTTGGCAGTGCGTTCTTGTCTACACGTTCCTGTTTTGCAGGTCCGTTCTTTAGAGGCCTTTCTGTACTTCAGAGCAGTGTTTTAGTGCGATCTGATTTGACAACCGTTTTCTAGCCATGTTGCGGGTACGTTCTCGTCGCCGAGATCGTGCTGTGCTTCTAGTTAGGATGTGTGCTGCATCCCGGCTCAGGTCCTTGAGGAGGGCGAGGGGGACTTTGTGGGCCAAGAACTGGTTTATTCGCAGGGACCAGTTCTCTCATATGCCTCTGCTGCGAGAGATCCAAGAAAATAACCCTGATGATTTCAGGAATTTTCTTAGGATGTCTGACCCCGTATTCCAGCAGCTTTTGGCTTTGGTGTCGCCATATATCACCAGGCAGGACACTGTTATGTGGGAAGCCATCACTGCTGAGCAGCGGCTAGTTGCTACCTTGAGGTACTTGGCAACAGGGAGAAGTCTGCAGGACTTGAAGTTCTCGACGGGCATCTCCCCCCAGGCTCTGGGCCTCATAATTCCCGAGACCTGTTCGGCCATCATTCATGTTCTGCAGGAGGACTATATTAAGGTAAGTGGTGTCTGTTAAATGCACAAACTATGTTTTATTTTGGCTTTTGTATTTGTTTTTTGTTTTTTTGTTTAAACAGTCCCTAATTAACCTGTTTGTGAAATGCTGGGAATGTTCCCTTTTATCTCCATGCATGCTGTATTCATTTTATATTTGCTCCTACATGCATCTTTTGTTTTGCCAACCTGTCCAGCATTTTTCAATTTTTTGGGGGCCAAACCCACCTATATCCCCCTAAAAATGTTTCCTCTATTGTAGTGCTGTCTATATAAGTCCCTATATCCCCCTAGATTTTTGTCCTCTATTGTAGTGCTGTCTATATAAGTCCCTATATCCCCCTAGATTTTTGTCCTCTATTGTAGTGCTGTCTGTATATGTCCCTATATCCCCCTAGATTTTTGTCCTCTATTGTAGTGCACGCACAACCCCCCCCCCCCTCTTTATTTTAGAATTGTATAAATTAGTATTTTTTTTTTGAGGTCCCAAACTCATATTGGGCCTCCCCTCACCTTATTTTTTGTAGGATTGTGACCATCAGAGGGTGTGATTAATCTGCTTTAGTGATCCCTTATTATTTTTGCCATTTTTACTAATACTTCAAATTAATGATCTTTTTTTTTTAGGATCCAAGAATGTTTTGTGATGTTCTTTTAGGAATGTTTGTTTGATTATTGTTTTTTTTTTGTATCTACAGTTCCCCACCACGCCACAGGAATGGCAGACTGTGGCAGCGGACTTCTCCCAGCGATGGAATTTTCCTAACTGCGGAGGAGCCATTGACGGCAAGCACGTCCGCATCGTGCCACCACCCCATTGTGGATCCCATTATTTTAACTACAAGGGGTTCCACAGCGTTGTTCTGATGGCGGTGGTGTCTGCCAATTATGAGTTCCTGTACCTGGATGTGGGGAAAAATGGGCGGATGTCGGACGGGGTCTTTGCCGAGACCGAGTTTGCCCAACGGCTTCAGTCGGAGGACCTGGGATTGCCGCCTGCGGAGGAGAATGAAGAGGGCCTGCCCTTCGTTTTTTTAGCATATGAGGCTTTTGCATTGGGTCCCCACCTCATTAAGGCCATTTCCCCAACGCGCCCTCACCCCTGAGAGGAGGGTGTTTAATTATAGGCTGGCCAGAGGCAGACGTGTCGTTGAAAATGCCTTTGGCATCATGGCCAGCCGTTTCCACCTATTTCTGACCGCCATAAACCTGGCAGAATATAAGTGGAACTACATCATTGTGTGTTGCTGCATTCTGCATAATTTTTTGCAAAGACATTCCACAACATATTTGACTGTATTGCCTGATGAGGCAGTTGAGCTTCCAGAGGCGGCTCATCCACGATTGGCCCCCCGAAACGCACGTGCTGTGCGGCAGGCATATGTGGACTATTTTATGGGTAGGGGGGCCATTCCAATGCCAGATCTTGGCTGAATCAATAAATGTATTATTTGCCTGAAACAGTCTCTTTTCTTTGTTCTTTAATTAATTTCGAAGGTTTTTTTTTTTTTTTTCTCTCCTAGGTTATCATAGTGCCATGTGTTTGTGATGGACTGAAATAACTATCCATCATTGTTTAATGTTCTCAGCATACATTTGTTTGAGGTATTTTCTATTCATCATTGAGCTTAAATAACAAGACACACATATTTTACTGTCCATATTTTTTATTTATTTTTTTTCATCTTGAAAAACATTATTAGTTTTTAACATTAAACTTTTTTTCTTCATTACAAAACAAATACAATCACTTTTTTTTTTTTTTTTTTTTTTCATTAATCAAAAATACAATCACTTTTTTGTTTTCATTAATCAAAAATACAATCACTTTTTTTTTCTTTTTTTTTTTCATTAATCAAAAATACAATCACTTTTTTTTTGTTGTTTTATTTTCATTAATCAAAAGGACAATCACTTTTTTTTTTTTCATTAATCAAAAATACAATCACTTTTTTTTTTCTAAACAAAACCTGTATTACATTTTTTATTTCCCAAAATCAAAACCAAATAAATCAAAGCCTACCCAAATAATCAATTAAATGTTTAATTCGTAGCTCCACCCCTTTTGTTTTTTCGATCACTTGTCTTGCAGTGAACCGGATGTCCTCTATTTGTTTCCTGCAGGACCATATTTCGGACAGCATTAAATGGGCAGTATCCCTGTCCATTGTCGCTGCACGACTTGCTCTTGAAATGTGGGAACAAAAAAGGTATTAAAGTTAGGAAGACCTACATCTAGATTACCTGTGTATGGGTGGTATCTTGAAACTTTACCGGATGTGGTGGCAGGGTCATCGTCCCTCGGGGGTGGGGCTTGGAAAGTTCCGTCCTGCCTTGCTGCTTCACCGCGCCCTACGAGATTGAAGATAGGGAAAAAAGAAAGGTAAAAGATTATAAAGAGATATGAGAGAGAAATAAAAATACAAGTACAGAGTATATAAACATGTGCATAATCCACTGCTGAGCAGACTCTCCTTTTTCTGTTTATTGGTCATATTTAATAAGCTTTTCACATCTAATTTTATTAGGTACAAATCTACATTACAAAAGATCACAAGTGAAGTCACATTACACCAAAAATGGCACGAGATTCCTGTTTGGGGACACATGAATTGGTCGTAAGAGTCGTCGTTGTTTGTTCAAAATAGAAAAAATACAAAGACGTTTTTTTTGTATGATATATAGTGTTTATACACTTTTGTCCATGCGAACTAGGCGCATGATGCAATTTAGCACGAAGATTGTCGTTTAGTAGGTTGAAAAACAACGAATAAACGACGACTCCTCCGACCACTTTTTGTGCCCACAAACATAGATACAGTACAACCTGAAATTAAAAGCACATGGCACAATTAACAAACACCACAAATGTGGGCACATAAAAAATATTTACTTTTTGCTCGAATCAGCCTTTTGATTTGATTGAGTTGTTCAGGCTCTCTTTTTTTGAGGTCTGATCACCTCTTTCTCAATTGCTCTCTAGTCCTGCGTTGGCCAAATTTTTCATGCAGCCTCCTGATCACCTTCTCCATAATGTCGGCCTTGACCTTTTTTGGATGCAGGTAAGAACCATGCTTCCCATCATAATCCTCCCTTAGTAATATGGTGACCATCTCCACCATCTCCTGGAAGGCCATGTTTGAGGCCTTGTACCTCCGCCGGGATCGTCCGGTTGGCTGGGCCTGGCCTGCCTGATGGCTTGAGCTTGCCATCTTTTTCTACCATAAAACACACCCACAAAGAAAGATAGAGAAAGGGGCGTGGAAAAGACGAGACCGAACGTCAGGGGCCGGATCTCGTGCATTGCGTCACACGTTCGCGCCGTTTAAAGGGATCCCACGTCATTGCAAGCGCCGTTCACAATCTGCGGAACAAGGCGGAAGAGACGATCGTATCATAAGACGGTACGTAGCTGGATTATGGACATTAATAATATTAGGGAACAGTGGATGATTGTGTGGGCTAGAAGATATGGGGGGTTATTTACTTAAAGGAAAAGCCACTTTGCACTACAAGTGCACTTGGAAATGCAGTCGCTGTAGATCTTGAGGAGGACATGCAAGGAAAATAAAAAAACAGCATTTTAGCATGCACATCATTGGATGATAAAATCAGCAGAGCTTCCCCTCATTTCTGATCTACCCCTCTCAGATTTATACAACGATTGCACTTCCAAGTGCACTTTCAGTGCACTTGAAGTGCAGAGTGGATTTTCCTTTAATAAATAACCCCCATGGTGTTAAAAGCTAATTAGTAGTAGTGGCTTGACTGACACTAGGCTTTGGTTTTTGTTTTGTACATGCAGAAATAATGGAGGCCTTTAAGGATCCGGAATTTCTCACAGAATTTATCCAGAGATGGAAGGAACATCCAGTGCTCTGGCAAACAAAAAGCAAAATCAATAAAAACAAAGATGCCTGGAAGAAAGCAAAGGAGGCCCTGCTTGAATTTGTAAAGACAAGGGTCCCCAACGCAACATTGGAGACTGTGAAGGCAAAAATCAATTCGTTTTGGGGCACCTACAGGACACAACGGTCACAAGTCCTGGCCTCGATGAGATCTGGGGCTGCAGCTGACAGCATCTACAAGCCAAACCTGTGGTACTATGGTCAGCTGCAGTTCCTGGATGATCACATCGAGTCTCGGCCATCCCTGTCTACCCTTCCCCCAAGGAGTCAGTCCAGTCTTCCCTGCTCCTCCAGTCTTCCCTGCAGGCAAGAGCAGCCAACCTCAGAAGAAGAGCCTGAGTTCCTGAAGGACCCAGATTTTGACCCATGGAGCCAGGTATTGCATTTTCATATTCATTTTTGAAATGCAAAGTATAATAATGATGAGTAATTTATGGTACAAGTGATCGAAATTATATAAATGATTGCCCAAAAAATTAGGAACATATCACTAGGCAATAGTAGAAAAACAGAATGGGGACAAGATACATAAATGCAGAGGTCATAATGAATGTGTGTCATTTTCTGGTACGCCATTAGGTACACCATACAGTGGCCGCAGATGTTAAACACCCTTTTTGGCCATTAACATTTTGTACACCCAAAAGGAAAAAAACGGTTGGGTAAATTAAAACGACATTAAACAAGGAACAACAATTCAGTTGTTGTGGTCACTTCACACCCTCCAAAAATCATAAAAAATTTTTTTTAGTTCAAAACATCTGTTAAAAGATATTACCCCCCCCCCCCCCAAAAAAAAATTACATGTGTCCAAAAAAAAAAAGGGGCCAAAAAAATAATAAAGTCAAAAGGTGGACAGAAATATGTCAAACAAGATGAACCACAACAAACTAGGAGTTTAGGGTAGCTTGGAAATGCTTTTAAAAGCATTGTGGCAAATGCAGCGCATTGTTTTCTTCATTAGTTTTAAAATAACGAATGTACTTAATCCATTCTAAACAGTAGTTTTACCAGAACGAGCTCTCCCATCTCAGAAATTGCTTCTGAGCACGCGCGGGTTTAAAACGTCGTTTTCAACATCGTTTTGCCCACACACCATCACTTTTTATGACACAAAAAACAACGTTTTGAAAAACGACACAAAAAATTCAAGCATGTTGGAATTTTTTTTTGGTCGTTTTTTTTAAGACAAAAAAACTACGTTTTGCCCACACACGATCAATTTAAATGACGTTTTAAAAAACGAGGTTTTTTTTCATCGCAAAAAACGACCGTGTGTACGCGGCATAAGAGCTGTGAAAATGTGGAACAGACTCCCTCCAGACGTGGTTCTGGCCAGCTCAGTAGATTGCTTTAAGAGAGGCCTGGATTCTTTTCTAAATGCACATAATGGGCCAGATTCAGGAACAGTTACGCTGGCGGATCGAGTGATCCGCCAGCCTAACTGTGACTTTGAGCCGGCGTTTCTGTTTTCTGTAACCAGAAAACAAGAAACGCCGGGTTGAAGTTCCGATGCGAGCAGCGTAACTGAGTTTCGCCATCGCATCGTTACTTCAACTTAAAAATGGCGCCGGGGGCGTTCCCGCCGATTTACGCTCAAAAAATATGTTAATGAGCGGAAATCGGCAATTCACGATCGAATTCCGGCGCGACGCAATGACGATACGACGTTTCCGGACGGGATACGCGGCGCATAGATATACCTACATGGGGTTGGAGTATCCTATGTTAGGTATAGGCGTCGTCATCGCGTCGGGAAAAAAAAAAAAAAACGTCGCTTGCGTAAAACGGTCATGAATGGGAATGTGACGTCATTGACGTTCATTCACAGATTTTGGAGCATGCGCACGGGGATGTTTTGACACTCGACGCATGCGCAGTACGTTGGCGGCGGGATCGCGCTTAGTTAGCATACTACACGCCCCGTACCCACCAAATTTGAATTCCGCCGGCTCATTTGCGATGCGCTGCCGCAACTTTAGGAGCAAGTGCTTCGTGAATGACAGCACTTGCTCCTAAAATTTCTGCAGCGCAACGCAAATGAGAAGCGTTACTCCAGAGCAAAGATGCTCTGGACTACCTGAATCTGGCCCAATATAACTAAGTAATAAGATGTGTAGGTAAAGTTGATCCAGGGTAAATCCGATTGCCTCTCGGGGGATCAGGAAGGAATTTTTTCCCCTCCTGTAGCAAATTGGATCATCGCTCTGATGGGGTTTTTAGCCTTCCTCTGGATCAACTGTGGGTATGGAGTTGGGTGTATGGGATTGTACTGTGTTTTAGTTTGTTTGTTTATTTATTTTTTATGGTTGAACTGGATGGACTTGTGTCTTTTTTCAACCTAGCTAACTATGTAACTATGTTGCAGTTGATGCATATTTAAGGTCAATGACGGCTGATGCTCAAAATTTTTGGGGGGGTGCAAACAAACGAAAAACAAAAACAAATGCAGCCTCACTGTGCCCATCAGTTGCAACCACTGTGCCATGCCATCAAACACAGCCACTGTGCCATGCCATCAAACACAGCCACTGTGCCATCAATTGTTACCACTGTGCCCAGCAATTGTAACGACTGTGCCATGCCATCAAACGCAGCCACTGTGCCATCAATTGTCCCCACTGCAGTGGCGGCTGCTGCTCAAAACTTTTTGGGGGGGCACAAACAAACGGAAAAAAAAACATTTGCAGCCTCACTGTGCCCATCAAATGCAGCCACTGTGCCCATCAAATGCAGCCACTGTGCCCATAAAATGCAGCCACTGTGCCATGCCATCAAACACAGCCACTGTGCCATCAATTGTCACCATGGGCCCCTTGTCGCCACTGTGCCCATCAATTGTCGCCACTGTGCCCATCAATTGTCGCCACTTTGCCATGCCAAATGCACCCACTTTGCCATGACAAACGCAGCCACTGTGCCACCGAACGCAGCCACTGTGCCATCAAATGCAGCTACTGTGCCCATCAATTGTTACCACTGTGCCCATCAATTGTCACCACTGTGCCCATCAATTGTCACTGCTGTGCCATGCCATCAAACGCAGCCACTGTGCCCATCAATTGTCACCACTGTGCCCAGCAATTGTAGCCACTGTGCCCTGTAAAAAATGCTGCCACTGTGCCCTGTAAAATGCCCCCTCCCCCCGCCTGGCACTAACCTTTCTGGGGTCAGCCATCCTGCTTCTACCATCCCTCCATGTCTTCTCCTGCCCTCAATGACGATTCAGCCAATCAGGTTACCGGTAACCAGGCTAATGGCCCATACACACGATCCGAATATCGGCCGATGGATCGTACGACTTTTTTCGCTTAATAATCGCAAGTAAAATAAAATAGGTTATTAAACTCACAAATTCTTGTACGACAGAAAAAAAAGATCGGAAGTGATGGCACGTGTTGTAATGTATTGTATTGTCGGACGACGGCTGTACTGACTAAACGAAAATCGTACGATCTGACATCGTACGAGAAAAATTTTCGCCCATTTGCGATCAAAAAATATCGGATGAACGGTCGTGATCGGCTCTCGAAAGTAGTGTACACACGATCCATCATCGGACGATCGTTTTCGTCCGATATTCGGATTGTATGGGCCATAACCGCTGGCTCTAATAGGCACCTCCACAGCCAACCAGCTGCCGTTATTCAGATGGCCGGCGCTCGCCAGGGGGCCAGCCATCTGAATAATCGGTGGCAGCGGCAACAATACATAGATTCATGCAATACATGAATCTATGTATTGTTCAGTGGCGGTGCGAGAGCCAGAGGGGGCGGCACTCCCTCTATACACGCACCACCACTGTTTTAGGTGCATTTTGCATTTTTCAATACACGTTTTTGATCCATTGAAGTCTATGGAACCAAAAACACAACCTGCTGGTCCCTGAAACTTTCCATAAAATGCACAGATGCAAACCACATCCATAGGAAACCATGTTACATGGACTGTAGTGCGTTTCTGATAAACTGAAAACGCACAAAAAAAATACATAGCTGACAGGTGCTTGTATCTACACAAGCAATGCTGGTACACTGTATTCTGATGGGGGGACCTCCCACTGTCAGAATACACTGATTAGTGCTGTAGCAGAATTATTATGATAACAATTTTTGATAGGTTAGGAATTTCTGGGACTTCTGAGCTGCTCCAAAGATGTATTCCATATACACACACATTATAAGTTATTATTTTTTTATTTTTTTTTAACAGGATATAATGTGTATGTGGGAATACATTTGTGTAACACCTCAGAAGTCCCAGGAATTTCTAACCTGTTCAAGAATTGTACGTTCTCTGTCAGTAAACCTGCAAAGTACAGGGCAGGTTTACAGCACATAATTGTATAGTGAAAAAAAGCAGAGGAGGTCAGTACTCACAGGTAAAGGGCTGCTATCTGTCCTCCGATCTTCATCATCCCCAGGGAGAGCTGTGCTGTGTGCTGGACAGGGTGAAAGAGATCGTGGGTGCACTCTGTGTGATGATCTCTTCCTCTTCCTGCACCTCCTCCCACCTGTACTGGAGCTGTGAAAGGCACTGAAAGCCCCGACTGACTCAGCCAGACAGGAACCTGAGGAGAGAGACAGTTCCCCCCCCCCCCAAATGCTGCATCAGAGAGGAGATCGGAAAGCTGTCTTCTGGCACACAGGGGATAGGATGGTGGGTAACTTCTGTGAGGACTGCAGTCACAGCTGTGAAGTAAGCAGTCAGGAGTTTTCCGATGCTCTCTGAAGTTCACGTGCTTCATCTCTGACAGCTGGCGGCGGAGTGATCTTCAGCTGACAGGGATGATGTATTGTAGCCGGAACTACAGAGTCAGCATCGGAAAATGCGGCTGACTGGCTGATTACTCCGCAGCAAGTGGCTGCAGTTTCCACAGGAGTTACACATCCTCCATGACAAATAGTCCCACTTTCAGCTACCAGAGGTGAGAGAAAAAGAAATCTCACACATTTTGCCAGCAAAAAAGCCCTGGGGTGTGTTGGGTGTGCCTGGGCATTAGGTTGTGCCCAGGCACATCCGGCACACCCCGTGCACACGCCTATGGGCCAGATTCAGGTAGTCCAGAGCATCTTTGCTCTGGAGTAACGCTTCTCATTTGCGTTGCGCTGCAGAAATTTTAGGAGCAAGTGCTGTCATTTACGAAGCACTTGCTCCTAAAGTTGCGGCAGCGCATCGCAAATGAGCCGGCGGAATTCAAATTTGGCGGGTACGGGGCGTGTAGTATGCTAACTAAGCGCGATCCCGTCGCCAACGTACTGCGCATGCGTCGAGTGTCAAAACATCCCCGTGCGCATGCTCCAAAATCTGTGAATGAACGTCAATGACGTCACATTCCCATTCATGACCGTTTTACGCAAGCGACGTTTTTTTTTATTTCCCGACGCGATGACGACGCCTATACCTAACATAGGATACTCCAACCCCATGTAGGTATATCTATGCGCCGCGTATCCCGTCCGGAAACGTCGTATCGTCATTGCGTCGCGCCGGAATTCGATCGTGATTTGCCGATTTCCGCTCATTAACATATTTTTTGAGCGTAAATCGGCGCCATTTTTAAGTTGAAGTAACGATGCGATGGCGAAACTCAGTTACGCTGCTCGCATCGGAACTTCAACCCGGCGTTTCTTGTTTTCTGGTTACAGAAAACAGAAACGCCAGCTCAAAGTCACAGTTAGGCTGGCGGATCACTCGATCCGCCAGCCTAACTGTTCGTGAATCTGGCCCTATGTGTATAAACATACTTCCACAACTCCACATAGGGCTTCAGTAAATTTTGTAAATTACAATGGCATGGGACATGCTGGTGCAGGCCCTTGCACCACTCCTACTCTTCTTCTGCAGCATCAACTCCTTTCTATAGTTGTCCTGTATGTTCTGTCATTTGGTCTTCAGGATTTGACTACAAATAAAATCGAAAAGTATAATGTAATAACATTGTTTTTTTTATTTATTTTTTATTCCAGGTTTCTAGGTATCTTTCTTTGCATTTTGAGTTTTTCCTTGGAAGGTTGACAATACACTACATCATTATCCTAACCCACATATCTTACGCAGACTTGGGAGCATTTGCTTTGCAAATTCCATACTTGCCTCACCGCGCTGCGCCAGCGTAGCGTAATAGAGATACGTCTACGGCGGCATAAATATGCGCCAATGTATGTGAATACTGCAAGTGTGCTTATTAGTTTGCACCTAAACCTACTTAGTGTGTACTGCAAGTGTGCTCAGTAGTTTGCACCTAAACCTACTTGGTGTATACTGGAAGTGTGCTTATTAGTTTGCACATAAACCTACTTAGTGTGTACTGGAAGTGTGCTCAGTAGTTTGCACCTAAACCTACTTAGTGTGTACTGGAAGTGTGCTCAGTAGTTTGCACCTAAACCTACTTAGTGTATACTGCAAGTGTGCTCAGTAGTTTGCACCTAAACATACTTGGTGTATACTGCAAGTGTGCTTATTAGTTTGCACCTAAACCTACTTGGTGTGTACAGCACTTGTGGTCAGTAGTTTGCACCTAAACCTACTCGGTGTCCTCTGCAGTTTGCACATAAAGCTACGAGGTGTGTGTACTGCCTTTGTCCTCCTGCAGGCCATTAATATGTCTGGAAGGACAACAAGGAGAGGCAGAGAGTCACAAGGGCAAGCAGGCTCTGTGTCTAGAGGCAACAGTGCTGGTCGTAGACACGGTGCATCCTTATCAGCACGTGGCCGTGGGACACGCTCGTCCCTGTTTTCAGCAGCTGGTCGTGTTGAGTCGCAACATGCCGAAGACTTGGTAGAGTGGATGACCAAGCCGTCCTCATCCTCCTCATCCTCTCTCACCCAGGCTCAGGGTACTTTGTCTGGCAAAGTAGCTGCCAAGGCGTCCTCTTCCCTCTGCTCAATAGCATCGGTCACTCCTTCCCTAGCCCCACCATATCCTCCTGAGGAGTCCCCGAAGTGTTTGAATACAGTGTTGGGTACATGCTGTATGAGGATGCGCAGCGTTTTGAAGGCTCCGATGACGGTACACAGATAGAGGAAGGCAGTAACGTGAGCCCAGATAGAGGGGGTGCCCAAGCAGGACAGCGATCTAGCAGTCATGTTCCCCCAGCTGCAGCATACTGACAGGTTTTCTACAGTGATAAAGAGGGAGGGGCTGATGAGGTCACTGACTCCACGTAGATGCCTGATAGGAAAGGGGAGGATGTGCCCTGTTTTGCTTATGTCCTTAATTTGGTGGTGCAGCGGTTCTTGGGCAGGTACCCGGGCTTACAGGATGTCCTGAAGCAGGCCAGGAAAGTCTGTGTGCATTTCCGAAGGTCATATAATGTCAGTGCGCGGCTGGCAGACCTCCGAAGGGAATACAACCTGCCCAAGAACCGCCTAATCTGTGACATGCCCACTAGGTGGAACTCTACATTGGCCATGCTGCAACGGCTGCACATGCAGCAGAGGGCCTTCAATAAGTATCTGTGCCAATATGGCAGCAGAACTGGGTCAGGGGAGCCTGTTTTTTTGTCTGCCAGGGTGTCTTTGATTCATAGCGTAAACTGGGCCCACCTTTCCAGTGCCACATCTCATCTATATTTTGTTGGCACAGTTGATAATATATAGGAACAAAATTCACTGCAATACAGAATATTGTTCATTTGACTGCCAAGGTGTCTTTGGCTCATAGCGTAAACTGGGCCCACCTGTCCAGTGCCACATCTCATCTATATTTTGTTGGCACGGTTGATAACATATAAGAACAAAATTCACTGCAATACATAATAGTTGTCATTTGTCTGCCAGGGTGTCTTTGGCTCATAGCGTAAACTGGGCCCACCTGTCCAGTGCCACATCTCATCTATATTTTGTTGGCACAGTTGATAACAACATATAAGAACAAAATTCACTGCAATACAGAATAGTAGTTATTTGTCTGCCAGGGTATCTTTGGCTAATACAGCGTAAACTGGGCCTACCTGTCCAGTGCCACATCTCATCTATATTTTGTTGGCATAGTTGATAACATATAAGAACAAAATTCACTGCAATACAGAATATTAGTCATTTGTCTTCCAGGGTGTCTTAGGCTCATAGCGTAAACTGGGCCCACCTGTCCAGTGCCACATCTCATCTATATTTTGTTGGCATAGTTGATAACATATAATATGAACAAAATTCACTGCAATACAGAAGAGTAGTCATTTGTAATCAGAGTCTTCGAGTAAGGAATGTGATAACCCTAATAACCAAGGCCTGGAGTGTGCCTTTGGCCGGCTGGTAGGTACGCCTGAATGAGTGCATACCCTGAATAAGAAAAAGTACAAGGAGAATGTATGAAAGCTGGGGGAATGGGTGGGTGGGAAAACAGAATCCGACGCCGAACCCAGCCCTGACAGGGAGGGAGTCTTAAGTACTCTTAGACTCCTCCCACAAACTCAGGCTGGCCTGCGTGACCTGTGATAGAAGGAAGCCTGTGCCGAATGTGTGAAGCAGCCCTGAACTCGACCAATGCCCCAAGAAAGATTGGTTCGAGCCTGCTGCCTGCGACAACCCAGATGAGAGCCTGAAGTGCTTATGATGAGTGGATACTTGGGGGCAACTGAACCAGAGCTGGCCCGAGAAGCCCCTGCAGAAATGCCTAACAAACGAATGCTACAACCGGACACCCGAGACGTAGCTCCGTGAGGAACCCCCCAACCCCTGGCCTACCCATACTTGATAGGAAAGTGAGCGGGTGAGTTGCAAAAATATGACAACTGGCAGGAGCCTAAAGTGCTGGATACCTGATGGATATGATGACGGAGCAGAAGGACGAGGCCCATGCGCTAAGGCAACAACAACCTAAACCTAAAAGACTTGGTCAGCAGGTTACAGGCCGAAGCACGACCCGATGATGATGCACAAAATATACTTACCTTGACATCGGCAGGACTGACGGAACTGCACGCAAGGATAGTTGCTATCGGTTTGGAAGCCAACGCAACCCCCCCACAACTGCACAAGTGCTGAACGCCAGGCAACGGACAATTACCTAATGAAAAAGTGTTGCAGGCGAGAGCAGCCCATAGTACCAATGCTATTGGAACTTGCCACTAGGTATCTAAGAGGCCCAGCCCCCCACCTGCAGCATGCAGGTAGAGAAACCAGACCAACCATACCTGGAAAAGCTGCCTCCAGAAACTTGATTGGTAATGAAAGCATGACTGTCGGTCGAAGCCACCACACTATGAACCTGATGATGCAGTGATGACCCCCGTAAGCAGGTCTGAAAGTACCCACAGTAGGTATGTCAGAGAATCAGGGATGGGAGATACCACCACCACCTCCGACAAGGACCACCCATGGCTTAGTCATAAACCAGAAGGTCTGATAAACCGGACCCAAAGGGATGATGACATGGCCGGCAGAAATGGATGAAGAGCAGGAACTGGGGGTGCGCTGACACAACCTAGACAAGACAGAAAACAGACATGAAACAACAACGCCCTATGTGCCTATCTATGTATGAGCAGAACATCAAGACCGCTGCACATGAATGAACCCAATGACACCCCCACCCAGTGTGACTGGCACGTGAGCCTGAGTAACCTGCCACGCAGAGACAGGCAATTTAACTTAACACTCAGGGCTAATGTACCCACGGACTGTGGTGGGTAATCGTATAGGTGTTGTCAGGAAAGGTTCCATCCGCTGGTGCTATTTATGTTCTGTCTTGCAGTGCTGCGTCCCACCAGCAGGGGTCTCCTGGCAGTTCGGAACTGTCAGGAGAACTTCTCCCTGCTGGTATATCACCTTTGGGACGCAGTACTGGCGTCCACTAACGGATGGATCCTGGCAGTGTGGAGCACCTGGCACTTGCTGCGTTCAGGTGTGACCTGAACGTAATCAGCACACCCCATATATATACCCGGCATGCGTAATCATACCTTGCCCTGGTATCTGTCTACTAACCTGATCCTGAACCTGATATCTGACCCTGAGCCTGCTCTCCCCTTTCTGGACTTCTGATCTGATCCGACCTGACCTGATCCCTCTCCTGGACATTCCCCTCCTGCCCATTCCCTGTCTGCAGCTTCTTCTGTGATCTCCTGGTATATGACCTCAGCTTGGCTTTTGGTTTATGATTACGGCATTTCCCCTTGACTTATATATATATATGCTTTGTTGTTATTTGTGCACTGGTTGTCTTCACCTGTTTTGTTCACCTTGTAAATAAACACCTTTTATTTCACTGCATACAGTGTTGGTCTCCTCTGTGTAGGCACACAGTACTGGTCTATTTAGAATCCTTGACCGGTGTAATGAATGCACGTGCAACGTATGACGTATGTAAACAGGCGAGAAGATTGTGGTCAACAATCAATTCAAAACGAAAACCTCAGCCCGTAATAATCTGTAGACGTGACAGATCCTGAGATGTGAGCACAAGCTAATCAACCCAGATGCAACGTGGACAAAGTACAATGAGACATGGCAAAAAACGAAGATGAAGACGACAACGCCAAGACAAACGAACACAGACAGGAATCGTGGGGGCAGCAAAGCTAAGACAGAAATCGTGGGGGCAGAAATGCAATGACAGAAGTTGAGGGGGACAGAAATCGTGGGAGCAGCATAACTGCTGAGACTGAAACTTATGGCAAAACCTGGGGCAGAAATGGTATGGGAGACCCGCTGAACCTGAATGCTGAAGCAAAAAATAATAGTACGGAAACCTGGGGCAGAAATAGTATGAGAGCAATGCTGAGGCAAAAAATTGAAAACGGAAACCTGGGGCATAAATGGAGTAAGAGCAACACTGAGCCTGAAAGGCAGAAATGAAATGACAGACAGAAATAAGACAAAAAAATGTGGGGGCCGTGGTGCCCAGACAGAAAATGTGGGGGGCCGTAGTGCCCAGACAGAAAACGTGGGGGGCCGTAGTGCCCAGACAGAAAACGAGGGGGGCCGTAGACCCAGGACAAAAAACGTGGGCAGAAAAGCTCTGACAGAAACCAGGGGCAGAGACGCTATGACAGAAAACCAGGGGCAGAAACGCTTTGACCGAAACCCTGGGGCAGAAACGCTATGACCGAAACCCTGGGGCAGAAACGCTATGACCGAAACCCTGGGGCAGAAACGCTATGACCGAAACCCTGGGGCAGAAACGCTATGACCGAAACCCTGGGGCAGAAACGCTATGACCGAAACCCTGGGGCAGAAACGCTATGACCGAAATCCTGGGGCAGAAACGCTATGACCGAAACCCGGGGGCAGAAACGCTATGACCGAAAACCCTGGGACAGAAACACTATGACCGAAACCCTGGGGCAGAAACTCTATGACCGAAACCCTGGGGCAGAAACGCTATGACAGAAACCTGAGGCAGAATGGTATGATAGAAACACCGAGCCTGAACGCTGAGGCAAAATCTGGCAGAAATTTGGGGCAGAAATGGTATGAGAGAAAGCTGCACCTGCAACACTGAGGCAGATATGCAATGGTAGATGTTGTGACAGAAATCGTGTGGGCTGAAACGCTATGACAGAAAACCTGGGGGCAGAAACGCATGATGCTAGAGCTATGGCCAAACGCAACGCCTGCAAGCCTGGGCAGAAAATTGTATGAGAAAAACTGCGCCTGACACGCCGAGGCAGAAAATAAAGCAAAACATGTGGGGCAGAATGTTATGAAAGAAAACGTAGGGCAGAATGCTACGACAGACAACGTGGGGCAGAATGCTATGACAGAAAACGTGGGGCAGAATGCTACGACAGAAAACGTGGGACAGAATGCTACGACAAAAAACGTGGGGGAAAAAATGCTATGACAGAAAACGTGGGGCAGAAAATGCTATGACAGAAAACGTGGGGCAGAAAATGCTATGAGAGAAAACGTGGGGCAGAAAATGCTATGAGAGAAAACGTGGGGCAGAAAATGCTATGAGAAAAAACGTGGGGCAGAAAATGCTATGAGACAAAACGTGGGGCAGAAAATGCTATGAGAAAAAACGTGGGGCAGAAAATGCTATGAGACAAAACGTGGGGCAGAAATTGCTATGAGAAAAAACGTGGGGCAGAAAATGCTATGAGAGAAAACGTGGGGCAGAAAATTCTATGAGAGAAAACGTGGGGCGGAAAATGCTATGAGAGAAAACGTAAGGGCAGAAAATGCTATGAGAGAAAACGTGGGGCAGAAAATGCTATGACAGAAACGTTATGACAGAATACCAGGGGCAGAAACGTTATGACAGAAAACCAGGGGCAGAAACGTTATGACAGAAAACCAGGGGCAGAAACGTTATGACAGAAAACCAGGGGCAGAAACGTTATGACAGAAACCAAGGGGCAGAAACGCAATGACAGAAACCAAGGGGCAGAAACGCAATAACATACAACCAGGGGCCGAAACACTATGACAGCAGTGCAAGTGACAGAAGCGCTGTGACAGAAACCACCCTACCCTGACCGATAAAATTTGATATTTTTTCGCTCAAACTCACACTTTTCTGCTTTTGCATAGGCTCCTTACACACGGAGCGGTCCATTTTTCGGTCCGCTCCGTGTGTCCGTCAGCTCAGCGGGGGGTCTCCGCTCAGCTGTCGGCGGACAGGGCGGTCCCTGCACAGTGTGGGAGTCGGATGGAAACGGACCGTCTGTCCGTTTGCATCCGATCCGTTTGGCCGGACGGAAGAAAAATAGGACATTCTTCCGTCCGCAAAAACGGATGCGGATCTGGCGGACGTTAGCGGATGCATCATCCGCTAACGGATCCGCTCCCATAGGGGCCCATTACAAGTCCGTAAACGGACTTGTAATGAGCGGACGAACGGTCCGCTAGTGTGAAAGGACCCATACAAACTGTGCTGGCGGAGACGATCCAGGACTTTACAAACATGCCCTCGGTGCTCTTCTAGGGAATGGGAGAAGATTAATATGTCATCCGAAAAACGATGATGAAAATGTCGAAGAAATCTCTGAACACGTCATTGATGAAATGTTGAAACGTAGCAGGCGCGTTGCATAGCCCGAAGGGCATGACCAGATACTCGTAGTGGCCATAGCGGGTATGAAATGCGGTTTTCCATTCATGTCCGTCTTTGATGCGTATCAAGTTATACGCTCCCCTCAGGTCTAATTTAGTGAAAATAACGGCAAATCTTAATTTTTGGAAAAGTTTAGGTATTAGAGGTAGAGGATAGCGATTTTTCACTTTGACATTGTTGAGTTCCCGGTAGTCAACACAGGGACGGAGAGTTTGGTCTTTCTTTGTGACAAAGAATATTCCGGCACCTGCTGGTGAAGTGGACGGGCGGATAAATCCTGTATCCAGATTTTCATCAAGGTAAACTTTTAACGCGTCTTGTTCCTTTTCAGAGAGTGGAAAAATTCACCCGAAAGGGATCTCGGCCCCTGGAAGAAGTTCGATCGGACAATCATATGGCCGATGAGGCGGAAGGGAATCAGCCCCTTTTCTTACTGAAAACATCCAGGAATCCGTGGTAAGGTTTCGGAACGTATTGGAGCAGACTCGGATCGGCATTTAAACAAAACAGGGCAGAAGATGGGTTAGGGCGTCTGGGTAGACAGTGTTCCTGACAGTAATGAGATGGAAACGAGATATTTTTAGATATCCAGTCGATCTGTGGATTATGTGCCTGGAGCCAAGGTATACCCAGGATCACTGGGAACAAAGGGGATGAAATGACATCCAAAATTAACAGTTCCTTATGATTGGTAAGGGAAAGGTTTCCTGGGTCACTTGACTGGACTTAATGTGTGAGCCATCAGCCAAAAAAACAGAGTCTAAAGTTCTTTGTGCGGACGGGTATGTTATGCAGATCGGCAAAGGAGGAATCGATGAAACAACTGCATGCACCTGAATCAACGATAGCACTGACCAACACTGTCTTTCCCGGAAGCTGTAATGAAAGGGAGAGAGCAAGATGGTTGGTGTTGGTAGTGATAGCTGAAATGTTACCAGGAACTGATGAACGGAACTTACGTATTTTGACGGGGCAATTGTGTACGTAGTGGCCGGCCTCGCCGCAATAGAGACATAGGTTCAGCTGGCGGCGGCGCGTGCGTTCTTCAGGCGGTAAGGCAGGTCGCATCACGCCCAATTGCATGGGTTCAGAAGTGTCTGTGGGTGAACCGGCAGAATTGGTGGCGCAAGGCTGCGCTGTTCCACTGGGTGTCCCCACTCCAGCGGCGGAAATCAGTAACGTAGTCCTCCACTGCTCTGCGACCCCTGTTGGAGAGCAAGTAAAGCAGCTTCAGCTGTGGCAGTTCTTTGGGGGTCATCATAGAGCTGCACCATAGCCTGGAAGAAGATTGGCAAAGTCTGTGTCTGGGCACCAGTCTCTTCCAGCAACAGATGTGCCCAATTTTGGGGTTCCCCTTGGAGCAGGGAGATGACAAATCCCACTTTAGTAGCTTTAGTAATGGTGATGAGTAGACGCAGGTGGACGAATACCTCTGATGAGAAGATGCTGAGACGCTGAAGCAGAGGATGGGTCAGCTACCCGCACGGAAGCTGCAACTACAGCGGCACAAGCTGGTAAGGTAGTTTGGTGTACTGGAACAGCAGGGTCAGACAAGCCGCGTCATAACAAGTAAGCAGGAAACACACAGGCAGATGGCTGAAGAGTAGTCGGTTTAAAAGGCAGGTGGATCTGGCAACAGAAAGGTCAAGCAGGCGGATGGTCAAACAGAAGCCAGGTCAGGGTTGGAGAGGATTTCAGACAGGTACTCAAACAGGTCTCAGGTATGGATCCAGTCACAACTGTAGATCAGGCAGCAATGTGCTGCAAACAGCAATGGGTTTTTAAAGTGTCTTTTTGGCGCCACGCTGGTTAACGTGCACGTGCGCCCTCCCGCGCGCGCACCCCTGTGCACGCACGAGCGCGGGACGCGCTGAGTCGGTCTGCAGACATGGAGAAGGAAGACTGCATGGAGGAGGTGAGTCCCTGACAATGACGATGTGTCCGTGGATGTCACGTGGGTGCCCGCCCCAAGAGAAGAAGAAGAGGGGGAAAGATTAGATGGGGAGACAGAAAGGAGGAGGAGATGAGTTGGAAGCAGGGGGAGGTCGTCGCAAGGAGCTAGTGGCACAGTCAGACAGCATGTATCGGCACCCGGGGTCAGCCAGACAGCACAACAATCAACACATGCTGTTGCCACCACCAGAATGCTGTCCTTGCAAAGGTCATCAGTGTGGCTTTTTTTGTGTGTCTGCCTCTGATAACAGCGTTTGCAACCTGTGCCAACACCCACCTAGGTACAACTGCTTTGCGAAGGCACATGATCTCACAGCATAAACGCCTATGGGATCAACACATGATGACGAGTACAAGCAGCACACAAGCTCAAAGCCACCATCCCCCTCCTGGTCCAGCATCTTCAGCCACGTCAACCACTGCTGACCTCCTTTCAACCATCCGCCACTCCGTCTCTCACCTTGAGCAGTTCCTGCTCATCTGCCCACAGTCAGGTGTCTGTCAAGGACATGTTTGAGCGTAAGAAGCCAATGTCACAGAGTCACCACCTTGCCCGGTATCTGACAGCTGGCTTGTCGGAACTCTTAGCCCACCAGCTTTCACCATACAAGCTGGTGGAGTTCAAAAAATGTTTAGCTATTGGGACACCGCAGTGGAAGGTACCCAGCAGAAATTTCTTTTCACAAAAGGCAATCCCCAACCTGTACTCTATTGTGCAAAAGGAAGTCATGGCATCTCTGGCACACAGTGTTGGGGCAAGGGTCCATCTGACCACTGATACCTGGTCTGCAAAGCACGGTCAGGGCAGGTATATCACCTACAGTGCGCATTGGGTAAACTCCCCAGGGCCTATTCCACATCCCGGATACGACAGTGTCACGCCGCCTTGGGGTTGACTTGCCTGACAGCAGAGAGTCACACCGGACCAGCACTCCTGTCCGTCATGAACGCACAGGTGGATCAGTGGCTGACTCCGCACCAACTGGAGATCGGCAAAGTGGTGTGTGACAATTAAAGCAATTTGTTGGCGGCACTGAATTTGGGCAAGCTGACACATGTGCCGTGGTTGGCACATGTGTTGAATCTGATTGTACAACGCTTTGTGCATAAGTACCCAGACTCAAGCAGGCCAGGAAGGTGTGTGGCCATTTCAGGCATTCCTACACGGCCTTTTCAGATATACAGCGGCGAAACAACATGCCAGTGAGGCGCTTGACTGCCTGCTCCAACAAGAAAAAGCCGTCAACGAGTATTTGTATGACCGGGGTGCTAGGACAGCCTCTGCGCAGCTGGGAATTTTTTTGCCACGTTACTGGACGCTCATGCGCAATGCCTGTAGGCTCATGCGTCCTTTTGAGGAGGTGACAAGCCTAGTCAGTCGCACTGAAGGCACCATCAGCGACATCATCCCATTTGTTTTCTTCCTGGAGCGTGCCCTGTGAAGAGTGCTTGATCAGGCCGTAGATGAGCGTGAATAGGAAGAGTTGTGGTCACCATCACCACCAGAATCAGCCTTATCAGCTGGACCTGTGGCAATGCTGGAAGAGGAGTCTGAGGAAGAGGAGTCAGAGGAGGAATGTGGCTTTGAGGAGGAGGAGGAGGAAGACCAACCACAGCAAGCATCCCATGGTGCTCGTTGTCACCTATTTGGTACCCGTGGTGTTGTTCGTGGCTGGGGGGAAGAACAGACCTTCGGTGAGATCAGTGAGGACGAGGAACGGGACATGAGTAGCTCGGCATCCAACCTTGTGCACATGGGGTCTTTCATGCTGTCGTGCCTGTTGAGGGACCCTCGTATAAAAAGGCTGAATGAGAACGACCTTCACTGGGTGGCCACGCTACTAGACCCCCGGTATAAGCAGAAAGTGCCTGAAATGTTAACGAATTACCGGAAGTCGGAAAGTATGCAGCAGTTCCAAAATATATTAAAAAGTATGCTTTACACAGCGTATAAGGGTGATGTCACAGCACAACGGGAATCTAACAGGGGAAGAGGTGAAAGTAATCCTCCTCCTACCATGACCATGCTGGCAAGGACAGGACGCTTTACAGACGTGTTGTTGATGGAGGACATGCAGAGCTTTTTAAGTCCTACGCATCACCACAGGTAGCAGACTACCTCTCCTTAACTGCAGATATCGACACTCTGAGGAGCGATGAACCCCTTGACTACTGGGTGTGCAGGCTTGACCTGTGGCCTGAGCTATCCCAATTTGCGATAGAACTTCTGGCCTGCCCGCTTCAAGTGTCCTTTCAGAAAGGACCTTCAGTGCAGCAGGAGGTATTGTCACTGAGAAGAGAAGTCGCCTAGGTCAAAAAAGTCTAGATTACCTCACCTTTATTAAGATGAATGAGGCATGGATCCCAAAGGGACTGACAGTGGGCGATACATTTGACTAAAAAAGGCCTGATGAGATGAGCTGCCTTGGGCTAAAAATGGTCCACACCCTGCTGTATTTTATCTCTGCATGCTGGATGACTTGCATGACTTATCCGCCACCAACTAGGGTTCCAGCCGCAATGTTTTAGTGCACTTTCTGCCTGGAAAACATCAAGCTTTCTGGCCGCTAGGGATGAGCCGAACACCCCCGCACGAACATTTAGAACCCCATTGAAGTCTATGGGACTCGAACGTTCGAATTCAAAAACGATCATTTTAAAGACCGATTTTCAAGTTATTGTTGGAAAACGTCTTTCAGAACGCGGTCTTGTCCCAGGGAACATGTATCAATGGAAAAAAGTCTTAAAAACGGTCGTTTTTTCAGGAGCAGGACTCCTGAAAAAACGACCGTGTTTAAAACTTTTTTTTCCATTGATAGTAGTATCAATGGAAAAAAGTTTTAAAAACGGTCGTTTCGTTTCACTCGAATTTTCCACGAACGATTGTTTTTGTTCGAAATTCGACGAACGATCGAACGGACGATGTTCGAGTCGAACATACGTTTGTTTCGAACGCGAAGCTTATCCCTACTGGCCGCTGCTATAGCAGCGCCTGCAACAATACCTACTTTTTCAGGCATGTGTACATGCCTAATTTTTCTGGCCTCTGGTGCTGCACTGTGGCTGCAAAACCAAAACCAAAAAAAAGGCACATAGATGTGTCAATTCCCCTTTGTGATCATTACCTTGTTGTGGTGAAGGGGCTTGCGTATCACAATGAAGTGACCACCTCTATGAGTGTGTTGGCAATATCAATGTTGGCACACCCCAGGTGATAAGGTCGTTGCTTCATTGTGAACAGACCAAAAGGTATTGGCTGGATAATTTTGCATAGAAAAAACATTCATTTTCTTCGTGATCATCTAAGGTGATCATTAAAGCCTACTAGGCCAACAATGGGCCCACACTGCAGAATCATTGTTTTCGGTGTCACTTAACTGTCACTGAACTACCTCAGCATAACCATAGATTGATGCATATAGGAATGAAATGTATGTCATGAGTGTGTCAACTATTGTCAAATATTGACAACTCTTTGCGGTTGTCTAAATTCTATTCCATACATGTACCCTGATAGGGGACGTAACAGGGATTAAACTGAAAAGAATAGTACTACTTAACATACCAATCATATTGGGATTGCACAGTACATTACACGGCATACAAGGCCATAGATGAGCATATAGAGGAAGAGTTGTGGTCACCAATGCCATCACCACCAGAAGCAGCCTTGTCGTCGTTGACTGCTGGACCTGCGGCAACGCAGAGAGAGGAGTCTGAAGAAGAGGAGTCAGAGGAGGAAGGTGGCTTAGAGTAGGTGGAAGACCAAACACACAGGTGTCCCAGGGGGCTTGTTGTCACCTTTCAGGTACCCTTGGTGTTGTACGTGGCTGGGTGGAAGAAGAGACATTCAATGACGTCAGTGAGGATAAGGAACGGGACATGGCTAGCTTGGTATCCAACCTTGTGTAAGTGGGGAGTTTGCGGTTGTGCAAATGGACTGTTTGCGGTTGTTTGCGCTGCGTTAAATGGGGAGTTTGGTCTGTCACTGTGAACCCTAACCCTAACCTTGTCTGTAACCCTAACCCTATCTGTAACCCTAACCCTTTCAGTAACCCTAACCCTGTCTGTAACCCTAACCATATCTGTAACCCTAACCCTTTCGGTAACCCTAACCCTATCTGTAACCCTAACCGTAACCCTATCTGTAACCCTAACCCTATCTGTAACCCTAACCCTTTCGGTAACCCTAACCTTGTCTGTAACCCTAACCCTATCTGTAACCCTAACCCTGTCTGTAACCCTAACCATGTCTGTAACCCTAACCCTATCTGTAACCCTAACCCTATCTGTAACCCTAACCCTTTCAGTAACCCTAACCCTGTCTGTAACCCTAACCATATCTGTAACCCTAACCCTTTCGGTAACCCTAACCCTGTCTGTAACCCTAACCCTAACCCTATCTGTAACCCTAACCCTATCTGTAACCCTAACCCTTTCGGTAACCCTAACCCTGTCTGTAACCCTAACCCTATCTGTAACCCTAACCCTTTCTGTCAGTTACAGACAGGGTTAGGTTTACAGTTAGGGTTAGGGGTACAGACAGGGTTAGGGTTAGGGGTACAGACAGGGTTAGGGTTATAGGGTTAGGGTTAGGGTTACAGCCTAACCCTTACACTACCTGATCGATACAACATCATACCTGATGTTTTAAAGCACGTTATTCCAAACAATTTAGGAATGTTAGGTGATTTATGCCCTTTATGGATTAAAAACGGACTCTGTGACAACTACATAATTTTTTTATGGGAGTTTTGCCATTGATCCCCCTCTGGAATGCCACAGTCCAGGTGTTAGTCCCCTTAAAACAACTTTTCCATCATTATTATGGCCAGAAAGAGTCCCTGTGGGTTTTAAAATGTGCCTGCCCATTGAAGTCTATGGCGGTTCGCCCATTCGCAAACGTTTGCGGAAGTTCGTGTTCGCCGTTCGCGAATGCAAAATTTTAGGTTTACGACATCACTATTTACAGGCAGTTTTTTTTTTTAAATCCAACATTTTAACAGGCAGAGGAAACGCTAAAACTGTTCAAACACCAGGTGGAGCAGTTGCTTTGAGCTGCAGCGTGCAACGGTGCAGGATGCCTTACAGTTAGCCAGTAACAGGCGGTAGATTACTTTTCCAATTAAAACACAAGTTTTTTTAAGAAACAGAAGAATCTCTGCATGTTTAGTTAGAAGTTGGTTTCTGGTGTCAGTCAGAATGTGTGATGCTGCACTGAACAATCTTTCACTTTCCACACTACTGCAAATAGCTATTTTTGTGCCATTTGGCCAAGAGTGGAAAATCACAGTTTATTGACTGCCCAATACCCAAGAGGTTTGCCTGAACGAGGCACAGTGACCTCTCCAAGATATTCTTCTAGTTGTATGGTAGCTTCTGTGGGAAAACTGTTCTCAAATGTAGATAAATAAGCAATTTCTTGAAAAACAATGTCCACACTGGTACCTGGCTGTTGGTCAGTGCGAGGCCTTTTGGCAGCTGGTTTCTGAAGCACCTTAGGTGTAGCTGCCTGTAGTACCTGTACAGATATTTTTTGCAATTCCAGTGGAAACATATCTTTTGTCAACATCTGCATTTGAGATGAACCGATCTGTATTAGACATGTGCAGACTGGAATATTTCGTTTTGTTTTTTCGTTTTCGTCCAGAAAATAAATTTATTTAGTTACTCTTGAAAATCGTTTTGATTTATTTTGTTTTAGTCGGGAAAGTTTTCGTCCGAAAACGACGATTTTCGATGACTTTGTCGAATTAAACGACAGAAATTCGACAAAGCATCGAAAATCGTCGTTCTGAAAACAGGGAATATACCTATTCCCTGTATTCAGAACGACGATTTTCGATGACTTTGTGAAATTGAACGACGGAAATTCGACAAAGCTTCGAAAATCGTCGGATCTGAACGAAAACGAAAATAAAGCATTTTTTATGTCGGATCTTTCGGTTTTCGTTTCTTGCGCATTCGTTTTCGTTCGTTAAAACGATAACGAAAATACCAGATTTTCAAACGAAAATGCATTCTAACGAAAACGAATGCACATGTCTAACCTTTATACCTAGAAGCAACAACTGTGGAAGCTTGCTGTGGGGGCACTGCTGGAAGGAAAGATGATGGGAGGGGATCCGGCAAAAAGAGGTGTCTGGGCTGCTCTGTGCAAAACCATTACACAGAGGCAGAGCAGGTAAGTATACATGTGTTTGTTGATTTTGTTTTGTGTTTTTTTATGAAGGTGATATTTACAGTGTTAACACGTGCATTAAAAAAAACTTTTTTTAAAGTAAGTAATAACACTGTAATATATCACCTTCATAAAAAATAAAAAATCAATAATTATTCAAATAAAAACAATGCAAAATAGCAGCCAGCAATAAATAATTGATTACCTTGGATCGAGTAAAGTGTAAAGTAAAGTGGATTTTGCTCCATGTCAGAGAAGTGTTTTTGCAAAGCACGTTTTAACACCGTGGTACTTATCCACTTCTTTCGATAATAATCACTGTAACACAGTGACTGCATTAATTACATCCGAGGTAAAAGAATCCGAACAACTCACATGGCGCGTCAACTCTTCAAAGGGAGCCAAGATGTTGATCATCTTCTCCATGAGATTCCATTGATTTGCAGTGATAGTTTCAGGCAGTTCATGTTCTGACACATATACTCCAATGGCCCGCTTTTGCTCAGAGACTGCAGCATGTAAAAAGTGCTGTTCCAGGGAGTCTGAACAACTTGTTGAAGTCTTTTAATGGGTTAACCAAGCTGGATCTGAAAATCTTGCAGCCGAGAATATGCAAGGCTTGAATGTTTAAAGTGGTCAACTATTTTGCGCCCAACTCCCACAGCATCCACAATGCTGTTCTGTGATAAAAGCCCCTCTGAGACATCAAGCTGCAGTGTATGTGCCACACATGAAAGACTCTTAACACCTTTTACCATATTTCTGCCGTTATCACAGACTACCACATGGACAGAACTTTTGGGAATTGCCCAAGTGTTTGCGTGCAGCATGACTTGGTGCAGAGAGAAATTGGCATCAATCCACTGTGCAGTTAAGCTAATTACAGACACGGGACTCGCACTACTGCTCCAAATGTCTGTGGTGAAACTGATAGCCTTTATGTCCTCCTGTAGCATGTTGGTAATGTGTTTTTTCACTGTGTTGTGTAATTGTGTCAAGATGACATCAGTGATATGACGGCGACTGGGAATTTCGTACTTTGGCTCCAAAACATTCATAAGTCGCCGAAAACCCACATTGTCAACTATTGATAGTGGCTGATCATCAATAACGATGAATTGGGTAACGATAAATTTTATAGCCCTTGGGTTACCCATTAAAATGTGTCAAGCACTAGTGACAGCTGTAAATTTGTCTTGTGTTTCATTTTGAGGTGTTTTATGGGATTACTGGTATTATAAGAACTAACTTTTGAACCTCCTCTTGATATTTTTGCAGAACAAAGTTTAGTCTGCAATGCGTTGGTTGGTTTCATTAATTTAAAAAAACTTCCAGACAGCTGGCATTTTGCTGGCAGTGGCATCCCTTTGCATTGCACTTAAAGCCAGAAATAAATATGTCTCTCCAACTTAGGGGGGAAAAATAGGAAAATGGGGAACATTTTTTGAGCCTAAATGTTTTTTTTCACACATGACACTATTTTTCAAGATAATAAAGTTGCTCTTACCAGTGCTTGTTGTTAATTTTTCCTGCTGCATCCAGCATCTTGGTATGGCCAAGTAAACCAGCGGGGAACATGAAATCCATCTGTCAGGTACAATCGGTATTATAACAGTCAGTAACTCTACAATACAAAAAGCTGAGGATGGTCTCAGAAAGACACATGCAGGAAAATTTTCGGCAGGAGACAATGTTGGACAATAATGATTATGTAACACAGCCCTTATCTGCCGCCATGCTGGATATGTTAGGCAAGAGAGACAATGGGGCTGATTCATGGCGCACAGGCAGGAGTATCAGCCATTTTGACATTTACTAGAGTGTATTTCTTTAGTTACTAAAATGCCTAGTGCGTCTGTATCGACGTGACGCACGGCATTTAGAAATGTAAATAGACGGGATTTGGGCGGGAGTTTATTAGAGGGGAGATGTGGGGTGATGTGGGGGAGTGTAGTGACATGTGTTTGTGTGTTGCGGGCCGAATTGAAAGTGAAAGTGACTTTTGGGAACCGATCCCCGTACGCTTGCACAGTATGCATAAACCTCGGGAGGTACATTTGCATACTGGGCATGCGTGGTCGGCATTTTCGGGGATTCACGCGCGCCTTGTTAGTACGCTGGGAAAATCTTGGTAAATACCAAGCGGCGTACCCGTAATTGCACTGCGTGATGCGGCGCACGTGAATTCCCGACCTGTTTTCAGCTTGCGCTGACCATGAAGGGGAACTCCACGCCAAATTTCAAATAAAAAACGGCGTGGGTTCCCCTCCAGGTGCATACCAGGCTCATAGGCCTGGTCTGGAATAAGGGGTTAAACCTATGCCGAAAAAACAGTGCAGGGTTCCCCCCAGATCCATACCAAGCCCTTATCCCAAGCACGCAGTCTGGCCGGACAGGAATGGGGGTGGGGACGAGCGAGTGCCCCCCCTCCTGAGCCATACCAGACCGCATTCCCTCAACATGGGGGAGTGTGTGCTTTGGGGGAGGGGGGCACTCTTGTCCCCATGTCGATAGGGACAAGAGCCTCTTCCCGACAACGTATGGCCCTGGACATAAGGTGGCCCCCAGATCCCGGCCCCCCACCCTATGTGAATGAGTATGGGGTACATCGTACACCTACCCATTCACCTGGGGAAAAGTGTAAAGTAAAAAAACCAAGCAACACACATTTTTGTAGTAATTTATTAGTCAGCTCCGGGGGTCTTCTGCCGGGACCCCCCCTTTCTTTTTTAAGCTCTTTTACAAGGGGGGTGTAGGCCTGGTCTTCTCTCTTCTGCCGGGGCCCTGGGCTTCGCTGTTTTCTGCCGGGGGGCGACACCCACCCCGGTCTTCTCCTGTGCCTTCCACCGGGGTTCGACATTTTCTGCCGGGTGGTGTGCCAGCCCCCCGGTCTTCTCTGGTGTCTTCTGCCGGGGCCCCAGCTTCCTTGTTTTCTGCTGGGGGGTGGGCCACCCCTCGGGCTTCTCTCCGCTGCCTTCTCTGTTCCCTCTTCTGCCTGGCTCCTCCGAGGGGGCCAGGGCTTGTCTCCGCTGTCTTCTTCCTTCTCTTCACATTAGATGTTGACACGACGAGCTCTCCCGCTGTAATGCCGTCTGAGCGCTGTGCATCGACTTATATAGGCATAGGGCGTGGTCACCGACTGATGCCACCCTGCTACCTCAACCTTTGTGACATCACATTCCCGGGGCATGATGGGAATGTAATGTCACAAAGGTTGAGGTTGCAGGGTGGCATCAGCCGGTGACCACGCCCTATGCCTATATAAGTCGATGCGCAACGCTCAGACGGCATTACAGCGGGAGACCTCGTCGTGTCAACATCGAATGGAAGACAAGGAAAAAGACAGTGGAAAGAAGCCCTGGCCCCCGCGGAGGAGCCAGTCAGAAGCGAAAGGCCCCTGGAGAAGCCCGGAGGGTGGCACCTCTCGGCGGAAGGCAGTGGAAAGAAGCCCTGGCCCCCGCAGAGGAGCCAGGCAGAAGCGGAAGGCACCGGAGAAGCCCGGAGGGTGGTACCTCTCGGCAGAAGGCAGCGGAGAACAGCCCTGGCCCCCGCGGAGGAGCCAGGCAGAAGAGGCAACAAACAAGACAGTGGAGAGAAGCCGGGGGGCTGGCGCACCCTCTGCAGAATACATCGAAGCCCGCGCCCCCCCGAATGTAAAAGAGTTTAATGGGGTGGGGGCCCCGGCGGAAGGCACCGGAGATGACAGGGGGGTGGCGCCCCCCGGGGGAATGCACCGGAGAAGACCGGGGGGCTGTTGCACCCCCGGCAGAAAACTGCGAAAC
Organism: Rana kukunoris; assembly: GCA_029574335.1. NCBI lineage: Eukaryota > Metazoa > Chordata > Amphibia > Anura > Ranidae > Rana > Rana kukunoris. The sequence continues at coordinate 86,725,838 of CM056055.1, read as the reverse complement.
CCACCCCCCCCGAATGTAAAAGAGATTAATGGGGTGGGTGGCCCCGGCGGAAGGCACCGGAGAAGACCCCCCGGCAGAAAATGGCGAAGCCCCCCTAATGTAAAAGAGCTTAATGGGGTGTGTGTGGTGTGTTTTTTTAATTTACATTTTACCCCCAGATGAATGGGTAGGGGTACATTGTAGGAATTGAACGACGAAAATTCGACAAAGCATCGAAAATCGTCGAATTTTCGTCGTTAAATTTCTACCTATTCACTGTATTCAGAATGACGATTTTTGATGCTTTGTCGAATTGAACGATGAAAATTCGACAAAGCATTGGAAATCGTTGGATCTGAACGAAAATAAAGCATTTTTTATGTCGGATCTTTTGGTTTTTGTTTCTTGCGCTTTCGTTTTTGTTCGTTTAAAACTATAACGAAAATACCCGATTTTCAAACGAAAATGCATTCTAACGAAAACGAATGCACATGTCTAATTGTGATAATGTGAAAGATGATGTTACACCGAGAAACCTAACTTGTCATGCTTTAATATTGCACACACTCATGGAATGGCACCAAACTTCAGGACTTTAAAATCTCCATAGGCGATGCTTGTTTTTTTTTTACAGGTTACCAGTTTAGAGTTACAGAGGAAGTCTAGTGCTAAAAGTATTGCACTCGCTCTACCCCACGCGTCAATACCTCACATGTGTGGTTTGAACAGTGTTTACATATGTGGGCGGGACTTACATGCGTGTTCGCTTCTGAGTGCGAGCTACTAGGGACAGGGTCATTTTAATTATTATTATTTATTTATTTTACGTAATAATTCAATAAGACCCCCTTCAGGTTGGAAATCATGAGTTCAGGGGAAAAAACACAGATCTCATGCTTTTAGCCACGATTGCAGCTTTGTTTAGGTTTCTGCATTTTGGTTGAACTAAACATGCCCAGGCACTTAGAATGTTTGATGTTGCTTTTTGTGGGTGAAAATCACTTGGTTGTCTCTAAGCATGATCATAGAGCGTGGTTTTTGGGCTAGTAATTTAAGGACATCCTTAACAGGTGTAACCAGTTACAAGTTCACCTAAACTAGAGACTGAACTTTGTCCATGTGTTTTTAATTGCTTCATTAGCACACATGTTAAATAAAGTGTGTATAGAGCAGTTGTCAGCTGCCCTGAGAGAGGGCAGGCTGGCAAGAATGTCGTTGCTAAACAGAGATGTGTTTTTGAGCAAGGTTTTTTTGGCAATGTATTTTTTTTTTTTTTAAATGATGATCACTTTGATGTATTTGTCTCTGCTACATTATTTTGCAAAATATTTCTCAAGATGTTGTGACTGTTTCAATCCTGTCTGTGGGTCTATCCTGTTATTTCCAAAGCATAAACCATATGCTGTTTACTGTCTGAAATGAACCTATGTATATTTTTATTTTTTAAATGTATTTTTGTTTGTGTGTTTTATTTGTTTTTGTTTTGTTTTGCTTTCTTTGTTTTGTTGACCAATAAAATGACTTTCAAATTTTGAAGTTTGTTTTTTGTTACTTTTTCATGCTACAGATTTTGACAGCTGCAGCTGAAATAGTTTTGGCCTAAACAATCAGGTGTGATTTGGCTCTAAGCTTCTTTCCTGGTGTGTATGCATGAAATGTTTTCTGCCATGTTTAATCAGCGGTAAGTATTGTTTCCTTTTTACTGCAGTGGTTCTCAAGTACCCCCGACAGCACATGTTTTGTGGAGTTATCATATCAAGAATTGCTGTCCAGACTGTCTTTTAAAGCACATGTGCAAGATGAAGGAAAACCTGCAAACATGGCCTGTTGGGGGGGGGGGGGGGGGTTGTGGACAGGCTTGAAGTGCTGATTTACAGCACTGTGCTTAAATCTAGCACAAGACAATCTTATTCTAATTGTGGGTGTTTGAGGGAAGCCAAGTGAGTGTTAGAACCCCTGCTTGTGGTTTTTGGGTTGGGCTTTGTGTCCCTTTTCTTAAAATTGGCTTCACTTTCTGTCACACAGCTGAACAGGATGTGAGGTTAAAACCCTACCAATGTCTTTTCTTGGGGACACACAGGTCAATATAACTAGTGTCCCCATTAAGCAAATTGCATTGCTGTGTACACCCCAAATGATTAGTTAGCTTGGGGTTTAGTAAAGGCAAAGCCACTCTGCAATAGAAGCGTAGTCGCTAAAAATCAGAAGGGAAGCACTGATGGTTTTAACATCCAATCCTGTAGAAGCAAAGTTTTTTTTTTTCCTTGCTTGTCCACTTGTAGTGCAAAGTGCATTCGCCTTTAGTAAATGGACCCCAAAGTCCAAGATCCCTAATAATTTAGGGTGTACACAGCAAAATGCAATTTCCATAATGGAAAACTATTTAGATTGATCTGTGTGTCCCCCCAAGAAAAGACTTTAATAAGGTTTTACCCTCACTTCCTGTTTGGCTATGTGACAGGAAGTGAATGAATTTGAAGTAGAAACATTTGTGAGGTGTCTTCACCCTATCAGGGGTGCAGGCATCCCCAAAAAACGAGCAGATGATACTTATTTGCAAATTAAGAAAATTGTTTATTTAAAATTGGGTGGTGTTTGTGGGGGTCCCTAACACACATTCATACATATAAGCAAGGCTGTATCCTGGCCTATTGACATGGTTATATTTTCTTAGGCCTCTCAATAAAATTCTCAGAAATTTGGGCTTAAACTAGAACTATAATCAACAACACTTTTTTTTCTTTGATTTTGGATAGAGTGAGGGAGGAAGGGTTATAGGCCCTGTCAGTTTATTTTGTATTATCCCTGCCCAATTGGGGAGATTTTCCTTCACTTCCTGCCCCATAGCCAAACAGGTAGTGAGAGAAAAACTATGCAAATTAAGGGAATCCAGTGCCCCCTCCCCCCAGAACTAGTGTGTGTGTGTGTGTGTGTCCCCTTAAACTTTCTGGGCGGGTCATAAAAAAACAGGGTGTGGCCTTGACAGGAAGGGTGAGTAATTTTTCTATTAGGAGGTGCAGAAATTTAGTCAGGCCTAGGGCAGCACAAAAACTAAATATACTACTGCATATTAGGGCTTATTTAGATAGGATCCGATTTACAGCATGTTTTTATATTGTGGGAGGAAACCCACGCAGGCACAGGGAGAACATGCAAACTCCAGGCAGATGGTGTCACGGGTGGGATTCGAACCAACAAACCTTTTTGCTGCTAGGTGAAAGTGCTATACACTACACCACTGTGCTGAATTTACATGTTCGCTGCTGAAAGCCTGAGATCAGTGTCTCTTTTTTTTTAATCCCATGTTTTCCAGCCTGGAGGACTGATGTGGGGTCTTATTGACCCTGCCTCTCTCCATAAAGAGGACCAGTCACACACTTGTCCTATTACAAGGGATGTTTACATTACTTGTAATAGGAATACAAGTGATAAAAAAAGGGACAAAAAAGTGCAAAAATAAAAATATTACGTTAAAAAATAAAATAAAAAAATTAAAACGCCTCTGTCCCTAGTAGCTCGCACTCAGAAGCGAACACGCATGTAAGTCCCACCAACATATGTAATCGCTGTTCAAACCACACATGTGAGGTATGGACGCGTGCGTTAGAGCGAGTGCAATCATTTTAGCACTAGACCTCCTCTGTAACTCTAAACTGGTAACCTGAAAAAAAATTCAAGCTTCGCCTATGGAGATTTTTAAGTCCCGAAGTTTGGCGCCATTCCATGAGTGTGCGCAATATTAAAGCGTGTCAAGTTAGGTATCAATTTACTCGGCGTAACATCATCTTTCACATTATCCCTAAATATTGGACTAACTTTACTGCTTTGTTGTTTTTTAATTCATGAAACCGTTTTTTTTTTGGGCAAAAATAAAAAAGGCGTTTAAAAAATTATTGCGCAAATACCGTTGGAAATAAAATAAATAAAATAATGACCACCACTTTATTCCACTAGGGTGTCTGCTAATAATATATATATATATAATGTTTGGGGGTCCTGAGTAATTTTCAAGGAAGAGAATATAATTTTTACAGTAGAGAAGTGTTAGAATAGGTGCGGTATGGAAGTGGTTAAAGTGAAACAATAAAAGTGAAATATTCCTTTATATTTCGTACCTGGGAGGGGGTGTAAAGTCTGCATGTGAAAAAGCGCATGTTTCCCGTACTTAGAACTGTCCCTGCCCAAAATGACATTCTGAAGGAAAAAAAGGCATTTAAAACTGACTCGCGGCAATAATGAATTGTCAGCTCCTGGCAATTCTGAGAGAATTCATTCATAAAAAAAAAAAAATGGCGTGGATATTAAGGGGAACCCCACCGTAAAAAAAAAAAGCCACGGGGTTCCCCCCAAATATCCATACCAGGCCCTTCAAGGGGAACTCCACCCCAAATAAAAAAAAATGGTGTGGAGTTCCCCCAAAAATCCACACCAGACCCTTATCCGAGCACGTTAACCTGGCCGGCCGCAGAAATAAGGGGGGACAGAGTGTGGCCCCCCTCCTGAACCGTACCAGGCCACATGCCCTCAACATGGGGAGGGTGCTTTGGGGTCCCCCCCCCCAAAGCACCTTGTCCCCATGTTGATGGGGACAAGGACCTCATCCCCACAACCCTGGCCAGTGGTTGTGGGGGTCTGCGGGCGGGGGACTTATCGGAATCTGGAAGACCCCTTTAACAAAGGGGACCCCCAGATGCCGCCCCCCCTGTGTGAAATGGTAATGGGGTACACTGTACCTCTACCTTTTCACCCCAAAAAAATATTTTATTAATATCTTCTTTCCTCGCTTCTTCTTCTTTTCTTCTTCTTTCATTCAGGTTTCTTCCTCCATCTTCTTCTTCCTCTGCTTCTTTCTTGGGCCTTTTCGTCCGCATCTTGACCGGCATCTTCTTCCATCTTCTCCTTCCGTCGGCCTTCTCGTCCGCGTCTTCTTCTTCCCTGGATGCTGCGCTGGAAACTGAATTCCCCGCCGTGCGACGCTCCTGCGACCCTGCCCCCCTCTGACGCCACAGGTAAACTCCTAAGAAACCCCCCTGTGTGGTGCATGTGCATCAGAGGGGGGCGGGGTCACAGAAGCGTCACACGGCAGGGAATTCAATTGGAAGTGGAGCGTTCCGGGGAAGAAGAAGCCGCGCAAGATGCGAACAAGCTTCCAATTGAATTCCCCGCCGTGTGACACTCCTGTGACCCGCCCCCCTCTGACGCACATGTACCACACAGGGAGTTTCTTAGGAGATTACCCGTGGCGTCAGAGGGGGGCGGGGTCGCAGGAGCATCACACGGTGGGGAATTCAGTTTCCAGCGCCGCGTCCGGGGAAGAAGAATATGCGGACGAGAAGACCGACAGAAGGAGAAGAAGATGGAAGCCTACGCCGGTCAAGATGCGGGACAAGAAGGCTGACGGAAGAAGAAGAAGATAGAAGAATACGCCAGTCAAGATGCGGATGAGAAGACCCGAGAGAGAAGCAGAGAAAGAAGAAGATGGAGGAAGAAACCCGAATGAAAGAAGAAAAGAAGAAGATGGAAGAAGATGGAAGAAGAAGCGAGGAAAGAAGATATTAATAAAAGACTTGTCCAAACCGGCTATTGTCATTTTTTACACTTTTGACATTTTTTTTGGTGAAATGGTAGAGGTACAATGTACCCCATTACCATTTCACACAGGGGGGGGGGTGGGATCTGGGGATCCCCTTTGTTAAAGGGGTCTTCCAGATTCCGATTAGCCACCCTCCCGCAGACCCTCACAACCACCGGCCAGGGTTGTGGGGATGAGACCCTTGTCCCCATCAACATGGGGACAAGGTGCTTTGGGGAGACCCCAAAGCACCCTCCCCATGTTGAGGGCATGTGGCCTGGTACGGTTCAGGAGGGGGGGCCGCACTCTGTCCCCCCCTTATTTCTGCGGCCGGCCAGGTTAACGTGCTCGGATAAGGGTCTGGTGTGGATTTTTGGGGGAACTCCACACCATTTTTTTTTAATTTGGGGTGGAGTTCCCCTTGAAGGGCCTGGTATGGATATTTGGGGGGAACCCCATGTCATTTTTTTTACGGTGGGGTTCCCCTTAATATCTATACCAGACCTGAAGGGCCTGGAAATGGAATTTGGGGGAACCCCACGCTTTTTTTTTTATGAATGAATTCTCTCAGAATTGCCGGGAGCTGACAATTCATTATTGCTGCGAGTCAGTTTTAAATGCCTTTTTTTCCTTCAGAATGTCATTTTGTGCAGGGACATTTCCAACCACGGGAAACATGCGCTTTTTCACATGCTGACTTTACACCCCCCCTAGGTACGAAATTGTAAGGAATATTTCACTTTTATTGTTGCACTTTAAGCATTATTAAATTCGCTGCTACCGAAAAAACGGCCGTTTTAAAAAATAAAAAAAGCATTGATACATGTCCCCTGGGGCAGAACCCAGGTCCCCAAACACGTTTTAGGACAAAACTTGCATATTAGCCTTTAAAATGAACACTTTTGATTTCTCCCATAGACTTCTACAGGGAGTTTGGCGGCGGCTTTACATATTACTTGCATTGCGCCCGCTGCTACGCCGTTAATGCGCCTAGTTAAGGATTCATCCCGCACACTAATTAAGCCATGAACCGGCGCGCACATAGACAATAGCAAATCAGCCCCAATGTGAGACAATGTAAGTTATGTAACAACACTCACCAGCCGCCATACAGGACATGTTAGACAAGAGAGACAATGTGGGACAAATGAATGTAAGTTAATGTAACAGCACTCACCAGTCACCATGCGGGACATGTAAGAAGAAAGCAACAGAACAGACAATGTACGACAATAACAGCACTCACCGGCCACCATGTGGGGACATGGTGTAAGGATGCTCGCCATGTGGGGCAGCCATGTAGCACTAGCAGCAATAGACATGAGCTTTGTATTCGAGTCGAACTCAAAAACTCGTATGTTCAATTGCTCGTAGAATTACGAACGGTTTGGGCTGTTCACGCCAAATTTGAGTGGCGTGTCTCGTCCCATAATTCACTGTGGCATCGCAGTGCATTGCTGGCTGGTGAATGGCCAAGCATGCACTATGACCTGCATGCTTGACCAATCACAGCGTGCAAAAAACGGAGAGTCATAATTGGCCAAAGCCATGGTGGATTTGGCCAATTATGGCTCAGGGGGTTTAGTACACACCCCACACTATATAATGCTGCCTGAAAGTCGGCCTTGTGTAGTGTGTTGGTGGTTTACAGAGAGAGACAGAGAGAGAGAGAGTGTAATTTTTTGGAGTTAGATAGAGCAGGCAGGCAAGCAGGCTAGTCAGTTAGAGTTACAGTGTTTAGAGGTGTGTATGCATCCCAGGTGTTGTGTGTATATATACTGTATTTATACACTGTATTGAGTTTAGATAGATCTGCTCTTCCTAATATACTGACAGGCAGGCAGGTAATTGTGCTAGCTGTAGTATTTTCACGTGGTGTACTGTCTGTCCTCTGTACAGTGTGCACCTAAAGCTACGTTAATAGATTTGCTGGTATTTCTTATATTAATTCCTAAAGGCAGTAGAGCTGCACGATTCTGGGAAAAATGAGAATCACGATTCTTTTGCTTAGAATGAAGAGCACGATTCTCAAAAAAATGCATGGTGCTTTTGTCAGCATGTTTTTCTGTGATTTTTTTTAATTTTATTTACACATACTGTATATGTGTGTGTAAATAAAAAAAAATCATTAAAAAAAATGCATGCCAACAATTAAAAAATGAAATAAAAAAAAGGCCGATGCACTTTGGTGCTATTGAGGGGTGGCAGGCAGTTCATTCTCAAATTAATAGGCTGTTCTGCAGCAAAGCACATACTCTGATGCATCGCATAGATGTGAATAGGGATGAGCCGAACACCCCCGCGTTCGGTTCGCACCAGAGCTGTCGAACAGTCCGATCGTTCGCACGAACATTTAGAACCCCATTAAAGTCTACGGGACTCGAATGTTCGAATTCAAAATCGATAATTTTAAAGACTAATTTTCAAGTTATTGTTGGAAAACGTCTTTCAGAACCCGGGTCTTGCCCCAGGGAACATGTATCAATGGAAAAAAAGTCTTAAAAACGGTCGTTTTTTCAGGGGCAGGACTCCTGAAAAAAACTACCGTTTTTAAAACTTTTTTTTCCATTGATAGTTGTATCAATGGAAAAAAGTTTTAAAAATGGTCGTTTCGTTTCACTCGAATTTGCCGCGAACGATCGTTTTTGTTCGAAATTCGACGAACGATCGAACGGACGATGTTCGAGTCGAACATACGTTCGTTTCGAACGCGAAGCTCATCCCTAGATGTGAAGTTGAACCTTTCTCTCTTTTTGTTAGCATGCATTTTTATTTCTGTGATTTTTTTTTTATTTACACATGTAACGGAATGCATCGTGACAGACTGAGATATTCCTATGTCTAGGGTCACCTTATGTCCACTAGGGCCATAGGGTGACAAAGAATCATAATTCATATATTACAGATGGGACATTATTAATACTTCATTTTAGGACTGAGATATCACAAGGAGTTCATGATGACATGACCAGGTCAACCAGACAGTGAGTCATACCTTTGTATAATATGCTATTGAAATATCTTAAGGTGTTGGCTATTCACTGTAAAGACATTCCGTTGAAGGTGTTGATTGCACCCACTCTCACAAGACTCTGCCATTGTGTGATAAAGCTGTCTAGATAACTTATTCAACTAGATGTCTGTGTATTATTCAAGATTAATTGAACACTATTGAAGATGCGGTGCCGACAAGTCTACATGGTTAGCTTACCTGAATGCCTTTTAGAGTGTGATTGAAGCCCCCCATGGTGTGAAGGGAGGTGGAGACTACATTGTCCTGTGACTAACTGCATTATTCTTGAGACTGTATAAGAAGCTGAGAAAATACCAATAAATTGTCATATCTTTGAAGCAAGTGCAGAGCTTGAGTGTGTCAGATAAGCTTGTCGTGGGTGGATGGAAGGTCGTAAGCGGTGGTGACCGTTACATTTGGTGGCACAGCAGTGGGATGATTCCATCTTCAGAAGGACGGCTACAAGGACACATGACAATGGAGAAGGTGTATGAACGGATGAAGCTCTCTTCCCTCATAGACTTACTGGAGAGCCGGGGCAGACCGGCCAGCAACCGTAAGAAAAGGGACATTATCGCAGAACTGGTCGAAATGGATAGAGCTAAAAGGACAGGACACACGAGGAAGAAAGTTTTGATCGGGCTGTTAACCTAAGACTGGCACATTATGGTCCTAACCCTCCACCGGAGATCAGGGACTGAGTTATTGCGGCTCTGAATGCCACCTTGCTACAGAGAAGAAGTGCTGCAGCAGCTGAAGTCACAGCAGCACCAACTAAAGAGAGAGGAGAGGTGCAGATACCAGTCTCCATGGAAGAGGAATTCCAAATGAGGTTACAAGAGATGCGGATACAACATAGAGGACCAGTATCAGAGGAGGTCATTTTGGGATGGTCGGATGTGATTCGGTGCCAACTCTGGAAGGAAGCGTTAGCTCTGGAGCAGCAACACCAAGGAAAGGTCCTGCCCTCCATCTATGCAAGGTACTGGCCGCAGTATGATGTACGAATGCTGTTGTTGGGGGAACAACCGAAGCAGGAGTGGATAGCAGAGTTAAGCAGGCTGATCCGGGAAGAGATGCAGCTGGATGAGAGCTACAGAGCCCTCCGGTGGTATGTAACCCAAGAGTGCCCGTGGTCAGCGGATGACAACCCCACAGAAGGCTATGACTATGATGGCCTGGGATTGTTGTATTGGAGGATGTCCAGTGATCCCGACTTCGGGGATGATCGGGAGTGGCGCTTGGAGGACATAATGGAGCACAGAGAGGAAAAATTGAATATCTCGGGAGGCCACTGGTCACAGGAAGATTTAGAATTTCTGGCCATTCAAGAATGGGAGCTGGAGGTCGCCTACAGACAGCTGCTAGACTCGGCTCAGCAGCAGGGTGGGGCTCCCATTGCCTGGGACTATGAGGAAAGGTCAGATAACTGTGAAATCCTGGCTGATGAATTGGCAGTGGAAAATATGGAGATTTTCATCCCTAAAGCCGAAGCGGATGGTGTGGAGTTCCAGAGAGCCGGGGCGGTTGGCCCCTCTCTCCAGCAACAAGCTGAGGTGGTAAAGCTTTTACCCCCAGCTGAATCACTGGCAACAGAGCAGGGTGCCCCAAGCCTCTGCTCCCAACTAGCAGAAGAGGGGGACCCTGTGGTAGTGGATGGGACTGTGGTCTCCACTCACAGCAACCCAGCGGAAGAGCTGACAACAGAACAGAGTGTCATAGGCCTCTGCTCCCAACTAACGGAAGAGGGGGACCCTGTGGTAGTGGATGAGACTGTGGTCTCCACTCACAGCAACCCAGCGGAAGTGCTGGCAACAGAACAGAGGGTCACGGACCTCTGCTCTCCACTAACGGAAGAGGGGGACCCTGTGGTGGTGGATGGAACTGTGGTCTCCACTCACAGCAACCCAGCAGAAGAGCTGGCAACAGAACAGAGGGTCACGGACCTCTGCTCTACACTAACAGAAGAGGGGGACCCTGTGGTAGTGGATGGGACTGTGGTCTCCACTCACAGCAACCCAGCGTAAGAGCTGGCAACAGAGCAGAGTGTCACAGGCCTCTGCTCCTCACTAACAGAAGAGGGGGTTCCTGGGGTAGTGGATGGGACTTCAGTCTCCACTGACACAACCCCAGAAAATGGCGCAGCCCTGAAACAGGAGGATGTCGGCTTTGCTTTGCAAGCACCGGGGGGTTTTCATCTGGCACCTGTGGATGGGACTGCAGTCTCCACTGGTATACCCCAGGAAGGGGGGGCAATTGGCCCAGACCCCCAACAGCATGATAGACTGAGCCCAGCCACCCTGCCTTCTCCCCAGCAGCAGGGGTGTTCTCTGAGAGAGGCAGAGGTTGGCGGGGTGAGTAATGCTCAATTTGGAGCCATTTATTTGGGGTACAGTATGGATACCAGCATTGGAGGACTGGAACTACTGAAGGACTTCGGAGTCAACCCGTTTGGGGTTCCCATGTGTGTCCGTCTCCCACCCAAAAGGGAGAGATGTAACGGAATGCACCGTGACAGACTGAGATATTCCTATGTCTAGGGTCACCTTATGTCCACTAGGGCCATAGGGTGACAAAGAATCATAATTCATATATTACAGATGGGACATTATTAATACTTCATTTTAGGACTGAGATATCACAAGGAGTTCATGATGACATGACCAGGTCAACCAGTGAGTCATACCTTTGTATAATATGCTATTGAAATATCTTAAGGTGTTGGCTATTCACTGTAAAGACATTCCGTTGAAGGTGTTGATTGCACCCACTCTCACAAGACTCTGCCATTGTGTGATAAAGCTGTCTAGATAACTTATTCAACTAGATGTCTGTGTATTATTCAAGGTTAATTGAACACTATTGAAGATGTGGTGCCGACAAGTCTACATGGTTAGCTTACCTGAATGCCTTTTAGAGTGTGAAGCCCCCCATGGTGTGAAGGGGGGTGGAGACTACATTGTCCTGTGACTAACTGCATTATGCTTGAGACTGTATAAGAAGCTGAGAAAATACCAATAAATTGTCATATCTTTGAAGCAAGTGCAGAGCTTGAGTCTCGTCTTGTTTATGGGAATGGATATGGATCGTGTATGCAAGATTGTCAGAGTGTGTCAGATAAGCTTGTCGTGGGTGGATGGAAGGTCGTAAGCGGTGGTGACCGTTACAACACACATATATTTATATTGTACAGGATGCCAGGGTTGGGTCCTGGATGGACGCTACATAGCGCCAATTTTTGGAGTCTGGTCAATTTGAAAAACACTGGTTCAGGAGGTCACCCGTAGGGGGTGAGAGATTCCAGGAAGTTAAGAGTGGATCCAGAGAGGATGGGCTTACAGTCCTCTCTGTCTTTTTTTATGTATTTAGGGGCCTGGAATCTCGGAGGCTCTGAAGCGACATTTGGGAGATAAGAGAGCCTCCCCTTCTGACCCCTGGCTTCAGGCACACAAGGGGTTAACCACTTCCAGGAAGTCAGATAAAAGGAGAGGAAGTGCTGACAGAGGGTGGAGGAGTGTTGAAGTAAAGGTGTGTCTGCAGAGGCTGTGCACTGATGGGAAGGACTGGACTACTACTACAAGCCGTATGTGCCTTTCTTTAGTTTGTTTGCTGTGCTGAAGACAGACTCTTTAAATTATGCTGGAGACAAGCAGGACTTTTCTTTTGTTGCTTTTCCTTGTGCTGAAGAAAGCATTGTTTTTTTTGTTTTGTTTGATCGCAAATAAAGACCTTTTTTTTACTACTACGGTTTAAGCACTTGTCCTGCGGAGCTAAAGAACCCCCAAAGTTCACAACTGGTGGAGAATCCGGGCAAAGTGCATTTGCAGGCGCAAAAAACGTTTAAAACCGAAAACTGACATTTAAATTAGGTGAAGTCAGCCCAGACATTACAAACAGCTGGCAAAGGCATGGAAGAGGTCATTAGAGCTTTGGCACAAGACACCGTGACCCAGCAGCAAGCGTCAGCAGATGCCAACCGTCGCCATGAGGAAGCGATGGCTCAGCAGCAGCATGCCCTGGCACAGGCTATAGCTGCGCAGCAGAAAAACACACGGCTGCTAGCCGCCCAGTTTATGGCCCAGCAGGAGTCCACTCAAGCACAGGTGGCTGCCTTGCAGGAGGCAGTACAGCAGCTGGCTCAGGGACAAGAGCAAGCGGCCATTGCCATTAGCAACCCAGTGTCGGTGAGAGCCAGCCATTTCTTACAAAAACGAATGCCCAGCGATAACGTGGAAGCCTTTCTCACCACCTTTGAAAGGATAGCAGAGAGAGAGGGGTGGCCCGGGACCAATGGGCCGGCATTATCTCCCCTTTTCTCACCGGTGACCCGCAAAAGGCCTATTTTGACCTCCCAGCTAAGCACATCAGAGACTATGAATGTCTAAAAGCCGAGATCCTGGCCCACCTGGGAGAGACCACAGCTGTCCGGGCTCAGAGGGTGCATCGCTGGCGGTACAAATCGGACCAACCACCCAGGTCCCAAATGCATGAACTAATTCAGTTAGTTAAAAAATGGCTGCAGCCAGAAAAGTTGAAACGGGTGGTAATGCACTGGTACCTACGGTCCCTGCCAGATGACCTACAGTGCTGGGTAAGCCATGGAAACCCTACTAACGCTGACCAGCTGGTCGAGCTGGTCGAACGATACGCCGTGGTGGAGGACCTGCTTGGGCCTGCCAAGCGTCGGGAACCCATGCCAAGGAGAGAAGCCGCAGGTCTACACCGTCTGCCATAGAACCACGGAGGTCGGTTCCTGTGCCAAAGATGGGAGACATACAGTGTTGGCAATGTCGGTCCTGGGGGCATACCTGGGCACAGTGCCTGCTCAAGGAGGAGCCTATGGATTGCGAGGCTGCCCGAAGAAGCTTTTTTTATGTGCAAAGAGCGTGTGCCACGCATTTTGACCTAGCTTCCGGACAGTTTGAGTGTGAAGTGTGGGTGAACCACCTTCCTGCCAGGGCTCTACTGGACTCCAGTAGCATGGTCACACTGGTACATGCCAGGGTACTTGGAAGGATTGGTCCAGTAACTAACTGTTTTGGCAGGTTGAAAATTTTGAACACTATATCCAGGAGGAAATTAACCCACTTGGATTAAGAATACAAATCTTTCCTACATTCGACGATATGGACAACACCTTCAAGAAACGGTGGGAAAACAATCTATAACAATGCACGGAAATGATGATGCGCCTCCTAATTGAGGAATACCAAAAAAGAATCTCGATCTCTTATAAGGAGATCGATGATTTATATACTCAATTAGAACCATTCAAAGAAATAGATACATACAAAGACCAAGGGCCAGATTCAGGTAGATGAGTAACGCTTCTCATTTACGTTACTCTGAAGACCCTTTCAGCGCAAGTACTGTTATTCACATAGCAGTTGCGCGTAAACTTGCGCCAGAGTAACGATAATGCGCTGGCGTAACCCGACGCAAGTGGAAGTGGGTGTGATCATATGTAAATGATGGGCGGAGCCCAGCGCAGAGGCTTACGTTCAGCGCATCATCCACGGAGCATGTGCAGTGAGTGCGGCTCCACTCGCCCCCTTGTGCGCATGCTCACAACTTCCGTCGGCACCACTTCCCGGGAAACGTCAGCGCAATGCGTTCCGCTGGGCGCTTAAAAGCGCAGGCGGAAACGCCATTCCGGTGCAAAAGTATATCCATTTCCCCCCACCCCAGGGAAGATACTTTTGCTCTGTAATGGCTGCTCCCGCTACCCCCAGAGAGAGGAGGAACCTTAATTTTAATTCCCAGGAGGTCTCGGTTATCATCTCAGCGATGGAGTCTGTGAATGATTTGCTTCATGGGAAAAAAAGCCTCAAGACCAGCCGGGAAAGGAAGCAGGGCATCCTGGAGTCCATTGCTGCCAGGGTGAATGTCTTGGGGTATTCCACCCGGACTGCTGGGGACATTCAGAAAAAAATAAACGACTTGCGGCGCAAGGTCAGGGGCAAGGTGTCCACCATCAGGAGGCATGAGAGGGGCACAGGTGGTGGTCCCCCATGTCCTGTCACCCTGACCGCGGAGGAGGAGGTGGTCGCACGCTGCCTGGAGAGGGAGCAGGTGGAGGGGGTCCCAGGCTATGACTCCATGGAGGAAGGCTCCAGGACAGGTAAGTGTTTTTTATCCCCTATTTGATTTGTTGCATTTGGGGGGGAGGGTACATGTGCCAAGTGTGTGGGACCACCAACATGTGTCTGCTTTGTGTCATCCACAGATGACGGAGCTGGGCCATCATCGGTCAGCGTCCATTCCACCCCATCCCCCCCACGCCATCGTGTGCCCGAGCCCCTGGGTGGTGAAGAGGTGGAGGAGGAGAGTGGCCACACCACACCTGCCGAGGTGGTTGTGGAGGATCCTGCTGTGGCAGAGCAGGACTTTACTTTAGTTTTGGAGGTCTCCTCCCCTTCTCCTGGGCCATCTGTTATCCCCTCCCCCATCCTTGGAAGCCCCTCAAGGGTGACTCCTTCCCCCCGGGGACAACCATCTTCTGGCCCCAGGAAGGCAACCCAGAAGACCAGGGGGGTGTCTGATGTTGTCCAGGACCAGTTGGCGAGGGATCACGCCAGACAGACTGAACAAATGGGGGCCATAGTTGGCCACTTACAGAAAGTGTCTGACAGCCTGGGCTCCGTTGCCCAGATAAGCAACGCAGTCCAGGATGTCAGCTGTAATTGCGCTGCAGTGGTCACCAGTTTGGGGGAGGTGCATGGTGAAATTACGCAACTCACTGCAGCCGTCCAGGCCAACACTGCTGCCATCCAGGGTAACAGTGCTGCCATCCGGGACCAGGGGAGGCTGAGTCGGCGGGCCCAGCATTACCAGGTCACCCGTCAGCTCCGGATGCAGGCCCAGACGAACTCATACCTCGGCCGGATAGCCATGGCCTTGGAGGGCATGCAGGCCACACCTGCCAGGAGTGGCCCACCTGGGGATCAGCCACCTCCAGATGCCCCCCCACCCCCACCCACTCCATCCAGGCAGCTGAGGAGGCAGACAGGGGCCCCCAGAAGAAGCCCCCGGCATCCCCGATGAGGCTTTTTTTTTGTTTTGGTTTCTATGATTTTTTTAAAAATACTCAGGTCATGAGTTTTTGTTTATTTTTTATTATTTATTTTATACTCAGGTCATGAGTTTTTGTTTATTTTTTATTATTTATTTTATACTCAGGTCATGAGTTTTTGTTTATTTTTTATTATTTATTTTATACTCAGGTCATGAGTTTTTGTTTATTTTTTTTCTCAGGTTATGAGATTTTGTATTTCTTTTTTTACTGCACACGGTCAGGAGTGCAGGGGACAGTGTGAATGGTGTGTGAATGTGAGAGGGTGGCACTCCTGACAGTAAGGGGTGTCACCCTCGGCCGTGGTGGTGAAGTTAACCCCACGGCTGTATGAATGACGTGTGAAAGGTGTATGAATGGACAGTGACATCATTGGGGCCTTGACGCGAGCGTTGCTGCTCCCAAGTCCTACATGCTGGACTTGGGCTAATCCAATGCGATGTGGATGTGGTGTGTGTGATCTAGGGACATCAGTGGTGTACACGCGTGCACTGTCTGTGTTATTAATGTTTTGGTTTAGTGTCCAAAGATGCTTACGGCGAGGACCCTCCTGACTGCTCTTCCATCAGCAGACTGGGTGTCCTCTGGCAGGTGGGGACTGTGTGGGTCGGGGGTCAGGTCATCACGTATGTCAATCTGCAGGCCTTTTCTCATAGCAAAGTTGTGCAGAATGCAACATGCACCGATGATCTGACACACGAAGGTAGGGGAATACAATAGGGCACCCCCAGACTTATCCAGGCAGCGGAAACAGGACTTCAGGAGCCCAAATGTTTGCTCCACCACTGCACGGGTTTTGATGTGTGCTGAATTGTATTTTCTCTCTCCTCTGGTTTGGGGGTTCCGGAAAGGAGTCATTTCACTTCTGTTGTGCATCACGGGAGGGGATAGTCATGCCTGACTCCCATGTCACTCACCAACCAGCCAGCTGTCCCCATACATGTTCTGGTTAAATTCTGCTGGGATGGGGCTCTGATTGTATATGAAACTGTCATGGCTGGACCTGGGGTGTTTGGCACGGACGTGCCATATGAGGCGTTGGGCATCGGCTATCACCTGTACGTTGATGGAATGCCAATGCTTCCGATTGCGGTATATGTGCTCTGTGGCACTGGGGGGCTGTAGTGCCACATGTGTGAAATCAATGGCCCCCACAGTGCGTGGGAATCTGGCAATGTTGTAGAAATCTGTCATTGCCTTCTGCCGCAGCTCCTCAGTGGTGGGTCTGATGAACTGGTTGGACATGCGTCTGAGGATTGCAGGGACAACCTGGTGCACACATCTGCTTATGGAGGACTGTGACATCCCAGCCATCACTCCACTTGTACGCTGAAATGATCCAGTTGCAAGGAAATGAAGTGTTGCCAGGACCTTCACCAGTGGCTGCACTGCTTGTGAGCGGTGTGTCTTGCTGGTGATGTCATCCTGCAGGGTTGTGGTTAGTTCAAGTATTGCATCTGGGCTGAATCTGAAGAGGCGATACACCTCCTCATCCCCCATGCCAAAGAGGCTCATACGAGTGCGGTATATCCTCTCACGTGCCCGCCTCCTTCGTTCCAGGGGACCCATCAGTAGTTCGAGGACCACAATTGCTCCTGGCATGTTGGCACACAGAGGTGTTGTCCTTGCAAGTGTGGTTGTTCAGCTAGCTCCTATCGTCGGTAACGCTGCTGTAGCTGCTCTCCTGCTGACCTCTGACCGTCTGGAGTAAAGATAAAGCAGCCTTTTGTAGAAATAACTTTGCGCCGGACGGACGAGATACGCGCGGCGCATGTAGCCAGCGTATGGTGCTTATCCGTTCGCGAATCGGGAAATCTCCCTCATTTGCATATTTGCAGGGGAAATCAATAGGCGCGACTGATGCGCCAAACGAAATTATGCGCTGACGATACTCTGGCGTCGGAACGTTCCGCCGGTCGCAAATGGCGCGTCTTCGGGCGCATCTAGTTTGGTGGGTACGGGCACATAGAAACGACGGCGCATCTTCACAGTTACGCGGCGCATATCGAAATACTCCAGCGCAAGTGTTGCTGAATCTGGCCCCAAGAATCAAAAATAAAAGGACATATAGACACTACGGCCAGAGATCTCATCACCAAAAAGGAACAAAACTTCTGGAGGGACAAAACAGCCTTCAAAGAAGGTAAGACCGCGTACACACGATCAAACATGTCCGAGCAAACATGTCCAACGGACCGTTTCCAGCAGACAAGGCAGATTTGTCCGATGGTCTGATGTGCGTACACACCATCGGACAAAAATCCCCTCGGACCAAAATGCGTGCACGTAAACCATGTACGACGTCACTATAAAGGGAAAGGCTAAAGCCTACAGCGACGCCCTCTGTTCCGCTTTTGCTAGTTACGTGTTAGCGAAGGTTTGGTTAGAGCCGATTCGCGCTTTTCAGTCTCTGAGCTTTACAGGTCGTATTCTCGGGTTCAGTGTGTGCTTGTGGGTTCGTATTTGACAGTCAGTCCTGGCTGTCGGGTCGTTTCTGCTTTGCAGTGGCGTCCTGTCCGCGGGTATCTGTTTTTCGTGCGTTCTTTGCAGGTATTGCTGGATTTGGGGGTGCTTTCTGTTTGAGTGTGTTATTGACTGACCAGCCGGCCGGTTTGAAGCCATGATGGAGCAGCAGCGTGACTTTGCTAGAGTTCGTGCTGGATATGGGCTTGCTTCTGGATTTTATCAGCAGTTCAGGGCTTTGGCCAGGAACAGGGGGAGGAGGAGTTCCTGGGCCAAGAATTGGTTGCGCCAGCGTGACCAATTCTCTCATATGCCTCTGCTTAGGGAAATCCAGGAGAATAATCCTGATGACTACAGGAACTTTCTCTGTATGATGGACCCCATTTTCCACCGCCTGCTGGATCCTCTGTCCCCCTATATCACGAGGCAGAACACTGTGATGCGCCAAGCCATCACGGCCGAGCAGAGGCTTATTGCCACGTTGAGGTACCTGGCGACTGGGAGGAGCCTGCAGGACCTCAAACTCTCGACAGACATCCCTCCCCAGGCGCTTGGGATCATCATACCGGAGACGTGTTCTGCCATCATACAAGTTCTACAGGAGGAGTATATGAAGGTAAGTTTCCTCTTTTAACATCACAATCTATGTCTTTAATAATGTATGCTAATGTATTGTATTTCTTGGATTTTTCCCCAATTACCATGATTGTAATATGCTGTGTGTTGAATGTTCCCTTTTCTCCCCATGCATGTTGCTAAGCTTTCCATGTTTTTTATGTTGGCCTACCTGCATATTTTTACCTTACCCCACTATAACCTGTCCAGCATGCTATCCTAGGGACAAACACACCTAGCCTATTTTTTTAGAGGCATTTTTTTGTCTGTTCCATTGTAGTTCTGCCCCCCCCCCCTAAAAATGTTTCTTGCCCCATTAGAGGGGTAGGGAGTCTGATAATAAGTGGGCCTATTTTTGTGGCCAGAAATACTCCACAATAATATTCTGAAATGTTAATACTGTAATGTTGCACAAGGATGGTTTTTGTATTGCGTTTGCAATGTTTATGTGCCAAAGTACTAATTTTAGTTTTTTGTTTGTCCCCACAGTTTCCCTCCACGCCACAGGAATGGCAGACTGTGGCTTCCCAATTTGCCCTGAGGTGTGATTTTCCGAACTGCGGAGGAGCAATAGATGGGAAACACGTCCGCATAGTGCCGCCACCCCGTTCGGGGTCTTACTATTTTAACTACAAAGGTTTTCATAGTATCGTGTTGATGACGGTGGTGTCGGCACACTACGAATGGGGAAGAACGGCCGGCTGTCTGATGGGGGAGTGTTCGCGCGGACCGAATTTTACAGGCGTCTACAAACTGGTGGTCTGGAACTGCCACCGGATGAAGACAATGTGGAAGGACTTCCGTTAGTTTTTTTAGCGGACAAAGCTTTCGGGCTTGGACCTCACCCCATGCAGCCTTTTCCCCAGAGGACCCTCACCCCGGAGAGGAGGGTGTTCAATGTTCGGCTGGCCAGAGCCCAGAGGGTAGTCGAGAATGCCTTTGGGATACTCGCCAGCAGGTTCCGCCTGTTCCAGACAGCGATACACCTGGCGGAATATAAATTGAACACTGTTGTTTTTGTCTGTTGCATTTTGGACAATTTTTTACGCAGGCACTCCCAGTCGTACCTACCCAACATCGGTGCTGAGGCAGGACTACCCTCAGATACCCTTCCTGGGCTGGACACTGGTCGCCCTGGCTCGGCCACCCAATCTGCTCGTGAGGTAGGCGACAAATATGTTGAGTACTTCATGTGTCGGGGGGACATTGCTATGCCTGATCATATTTCATTCTAATTCGGCCCCCAAAAGAAAGAAATATTACGAGCAATAATAAATAATTAGACCATTGGACTTTATACAGTTGTTTGTCATTATTGCGTTTTCTCTTTTTATCTGTCTTCCTGGTTCTCCAACTAGTGCACTTCTAGTGCCAAATGTAGTTTTCATGTTTTAGTAAATAACCACAATTGCACATTAGTCACTCATCTACAAACTGGGTATTGAGTATAGAAAGAAGAAGCCACTCATTTTTTCGTTTAATTTTTTATTGAAAACATTTTTGTTTCTCCAAAAAAAAAAAATTTTTTTTAGACAAAACGTGTTCTTTTTAAATGGTTTTTTTTTTATTAATTTTTTTAAAGAAATTATGGATTATCAAAACCTGTTTTTTAATCCAATAATAAAAATGTACAAAAATTGGAACTTACAAAGTTCAACCTTTAAATCCCAACAACAGTCGTGGTCTGATGTCACCCCGAAACACGCCAAAATTTGAAGATGCACACATTCTGTGTGAGAGGGGCCAACTGGGGATTCTCTCCTGAGATACCATGACAAATGTCCACATGTGCTATATGCCATCATGAGTGATCAATGTATGTGGTTGTGTGGGTGCAAACCCTTCCTCTCACCTACTTGAGAAGAGAGGAAGGGGTTGTACCTACAAAGCACAGACAATCGATATCCTGTGATGGCAGATAGCACATGTGGACACACTGGGCCAGATTCAGCAAAGGTTACGCTGGCGGATCGAGTGATCCGCCAGCGTAACAGTGGCTTTGAGCCGGCGTTTCTGTTTTCTGTAACCAGAAAACAAGAAACGCCGGGTTGAAGTTCCGATGCGGTGAGCGTAACTGAGTTTCGCCATCGCATCGTTACTTCAACTTAAAAATGGCGCCGGGGGCGTTCCCGCCGATTTACGCTCAAAAAATATGTTAATGAGCGGAAATCGGCAATTCACGATCGAAATCCGGCGCGACGCAGTGACGTTACGACGTTTCCGGACGGGATACGCGGCGCATAGTTATACCTACATGGGGCTGGCGTATCCTATGTTAGGTATAGGCGTCGTCATCGCGTCGGGAAAAAAAAAAAAAACGTCGCTTGCGTAAAACGGTCATGAATGGGAATGTGACGTCATTGACGTTCATTCACAGATTTTGGAGCATGCGCACGGGGATGTTTTGACACTCGACGCATGCGCAGTACGTCGGCGGCGGGATCGCGCGTAGTTAGCATACTACACGCCCCGTACCCGCCCAATTTGAATTCCGCCGGCTCATTTGTGATGCGCTGCCGCAACTTTAGGAGCAAGTGCTTCATGAATGACAGCACTTGCTCCTAAAAAATCGGCAGCGCAACGCAAATGAGAAGCGTTACTCCAGAGCAAAGATGCTCTGGACTACGTGAATCTGGCCCACTGTGTGTGCATCTTCAAATTTTGGCGTATTGATTTTAATCTTTAAAGAGGGTTGGAGGAGGGGGTGGGGCGGGGCGGAGGGGCAGGGGTGTTCAGTCTTTGATACGGCCTATCATGTCAATTATATTTTTGAAATTTTGTTCGATGACAATCATCCTTTGCCTCATATTGTCTATTTCTGTGCTACACTCCATGATTTGTTGAACAACAATCTGTGCACTTGCACGTGAAAAATGCGGACTACCAGATGTGCCAACACCATCTTCATCCCCATAAAAAATAAAAATAAGAAAAATTAGTAATGTGCAGGCCTATATACTGTACATCTCTTTTTCCCTGTGAAACTGGGGTGACATTGACCTGTTGTGCTGATAATCTCCACCTCCCCATCTTCCACAACTTCTCCTTCTTCCATAACTCCTTCTTCTTCCATAACTCCTCCTTCTTCCATAACTCCTTCTTCTTCCACAACTCTTCCTTCTTCCACAACTCCTCCTTCTTCCACAACTACTGCTTCTTCCACAAATCCTCCTTCTTCCACAAATCCTCTTTCTTCCACAAATCCTCTTTCTTCCACAAATCCTCCTTCTTCCATAACTCCTTCTTCTTCCACAACTCCTCCTTCTTCCACAACTACTCCTTCTTCCACAACTACTCCTTCTTCCACAACTCCTCCTTCTTCCACAACTCCTTCTTCTTCCACAACTCCTTCTTCTTCCATAACTCCTCCTTCTTCCATAACTCCTCCTTCCACAATTTCTTCTTTCTCCTCTCTTCCTTCCATCACTCCTCCTATCCCATCCTTCTCCTCCTCCACATTTTTTTTGAGAGAGACTGGGCCTCCTTGCCTCCTCCAAATGCTGTCCTCTTCTTTCCCCTAAATAACATGAAACAAAAGGTATACTCATCAGCACACAGATATTGGAGGGCAGAAATCGCAAACATTACTTAGAAGTGGCTTACAATTGTGTTTTTGGGCTTAATCCACCAAACTGAACCTTTGTTTTTTTATGACTTATCCCAAGCTGTGATACTGCCCCTTTTTAGCAAAGTGACACACATGGATGGCCCCCATTAAAATTATGTGTCGGAGACCCTAAAAAAAAAATCTAGTTATGGTTTGAGACACAGGTGCTCTTGAGTCCAGATGTGAAAACAGCTGCTTATTATCACTGTGTGAATGAATCCTGTTTGCCTTTCACATTCTAGTAAGTTTGAACAAACACATCATCTTTTCCCCAATGTTTCTAAACGTTGTTTTATGACAAATAGCCATGTCCAGGTGTGCTGTTCCTGGAACAACATTGGATTTGTGAGAAACGAGGTGATGGAACAATGTTTACTAATACGATCGTGTAAAAACGTCATATTTACAAAAAACACATAAAACTTAAACATGTGTTCCAAAGTACAACCAGGCCAACGAGGCAGATGTAGAACTATACATGACAAAAAATGAAGAAATACAATTGCCAACCTTAATAAATAAAAGGACCTACTTTTATCAATCATTTTCTTGATCTTCCGAAACTGCTCTGGCTCACGCAATTTCAAGTCTGACCAACGCTTGCGGAGCTGCTCATTGGACCTGGTGACCCCAAAGATCTCATAAATTCTCCTCGCAACCTTGTCCATAATTTTTGCCTTCCTAACCGGTTAGGGGTGTTGTATGGCCCATGATCCCCATCGTAATCCTTCCTGCGCAGTATGTCCACCATCTCTTCTAAAGACATATTGTTTGCCTTGTAGCGTTTGGACCTTGATCAGGACGTTCCTGCCTCTGTCCCTTCCTGATCATGATGAGAGGGTAATGCATGCTTGTGTGACATCGCCATATTTTCGTTTCACAGTGATTAGGGGCGTGGAAAAGAGGAAAGGGTCCGTCATGGGCGGCGACAAGGGCGGCGTTTCTTGCATTGGCGGAGTGTATAAGGAACATGACGTGATTACGTAGGTTACAGGAGATTACTCGAGCGTAAGCGAGGAGATACAGAGACAAAGGTAAATTACAACATGAGGCCTAGAAAGTTGAGGCATGGTATGGGGGGTTAAAAGCGGGCATAGAATATGCGGACGAATAGGGCGGCGTTTCATGCTTGCACGGAGTATATAATGAGAATGACGTGATTACGTAGGTTACGCGGAGATCACTCGAGCGTAAGCGAGGAACTACAGAGACGAAGGTAAATTACAACATGGGATCAGCAGAGGCCTACAAACTTGAGAGCCCCATGGGATGGGGTTTTGTATGTTGTTTGCACCTTTTGTGCTATTATTTATCTTGGGGCCCACCATGGTATTTTGTTCTCCAAATGCTTGGACACATCACAAAATCTATATGTGAGAATGCTCTACCTCTTTAGTTTAGTGTTGTGTATTCAGATCATGCAAGTATTGTTCTGTGTTGGTTGGACAGAGGTAATTAGGTAGTGTATTATGTCAGCAATGCTGAGGGCCAATATATCTACACATGAAATAGTGCCTTGATGATTGCTATCATTAATAATAATTGTGGATGGTTATAGATGCCATGTATTTAGTGAAATGGAACCAAAAGTGTCTGCATGTGAAATCATTTTTTTGTACAACAATGGGGCAGAGCTGGCCAGCATTGTAGCAGCAGGAGACAATGTGTTTGTATAGTAGCTCCACAATGATTGTGCACATATTCTTACAATGTCAAAGCTGAGCTTTTTTTAATTTGTGTTTTCTGTTTATTTATCTTTTGATATTCTAGCCATTATTTTTGAAAAAAAAGACTACAAAGATGGACCTCTTGAATGTTCAAGATAACACCCTCAGATTCATAAATTCAGAGAAATGCCCATCCTTTGGGATAGCAGGCACCCTGGATACCATAAAACTGACCTAAGATTGGCAGCACTGAAGGAGATAGCAACATACATGCAGACTTGGATTCCTGACTGCACAGACATGATGGTCAAGGATAAAATGAATAACCTCAGGGCCACGTACAGAAGAAAATAAAAAGACCTTAAAAAAAAAAATCAGGATCAGCAGCAAGTGAGCCAAAGGAGCCCACGCTGTGGTACTACAAGGAGCTCGCTTTTTTGGATGATCACTTTTAAGTCTTCCTTCCTTCCCCACACCCCTGCAGAGTCCGCCGAGGGGCTGGCTGACATGGACCCAGATCTGGCGATCTTCAGTGAGGTATAGTAGTTTCCAACATATTTCTTGTCTGCTAATTATTGTTTGCTTATTGAGTTGATTTTGTAACAAAAAAAACAAGCTTGGAAAAAAAAACACAAGTTGTGGGCCTAAAAATAGGTGTCAGGGATGGCAACTGAGGGGTCAGAAGGACAGTCTGTTCAATTTAAAAGAAGAAAAAATAAAACAGTCTAGAGCACGAAAATGTGTGTGATTGATTGTCCCTTTTTTATACACAGGAAGAAGAGACCAGCCAGGACGTGGCAGCTCCTGAGGACCATGTCAGCCAGGCGGAAGGGGTGAGTGGCAGCCAGGAGAAGGCCAGGCCCAGTGGATGTCACCAGGTCCCCAGGCTCAGCACCATCTGCCAGGTTCCTCCCCTCCAGATGAGGCGACCAGGCCTAAGGAAGCGCAGGAGGCAGGTGGAGGACGAGAGCCTGGAAATGATCAGGGAGGAAGCCCAGATAATGAGGGCCCCCCTCAACCCCACTGAAGCCTTCAGCACCTCCGTTGCGCATGAACTGAACCAAGGGGGGAGGAGCAAATGGTCCTGGCAAAGAACCTGATAAATAAGGTCCTTTGGTGGAGGCACAGGGACCTGCTGACCAGGGACACTGACCTGAGTGACACGGCCCGGCCTGCTCCCCATCTTCTTCAGCCTCCTGCTGCCACATCATCCCCACCTGCAAGGGGCTTTTTTATTTACGTTCAAACCTTGTCTATAGTGTTTTATACTGTGGGATTAGGCATCAAACATTTAGACATAAGTTGCACAAAAAAAAATGCAATTTAAAAAATAAAATAAAAAATGTTGACATAAGTTGCACAAAAAAAAATGCATTAAAAAAAAAAATGTTGACATAAGTTGCACAAAAAAACATTTATAAGATCAACATTAAGTAAAAAAAACTAAAATATAATCATGTGGAGGACAAAAAAAAAGTTGGGACATCTGGCTAGCAAACATTTACAAAAACAAAAATCCCAAGCAAAAAATGTAACATTTCAGTATGGGACAACTCAGTCTAAATAGCATCAGCAATAGAAAGGATTTATTCTAGCAAGAGAACGAAGAAAAAAAACGAGGCAATAAACGAGGCACTAGATATTTAAAATGACATGTAAATGACAGATATTTAAAGTGCCATGTCACAAACAAACGCAAGTTTTACCTGAACGTCCCCTCATTTTGTCTGAGCATGCGCAGGATTTTGGTCCGATGCTTTTGTGTACTAACCATCTAACATGTTCGAAGCATGTTTTAAAATTTTTGTCTGCTGGAAACCTGTCCGCTAGGCCGTACACACGATCTAGATCTCTAAAGGACATTCTAGTCACTAGTGAATACACGGGTGCCTTTCGGGGTGACCCCTGTAAACTTTGGGGGACTTTCACATGCGGAGGATGCCCACAATGCCAATATATAAATAACTTGAAAAACATCACATTACCAAATAGGCGACCTTATAAACCAAGACACTTTGCAAACTGCAGCACCTTTGGGATTGTGTACCTTTTAACATGCTCATGTGGCTGCTTCTACGTGGGAAAAACAAAACTTGAATGGAAGAAAAGGATCAGTAGGCATGTGCACAGTATAAAAACCTCGAACCCTGACCTCCCATTGGGGCGACATTCGAGAGACGTGCACCAGGGGATTTTCCAAAAAATTACATTTCTAGCACTGGACAGGATACATCCCAACCTGAGAGGTGGTGATTGGGACAAGCTGCTACTCCAGCGGGAGACCCGCTGGATAGTAGCTTTAAGAGCCACCTCACCCCCGGGCCTCAACAGCAATGTAAGCTACCGACCCTTCCTAGAATGATATAAATCCGGCGTCTGGGAGGGGGAGGGGTAACCCTGCATCCTCTTTGTCGAAATATCGTATCCTACTCCAAGATGACAACTGTGTGTCTCATTAAACAGTAAGCACCAATAAAATGTATATGGATCTGTTATGCTGCCCCCACTTATCTGCACCTATACGCAAACTGCGGGATCCCCTTCTGACCACACTAACAAGGGCATAATAAATGTCTTTGCCATTTGGGGCTCCGTAACATGCACATATCCATCTAGTAGGGGGTAAACTGTCTTAAATACCACGCTCTTACCCTGAGCTAATCTGTATGTAACCTAACTTATGACACTCTGCATACATCTTTTCCATGCAACAGTGGATCCCCTTGGCTCCAGCTCCCCTCTCTTGAGCATGAGTGGGCTTGTATGGTCTACTTTGCTGTACAAACACTGCTGTGCTTTACCTATATGGCCCCCTCCCCCATGCCCCTCCGTGCGCTGTGCTCCGATGTTCCCTGCAGACAGTGATCCGCCTTCCCCTTCAGGATAGGCGCTCGCCACCAAGACGCGCCGCCCACCACAGATATGCCCATCCACCGTCAATCCACACACCCAGCCTAACAAGATAGGCTGAGATGCCGCTGTCAGCTGACTGGCGCTGCGTTACCACGCACCTCAGTCTGCGCCAACGCAGTGACGTCATCAAGCAGCGCCGCACTGACGCCCAATACTCATTGGGTATAAATGGAAGCGCCTTTACATTTGACATTCAGGCACCCTCTGAGTTTGGGACTAACGCCACTGGGCTCCCACTGTATCTACCTCCAGAAACGGTGAGTACACCATCCTTTGCCCTCAGATGATGTTTGATCATTTTGTGGTCTTGGTGCCTCATTGTCACTCCTTGTCCTCGATCACAGGTCCTACATAAATTCCTTTGCTGACCAACCAAGATTCCTTCTTGGTAACCAGACTAGGACTACCGATACTGGATTCACTTGAGCAAGCCTCTGGGGTTTTATTAAAAAACCCTCCCATATCGGGTAATTACTTTATACACTATTATCTTGATTAATAGTATAAGTACCGTATTTATCGGGGTATTGCACGCTCCGGCGTATAGCGTGCACCCCTAAAGTGGACACGCATTTCTGTGGAAAAAAGATTTTTGTACTTACAGTTTTGGTGTCCATCGGCGGCCTCGTCGGGTCCGGCGTCCGTCTGCGGCTTCGGGTGTCCTCTTTGTCCGGCGTCCTTCTGCAGCGTCCTCCCCGCTCGATCCCCACTTTCCCGTGCCGAGTTTGAATACTGCGCCGGCATATACCGAGCGCAGTACACTCGTGTATAGTCGGGCAGGCTCGGCTATTCTCGCGCTCACGTCCAGGACGTGAGCGCGAGAGGAGTCGAGCCTGCCTGACTATACACGAGTGTACTGCGCTCGCTATATGCCGGCGCAGTATTCAAACTCGGCGCGGGAAAGCAGGTATCGGCGTATATCGCGCACCCACAATTTTGCCCAAAAAAGTGCGCGGTATACGCCGATAAATACGGTATCCAAATTCCTTTAACACTCAGGTATGTTAAATCAACACTCCCTATTTAACCTGTCCAACTATGTAACATCAGCTACAATAGTCCAGCTATCACATGGCCATTACATCCTTAAACTACAATAGTCTCATCCCTTCGTTCTCCCCTTCTCTCCTCCCCTCCCACCCCTTTTCCCCCCCTCTCTCTTTCTCTTTTCTCATACCCACCCAGGACCTTCCTCTGCTCTTGGACACGTACAGCTGTGCCTCTAAATCTGAGGGGATCTTATCCTGAGCCTTGAAAAATCATATTCAGAAACTATACCCATAACATCAAGGGATTACTCTGTTCGTGTTACAAACGGTATGTGTTTTTTGTACCAACCAAGGCGTCACAATGAACAGATAGAGTAACATATCAGTCTCTTACCATATGCCCCATGCTGTTGTTTTACTACTTTTAGATTGAGAATTTACAACTTTACACTCCTGTGGCCCCTGATGATGGTCTTCTGTTTTTCTCACAAGACCAGAAACACGCCGGGCATTCTCCACTGTCCCTTGGAGAGTGTTTTTTAATTTTATGTTGTATTATACACTGCTTTTTGTGTTGTTCCCCTCCCTCTTTTCTACCCACACTTGGTGCACTTCTGTCCCTGGTGTTATTTATTTGTATTTATGTATTGACATTCGCAACTGCTGTTGTGTGCATATACCTTAATTGTCAAGGTCTACTTGTTAACAAGCATCAACCGTATCTTGCTTGGTCCACCCAATAAACGTTTTCATTAATTCTGAGTTTGGCATTAAAAGTCCTTTTTTTGGGGGTATTTCTCTTTCTTTCTTACATATACCAGGGATGTGGCCATCCTTACAGAATATGGATCTATGAACTCCTTTCTCTATGGTCCAGTAACTAAGAACCTACGGGTAGTATGTATCCATAGGGACACCAAGGAGTACCCCTTGGTCCCGGTAACTCTATCTTATGGCCATACCTCAGTTACCCAGGAGGTTGGGGTGGTAAAAAGCTTTATACATGACATCACTGTGGAACCAGGTACAGACTGGTCTGCCAGGAGAACTAGGGACACTGAGCTTGGAAGGGACTGAGTCTGGGGGATCTGGGCCTGAAACCTCCACAACACACCCCTCTAATGTAGAGATACCTGTTGGTGATAATGACGTTGCAGAGAATCTTAGTTATAATAATAATGGTCCAGGGTCAGGTCTCAAAACCGAGTTGACCTCTGAGGGGGGGGAAGTCTCCCCGTTACAAGTCATGCTAGGGGAGGATGACGATGAGCTCTCCCCGGTTGAGGAGGGTGAGGGTGAAACGTCCCCGGGACCAGTGCATCCAGACCTGGATATACCCAGGGGTGCATTTGGCACCGCCCAGTTACAGGATCCTACCTTGGTGAACGCTCGAGAGCAGGTTTCTGTCATTGATGGGGTTTCACAAATACCAGATGCAGATCAGAGGTTTCCTCATTTTGCGTTGAAGGGGGACCTATTCTATCGTGTGGTTGAGAGCTGAGGGGAACCCATAGAGCAGTTGCTGGTCCCTTAACCGTACAGGCAGATGCTCCTTGATCTAGCCCACAACGACGCACTGGGAGGACACCTGGGGCCGGAGAAAACAGAGGCCAGGATAACCGACCGGTTTTACTGGCCAGGGGTGAAGGCTGAGGTTAAAAGATATTGTGAGTCTTGTCCTGTTTGCCAGTTAACTGCCCCGGTGCCCTGCTATAGAAACTCCCTAGTACCCTTGCTAATTATTGAGGTCCCATTTGAGCGGATCGCTATGGATCTTGTAGGACCCCTGGTAAAGTCGGCAAGGGGGCACCAATATATATTGGTCATCTTAGGCCTCATACACACGAGGAAATCTATTTGTTCAAATCGGTCGGACCGACCGATTTGAACAAATCTGTCTGCTAGGATTTTGGTTTGCTCGTGTGTACACACGAGCAAACCAAAATCCCCGCCAGCAGACGGCGCACTGACGTGTTGGTGACGTGGCGGTGACGTTGACGCCACCACGTCACCGCACCAGGAAGTAAAACACTTCCGTGCATGCGCCAAATCCATTCGGCGCCGGTGCGAGACGACATGTCTGCTGGTAAGTGTACTAACCAGCAGACATGTCGGGCAAACGGATTCCACCCGATAGATTTAAAAGCATGCTTTGAAATCTGTCGGGTGGCCAAATCCGTCGGCTCGCCCATACACACGATCGAATCTGTCTGCTGGGACGGTCTAGCAGACTGTTTCCAGCAGACAGATTTGATTGTGTGTACGAGGTCTTAGACTATGCCACTAGATACCCAGAAGCAGTCCTGTTGAGAAAAACGTCCTCTAAGGCCATTGCCCAGGAATTATTTCAAATGTTCTCACAAACTGGGTTCCCCAAAGAAATACTAATGGATCAGGGCACCCCTTTTATGTCAAAGGTAATGGCGGACTTGTGCAAGCTGTTTCAGATTAAGCAGTTGCATTACGTTCATCTATCACCCGCAGACCGATGGCCTAGTTGAGAGGTTTAACAAAACTCTATAGTCCGTGTTAAAAAGAGTGGTCCAGAAAGATGGGAAAGATTGGGATATGTTGATCCCTGCCCTATTGTTCGCTATCCGGGAGGTACCACAGGCATCTACGGGTTTCTCACCATTTGAGCTAGTGTACGGACGAATGCCCCGGGGGTTGCTTGATCTGGTAAAGGAAACGTGGGAAAGTGAGTCCTCCCCGCACAAAACCGTGGTAGAACATATTTCTCAAATGCGAGAAAGGGTGACTAAAGTGATGCCACTGGTAAGAGAGCACATGCAGAAGGCTCAGGATGCCCAAAGAAGGGTATATAACCGGTCGGCTAAAGTGAGACAGTTCCAAGGAGGAGACAGGGTAGCTGTCCTAATACCAACAGTAGAAAGCAAGTTTATGGCCAAGTGGCAAGGTCCATTTGAAGTAGTGGAGAAAGTGGGTGAGGTATAAGGTACACCAACCAGGAAAAAGTAAACCCTACCAAATTTATCATGTAAATTTGTTGAAGCTCTGGAAAGACAGAGAACCGGTGTCCGCAGTGGTGGCGGTACAGTCAGGGGACCAGGTAGGGATCGACCTGGTGCAGGTTGCGGCTACCCTAACTAGGCCCCAAACCCAGTAAGTAAAAGAGTTTCTGCAAAGAAATAGGGACATGTTTTCAGGGTTGCCAGGACTCACCAACGTCATCGAGCATGACATTGTGACCGAACCCAAGGTGACAGTCCGGCTTAAACCCTACCATATCCCAGAAGCTCACAGAGTGGCAGTGCCTGGAGAGGTTAAAAGGATGCTCGAACTTGGGGTCATCGAAAAGTTGCAAAGCGAGTGGTCCAGTCCGATCGTGTTGGTGCCCAAACCCAATGGTACTCTCCGCTTCTGCAACGACTTTAGAAAACTCAACGAGGTCTCCAAGTTTGATGCATACCCCATGCCACGGGTAGATGAGCTGATTGAGAGATTGGGTCCTGCCAGGTACATCACTACGCTGGACCTCACAAAAGGTTACTGGCAGATTCCCCTGACCAAGAAGGCCAGGGAGAAAACAGCTTTTTCTACCCCGGAAGGTCACTTCCAGTATAAGAGAACGCCGTTTGGTCTACATTCCACCCCCGCCACATTCCAAAGGGCCAAGGACAAAACTTTACATCCACACCAACGGTATGCTTCCGTTTACCTGGATGACATAGTCATTTTCAGCATGGATTGGGATTCCCATCTTCCCCGGGTACAGACAGTGGTAGACTCCTTGAGAAGAGCAGGGTTCACTATCGATCCGGAGAAGTGTGCGGTCGGGGGGGAGGAAGCCAAGTACCTAGGATACATTGTAGGTAGAGGGTTAGTGAAGCCCCAAATGAGCAAGGTCTGGCCCCGCCCCCTAACAAAGAAACAGGTCAGAGCGTTTTTAGGCCTAGTTGGGTACTATAGGAGGTTTGTCCCCAACTTCGCCACCATTCCAGCACCGCTGACTAACCTCACCAAAGGCCGAAAGTCGGTCATGATCAAGTGGAATGCCGAGGCTGAAAAAGCTTTTCAAAAGCTTAAGACAGCACTCTGCCAGGATCCTGTGCTTGTGGCGCCGGATTTTTCTAAGGATTTTATAGTACAGACAGATGCCTCAAGTGAAGGGCTAGGAGCAGTTCTGTCTCAAGAAATCAACAGAAAGGAGCACCCAATAGTTTTTCTTAGTAGGAAACTGACGCCAGCTGAGAAAAACTATGCAGGGGTGGAACGCGAATGTCTTGCCATCAAGTGGGCCTTGGACTCCCTACGGTATTTTCACCTAGGTAGGAGGTTTTGCTTTATACCAGACCATGCTCCTCTTACGTGGATGAGACAGAACAAACACACCAATGCCAGGGTAACAAGGTGCTTTCTGTCTCTGCAGGAGTTAAACTTTATGGTAGAGCACAGACCCGGGAGACGGCATCAGAATGCCGATGCGCTCTTCCGAGTCGACTGTATGATGGCGAGTGGTGCCTCCAACACCTCCGCGTTGAGGCAGGGGGGATATGTACAGGACGCCAGGGTTGGGTCCTGGATGGACGCTACATAGCGCCAATTTTTGGAGTCTGGTCAATTTGAAAAACACTGGTTCAGGAGAAAATGGGGGAAAAAGAAGGGGCAACAAGCCCCGGGACTTTAAACGGTGTCCAGATAAAACAGTAAACTAGAATTAAGAAAATATACAAAATTTATTTAATTTACACATACAAAAATTGAAATAACATGATTAAAATAAAATAATCAGTTGATGGTCCGTAGCGAACCAACGTGGCTCACAATGAAGGCCACTGGAGTCCCTATACCCGACAGTTGCCCAACATGTTTCGCCCAGGGCCGGGCTTCATCAGGGGCTTAGTACAGGGAAAAACTATAGAAACAGATAAAGAAAAACACATTAATTAAACAATAAGACCATTGCTCATTGAGATAAATTGGATTGGATCAACCAGGTTCCCGAATCGCATCAGACGGTTCACACTGACATCTGCGAACCTCTGCGTGTGTCAATAGAAAGCCAATGACACCCCCAGATCGGTTCTCAGATTGCTGTGTAAACGGTAAAATGGTGCAGGAACCGGATCGCATGGGTGTTCACACCCAGAAGTGTCACACCCATGCGATCTGATTTCAGTGAGGACCAAAAAAAAGAGTCCTGCACCATTCTGGTGTAGATGCGATTTCAGCCATACAGTTTGAATGGCTGAATTTGCATCGCACAGACATTGCATATGATGTGCACAGCAATGCGGTACAAATCACATGCGATGTCTGTGATCACACACGTGTGAGCCCAGCGAGGAGGTTATTATAGGTGAGGAAATAGGACTGACCTGGAGTTATGAATACAATTGGACTATAGCTTAGATTCCTATAATGACAGGATGGGTAATAGAACATAGGACACATTAACCACTTTCCCACCGCGCCATAAGCATTTTACTGCTACGGCGCGGCGGGGTTATCTTGACACGACGTCCCTGGGACGTCGTCCTTCACTTTCGCGATTGCGCGTCCCCTGGGACGCGCTCGCGAAAGTGTCCGTGCTCGCCAGGTCTAGAAGACCCGGCGCATCACGGATCACGGTAAATTGCCGCTGATCGAATGACGGCGCGATCACTTGTAAACAAACCGGCGTCATTTGATGACGGCGGTTCCTCCCTCTCCTCCCTCTCCTTTCTGTACAGTGTGCGAGGAGAGGGGGGGGAGCGGGGTGTCAGCAGCTGAGCTGTGGCTGGATCTGTGACAAATGCAGTCACAGATCGAGCCATCCCTCAATCCATCCCAGCTCTGCAGTACCCCAGTACCCAGCAATCCCCCCAGTACCCAACAATCCCCCAGTACCCAGCAATCCCCCCAGTACCCAACAATACCCCAGTACCCAACAATACCCCAGTACTCAGCAATACCCCAGTACTTAGCAATACCCCAATACTCAGCAATACCCCAATATTCAACAATACCCCAATACTCGGCAATACCCCAGTACTCGGCAATACCCCAGTACTCGGCAATACCCCAGTACTCAGCAATACTCGGCAATACCCCAATACTCGGCAATACCCCAGTACTCAACAATACCCCAATACTCAACAATACCCCAGAACTCGGCAATACCCCAGTACTCGGCAATACTCGGCAATACCCCAATACTCTGCAATACCCCAATACTTGGCAATACCCCAGTACTCGGCAATACCCCAATACTCGGCAATACCCCAGTAGTCGGCAATACCCCAGTACTCGGCAATACCCCAATACTCGGCAATACCCCAATACTCGACAATACCCCAATACCCTGCATGATACTTTGCAATACCCCAATACTCTGCAATACCCTGCGCGATACTCTGCAATACCGCCTATGGGGATTTTTAAGTAGCGAAGTTTGGCGCCATTCCACGAGTGTGCGCAATTTTGAAGTGCGACATGTTGGGTATCTATTTACTCGGCGTAACTTCATCTTTCACATTATGAAAAAAAATTGGGCTAACTTTACTGTTTTGTTTTGTTTTAAGCACAAAACAGTTTTTTAAAAAACACGCG
This sequence comes from Rana kukunoris, assembly GCA_029574335.1. NCBI lineage: Eukaryota > Metazoa > Chordata > Amphibia > Anura > Ranidae > Rana > Rana kukunoris. The sequence continues at coordinate 86,691,396 of CM056055.1, read as the reverse complement.
TTCAATAAATTTCTGCGAAAATACCGTGCGAGATAAAAAGTTGTATTCTCTGGGGTCTTTGCTAAAAAAGCATATATAATGTTTTGGGGTTCTATGTAATTTTCTAGCAAATAAATGATGATTTTTCCATGTAGGAGAGAAATGTCAGAAATGGCCTGGGTGTTCCAGAACCCCTGATGGCGTTCCCTGCATATTGGGCCTCTGTATGTGGCCACGCTGTGTAAAAGTCCCACACATGGGGTATCGCAATACTCGGGAGGAATAGCAGAATGTGTTTTGGGGTGTAATTTGTGGTATGCATATGCTGTGTGTGAGAAATAACCTGCTAATATGACAGAAACAAGTTTTGTTTTTTACAGAATTTTTAGTAGTTTTTCTTTTATAGCGCAAAAAATAAAAAACCCAGAGGTGATCAAATACCACCAAAAGAAAGCTCTATTTGTGTGAAAAAAAGGACAAAAATTTCAAATGGGTACCATGTTGTATGACTGAGTAATTGTCATTCAAATTGTGAGAGCACCGAAAGCTGAAAATTGGTCTGGTTAGGAAGGGGGTTTAAGTGCCCAGTGGTCAAGTGGTTAACCAGATGAGTCAGTGAAGGGTTACATAGTGGTGTCTGGGCTGTGTGATACATGGATGTATAGAGAAGGATGGAGTGTGTAAGGGGTGATGATAGTGTAGAGGGGGAGTAGAAGTTACATTAGATAGGCGGATGGGAGATTTGTATTAGAATTGAGGAAGCATGGCACTAGAAGAGAAGAGTGAGAAGCCATGCTGGAGAAGATAGGCTGAGTCAGGAGGATGGTAGAAAACAATACACAGGCTTGTTGGGGCAGAGAGTTGGAGGAACGAGATCCACTGTGATGTGAGACAGAAGGAGAGCACAGGGGTGATTGCATGGAGACATATTCTGGGCACTATCAGCTGTACATAGAAGGGAGAATGTGAGCAGGACCAGTGTCTAGAAGAGGGAGGAGTAACAAACTTACTAGGTAAATAGAAAATCATGCAGGAGAGAGAGTCGACATCACAGCACTGAGCTGAGTGCAGGGAGAGAATACCAGGAGACTGGGGATCGGCTGCTTTGTAGCAGAAAGTCAGAGGGAGAGCGACGCTGGTCAGCTGCTGGGCACCTTCACTTCCTGTACTTCCCGCTCACTATGCTCTGGGTTGTCTAACAAAGGGGCGGAGCTCCGGATATTGGCCCCGCCCACCCGACATCAACCTGACAGATCCACTCAATCTCCCTGCAGCCATATGCCCCCGGCTTACCCCCAATCACTGGATCGCTGGATCCATGGTGATTGGTCACACGGCTGCATGTCCTGCTAGATAGCTAGGCTGTCAACAATGGATTTGGGTGCCACCAATGAATCCGGGGACCCACTAGCCGGGACTAGTCCCGGCAGGCTAAATTAGCCGGGACTAGGTCCTATTTGACGGGACTGTTCCGTTAAAAACGGGACAGTTGGCAAGTATGCTACAGTGATACCCTACCTCACTGCACACTCACTGCTGTGCTCCTCGTTTCCCAGGACAAGCATGAGACACTGTCTGTGTCTCTGCACCGCCCATGCCAGTGGTGCACCACTTCACGCATTGAACTAACGTCAGTTCTAGTTGCTGACGTCAGTTCCGATATCCGCCATTTGCGTTCAATGCTGGTTACGTGGTGTGCTGTGTCCTCCACAGTGTGCACCTAAAGCCACGTGAATACAATTGCTGTTGTTGTCAAATTAATATCACAGGCAGTGGCTGATCAGCAAGTATTTTCACTGCGCCCATTCCTGCGCCCACCAAGAGTAACTGTGAGGGTTTACAGTGTTGTGGCAACACCAACACCTAGGACCCAAATTTCTGCAGAGTTTATACGGCAGGCTCCTACTTTCAAACATCCAACTTACAAACAACTCCTACTTGCAAAAGGAAGGAGACAACAGGAAGTGAGAGGAAATCTGCCCCTAGGAAGGAGAATTCTCTTCTGTAAAAGGTGTCTCCTGTCCACTGATGCTTTATCACCAATCCTTGTTTCACTAAAAAAAAAACATTTAAAAAAAAAAAATTGTTATTGGGACAGAGAGTGAGGTGCAATCTTCTGAACAGTCGTGCACATACAGCAAAACAAATGTTTCAGGGGTTATAACCCCTCTCTATGTTTTCCAAAAAGCTTAAAAAAATTGATTTTTTGGCTGAAGCTACACTTTAAAAAAGTATCAGTTCAAAATTACAAACAGATTCTACTGAACAACAAACCTACAGTCCCTGTCCCTGTTTTTCACTTTAAACATCATTAAAATCACTGCTCCAGAAAAAACAACCGTTTTTAAAACTTTTTTTTCCATTGATACATGTTCCCTGGGGCAAGACCCGGGTTCTCAAACCCGTTTTACAACAATAACTTGCATATTAGACTTTAAATTGAGCACTTTTGAATTTGAACGTTCGAGTCCCATTGACTTCAATGGGATTCTAAAACTTTTTGCGAACGTTCGGTTCGTTCGACGGTTCTGGTGTGAACCGAACGGGGGGGGGGGGGGGGGTGTTCGGCTCATCCCTAGTCATGTGGGAACAGCACTTGCCGCCATGTGGGGAGGCCGCAACCTTATCCGTTTCCGAGGTCTGCCCAAGCTGATGTCACTTCCGGTATTGGTTTCTGGTATCGGGGCATTTTCACGAGTACCAATACCCCCGGTATTGGTATTGGTGCATTCCTACTATAAATAATTTAAAAAGATTGATCTCTAGATATCCTTGGCTAAAGAATATATATCAGAGTGTGGCTGTAAATAGGTTTAATTTGAAACAGAGAGCAGTCACTAGTGGTGTACCACAAGGTTGTTTATTAGGCACTGTGCTAGTGAATCTGTTTGTAAAGAGGAAGAAGACAGTGTCCAGTCCTGGAGACCAGACTTACAAAAAATACTGATAAGGCAGAATGGGTCCAGAGACAGACAACATAAAAAGTGAAAGGTCTGAGAGATGAAAAATATATCAGGAGAGACTTCAGGAACTTAGAACATGCAGTCTGGAGGAAAGAAGGTAAAGGGGAGACTTGATTAACCATTTGCCGTCTGCCTCACGTAGATATACGTTGGCAGAATTGCACGGGCAGGCAAAGCAACATACAGGTACGTTGCTTTGAATCTGCCACCTAGCAGGCTTTGTGACGGTGCCTGTGGGACCCGCGGACTCGATGTTTGCCGGGGTCCCGCGATCCTGTCACAGAGCAGCAGAACATGGGGATGCTGTTATAAACAAGGCATCTCCCTGTTCGGCCTAGTGACAGGACACTGAACGTCTGCTCCCTGTCATTGGGAGCAGCGACCAGTGTCTTTTTTTTTACAGTAAGCCCAGCCCCCACACAGTTAGAATCACTCTTTAGGACACACTTAACCCCTTCCTCGCCCCCTAGTGGTTAACCCCCTTTACTGCCAGTGTCATTTACACTGTAATTAGTGCATTTTTATAGCACTGATCGCTGTAAAAATGCCATAAACCATCCCCTTTTTTGTAGACGCTATAACTTTTGCGCAAACCAATCAATATATGCTTATTGCGATTTTCTTTACCAAAAATATGTAGAACAATACATATCGGCCTAAACTGAGGGAATTTTTTTTATATATATATTTTTGGGGGATATTTAATATAGCAAAAAGTAAAAAATATTGTTTTTTTTTTCAAAATTGTCGCTCTCTTTTTGTTTATAGGGCAAAAAATAAAAACCGCAGAGGTTATCAAATACCACCAAAAGAAAGCTCTATTTGTGGAAAAAAATTTGTTTGGGAGCCACATCGCATGACTGTGCAATTGTCAGTTAGAGCGATGCAGTGCTGAATCGCAAAAAGTGCCCGGTCATTTGGCAGCCAAATCCTCTGGGCTGAAGTGGTTAAGGGTGTAAATAAGGTTAAAGGGCCAGTATTTTCAACATAAAGCCAAGATGAAGAACAGTGGGAAATAACTTCAAACTAGCAGAAGCAAAGTTAAAACTAATCTATGAAAGATTTTAACTTTTCTCCTTAACTACTGAGAGTATAACTGATACTTGAAACATAATTCCAGTAGAGCTAGTGAATCAGTCAAGAGTTAGCAGATTCAAACATGCTTGGGAAAAACGATCTATGTATATAATCACACAAAAAAGTTTAAAAAAAAACACACTTTTCTATGTTTCTATACAGTGGAACCTCGGTTTAAGAGTAACTTGGTTTGAGAGCGTTTTGATTTGTGAGAAACTTTTTTTTTTTTTATTATGACTCAGTTTGCGAGTGTTGACTCACAAGACAAGCAGAATTAAAGCTAAATAGGCCTGCAGTACCTCATTTGGCCTGAGGTATGGGAGCACAGAAGCTGAGCAGAGTCGAATATAGGCATGCAGTACCTCATTTGGCCTGAGGTACGGGGGCGCAGGAGCCGAGAAGAGCCGAACATTGGCCTGTAGTACCTCATTTGGCCTGAGGTACCGGTGCGCAGGAAACTAGCCAAAGTGTCCTCTGCCTTTTTGGCGCTCTCTGGCGCCCCCTACCTCTGCCCGCATTCTGTATCGCATCCCATTGAAGTAAATGCGGAACACATTTTTTTATTTCCATTGACTTCAATGGGAAAACTTGCTTTGATATGCGAGTACTTTGGATTATGAGCATACTCCTGGAACCAATTATGCTCGTAATCGATGTTCAACTGTATTTCTATATATTTTAACATTTGGTCACCGTTTTGACCTTTCCCATTCTCCTAGTAAACTGTGTGACCGATTGTACATGGTCCTTGTACTCAGAAGGCCCTTCTACCATGTAATGTAAAGTAATGTAAAGTTAAACAGTAACATATTATTTACATTCCGATAAAGTATGTCCTTAAAACGCATTCCATATGGGATCACAGAATTCTTACAAAGTGATGTTCTTGAGTGTATGGAATTATCTGAAGTATCAATTCACTCAAGATTTCTCATCATAGCCTCTCTACCCAGAAACACTGTACAGTACCTAATGATGCATTTCTTTTGTCAGTATAGTCCATGTGTTTCCCATTGGCACCTCACTTGCAGCAGTACTGGAGGTGGTTCAATAAAGGCTCCATAAGCCAACGTGTAAGCTTTTAGCATTTAAAATGCATTGTTTTTGTCACATTTCTTAAACTGATATTACTGCTGTCATTTTAAATGGAATGACCACACACCTTGCTAACAAACGTGTGTTGCAGCACAAAATGCAGTGCAGTGCTCTCCCAGAAATGGTACATGCATAATTTCTGGTGCATTGGGCATTGAAATAAGTGCTAATGTGCATACACTAACACGCTGCAATGGTTTGACAAGCGTCAATCACTTTCTGTCAGGGGCAATTTAATATTTTTTTATACACATGTTAAAATCAGCATTTTGTTTTCCAATAAAATGACTTAGAATCCCAAAGATTATATATTTTATAAAAGCAGAGGCCCTAGAGAATAAAATGCTGACCAATGTTTTATGTCACACAATACTTGCACAGGTGTTTATCAGGCAAATTTTCAAGAAGAAATACACTAAACTGGATTTTAGTGATCACAAACACAACATAATGTCCATAATATTTTATTGTAAAATATAAAAGACAATGTTAAGTCAAGTAAACAGATACCAAATATGTCAAGACTTAAAATGTTGTAAACCAGAAATGGAAACAAACAAAATTGATTAGCTGCTTCCCTGGCTGTATTCCAAGCTACATCAGTCACAGAGGAGATACAGGAACAGAAGTTCCTCCACCTCCTCTGTGTGAAGCTATCCTGGTCCTGGGCTCCCCAGAGGAAAGACAGAGCCTGGAAACCACCACAGGTAATGGTGGGAGGGGGGGGGGGGTGGTCCTTCCCGCTACCATCAAAGTGATTGAGTAGCTGTAGAGCTGCCTAGATCACTTTTACTAAAGAGCTAATTGCTGGCTCTAAAAAAATTGCACAATGCATGTATTTTACGCATGTTATATACCTGTAAAAGTCTTGCGTGTAGACATCCAACAGCCCTAAGATTGCTGCTGGGCACCACCTTCTTGGATGTGATTTCAGCAGCCCCAGTAGACTGAGAGCTGTCACTATAATTACACTCTATAATAGGGCTAGGCCTGCCTATGGTCGTTAATGTCTTGCAATGCCTAATGGGACTTGTAGTTTCCCAACAACCAAAGTGCCAAGGATGCCTGCCCCTACTCAACTATGTTCCGTCCCAGGCCAATACATAAAAGTTTATGAAAAGCAAGGTGTAGAAGCTAGGCCAGCTTAACCTCCCTGGCGGTATTATTCTTTCTGGTTTTAGGTGCTGAAAGCACCATTATTTTGCAAGGAAATTTGGCATTTTATATTGTAGGCCTGTAATTCTTAGGAATACCTCACTTAAATCTGACTAAACAAGAGTCTAGTAGGCATTTAGGGCCAGATTCAGGTAGAGCGGAGCAAATTAAGTTACTCCAAACGTATCTAATTTAAGTTACGTTTTTTGTCGTAAGTGCCGTATCCACAGCGCATTTGCGGCCAAATTTGCGCCAGCGCAACGTAAATCCCGAGGTGTAAGGCGGGGTTATTGCAAGTGGGAAGTAGGTGGGCGTGCTCCATTCAAATTAGCCGTGACCCCGGGCTGGCCGTACTGCGCATGCGCACACGAATCTGCCCCTCATTGGGCATGTGCAGAACTTGGCTCGGCGCAATCAGTGAGATAGGAAAAAGGCCAAGCATACTTAGTTTGAGAATGGCCCTGTGCTTAAATAGCCCCAGACAAACGCCCTTCAATTGCAAAAGTACATCCCTGTGTTTCCCTTCCCAAAGCAAGTGTCTTTTGCTCTGTTGTCTGTGGCTGTTTGTTGGTGAGTGTAGTGTTATATTAAAGATTTATTGTAGTAAGAGGTTGTAGAAGCTGTGTGTATTTTCAGAGTGTTTTTTGTCTGTTTTTTTTTTTTTTTTGTTTGAATTTGTATTAGCTGTCTGCTTGTGTTTTTCTTTTTTTTCTGTCTGATTTTCAGCGCACATGTGGAGGTATGGCTGGGATGTCACAATCCTCCATTAGCAGGTGTGTGCACCAGGTTGTCCCTGCAATCCTGAGACGCATGGCCAACCAAATTATAAAACCCTCCCAGGAGGTCCAGCGAATGAACACAGTGACTGATTTTTATAAAATTGCCAGATTCCCACGCACCATCGGGGCCATAGATTGCACCCATGTGGCACTACAGCCCCCCCATGAGATAGAGCACATGTTCAGAATCGGAAGCTTTGGCATTCAATTAATGTCCAGGTCCCCACAAATCGCTATCGCTCAATTCTGCAAGTGATTATAATTTACTATCACTGTTTTCTAGCTGCTCTAAAACCATTTTTGACATAAAGGGACACTTTTGGTTGGTATGGACAATCTACAGTTTGCAGGCAGAAAGAACAGTTTTTATTATACAAAATAACATGTAGGACACTGGGCAGACCACTAGGGACAAAGGGGTGTGTATTTTTTACATAGAGTACTGTAATCTTTAAGATTACAGTATACTGTATGTAATGTGTTTGTTTACTTTTTTGAATTTGGTGCCATTTTCCGCCCCCTGTGCGTCGTAAAGTCGCAGGGAACGGAGATTGGCGGCACACGGGGACACTGTGTGAATCGAGCGAGGAACCGCTCGCTCATACAGCGGAGAGGCATCGCTGGATCCAGGGACAAGGTAAGTAAACCCTGCCTATGGATGCTGTGAGGCAAGCCGAGTCTGACTCGGGGTTACCGATCGCAGCACAAAAATGTAACCCCGAGTCAGACTCGGGAATAGCGCCAGGAGGGTTAAACCCGGTCAATCACAGCTTGCATTTTGGCTAATTTATGCTAAAATGGCCAAACATCGAGCACCACTTGGCTCAACAAACTTGATTGAAAAATATTTAGTGTCAATGGACTGATAGAATCCCTATTAAAATGAAAGTTAGAATATCATCAAAAAGTTCATTTATTTCAGTAATTCAATTAAAAAAGTGAAACACACAGAGTGATATATTTCAAGCATTTTTTTCTTTTAATTTTAATGATTATGGCTTACAGATAGTAAAAACCCCAAATTCAGTATCTCAGAAAATAAGAATAATAAATAACACCAATTAAAAATAAGGATTTTTAATATAAAAATGTTGGTTGGTAAAACACAGTGGGCCAACACCAGCAGATGACATCATCACTGACTGTGGAAACTTCACATAAGACCCTTATGCAACTTGGATTCTGTGCCTTTCCACTCTTCCTCCAGACTCCGAGACCCTGATTTCTTTATCGTACATCACGGGACACAGAGCGCATAGTCATTACATATGGGTTATATGGGTACCTTCAGGTGTGGACACTGGTGTAATCAACTTCACAGGAAGTTCCTCCCTATATAACCCCCCCCACTGAGAGTGCTTCAGTTTTTTCGCCAGTGTCTTAGGTGTTGGTCACGTCTAGCTGTCCCTCGGAGGTCTCGGGACCCAGGATAGCTAGCCGGATCCGTCCGAAGTGCTTCAAAGCCAAGGTGTACGGTACCCGGGCCCTGCCTGCGTGGGGTGTTGCCTATAATGCCTCTCCTTGGAGGGCTGGATTCTGGGCTCCAGTGCCTTGGTCTCTCCCAGGACTAAACGCTACTGATGCCAGGATGCTATATAGGTCCAGGGGTGTGGGTTCCTTAACACAGGACCCCGGTCCCTGAAGGTCCGAGACAATACCCACGGAGATGGGGGAAGATTGGGCCTCTTGCAGTTTGCAATACCCTGCGGCGTGGAGCAGGTAAGAGGGAACCTGCGGGACTTGGTTCGACAGTAGGTATCCCCCTGGGGGTTCTGGGTTGGCTAATGGTATGCTTGTGCATCAGCCACTATCTCCACTATGTCTGTGTGGGCAGGATGGGATACTAATGTTTACCCAGATAACATGTAGATATATGTATACTTGTGTAAGATATATATTTGCTACTCACCCCAGGTCTGCCTGTTAGCATTGATACTGCAACCCCACATGTTTTAAAGAGGAAATTGCTGGTGGAAACTCCTGTTTCTTAGGAAGCCCATGGGGACAGCTTCCTCTCTTTGTGCACTACAATAAGATTAGTGCTTACCTGGTGTCTGTTGGTGCTGCCTGGCGCTGGTCCATGTTTTTCCTCTGCTCTGCTTCCTCCATGTTGTTTTCAGCGTGGGGGGGTGCGCGCGCGTGTGCGCGTGCGCGCGCGTGCACGCCGCCTTTTATAGCGTCGGCGTGCGTTAGGGGGGCGGGCCAGCAGCGTCAGGGTCTGTTTTAAAAATAAAACTTTTTCTCTGGCTGGTCTTTCCCTCCTGGAGGCAGAGGAAGAAGGACACAGAACGCGCAGCTGGGTCTTTTGGCCACAGTGACACCCAGTGGCGGTTTGTGGATCTTCAGGTCTAGGACTTAGTTCCACTATTGACCAGAAAAAAAAAAAAAAAAAAAAGAGTTTTTTTGCTTAAAGGGACTCAGCCTTAGATCCAGCAGTATCTGAGTCAACCTTGGACTCCGGCTAACGGGCATTGGTGTTGCAATACTCACAGGTTTTCCTCAGTATTGCCACCTCCCAGGCGGGTAAAAAAAAAAAAAAAATTTTTTTGGAAAAAAAAAAAATATATATATATACAAAATTTTTTCATTTTTCCTCAGCCTGTTCTCATATTAATTACTCCTAGCTACAACAGTCAGGTGTTGGCTAGAGGGGTGACTCAAGGTTGTGCAATGGCTCCAAAGGCATCAGGACCAGCCAAGGCTGCAAAAGGTGCCAAGAAACAAAAGGGGTCTCCATCGGGGTCAGAGGATTTGGGCCAGGCTTCAACGGCCCCACCCTCACCAGTTAGACCACCGAGTAGCATAGTACAAGAGCCATTGGGGATGCTGGGGGCAGAGGCGGCCCCCGATCCACCCATTCCCGTTTACGTAACGGAAGAAATGCTAGCGACCACCCTGGGTGGGCTAGAGAAAAGGTTAACTGCTTTGTTTGCCCGCCCTTTGCCAAGTAGCAAACGGGCTAGATCCCCCTCACCTAGTTTGGTGTTTTCAGAGGCGGAGGTCTCCTCTTCGGAGGAACGGGACCCACAAGGGGATCAAGCAGACCCAAGTCCCGAAGGTTCAGACATGGAGGGTTCCACTGTAGATGAATATGTTTCGGCCTCTCAAGCGGAGAGCCTGTGGATCCAGTCTTTGACCGATATAGTTCCCACTGCTTTTAAACTTCCAGTGCCAGAACTAGTAGCCCCTGTGGTATCCTCATTGGGTTCTTTAAAGGCTCCATTAATATGTGTGTCTTTTCCGATTCACCCCCTTCTGCGGAGCGTGATTTACCAGGATTGGGCTCGACCTGATAGGATCTTTATCCCTCCTAAGAGGTTCTCTATTCTCTATCCTATGGAAGAGGAATTTTTAAAGAAATGGGCACTACCCACAGTGGACGCGGCCATTTCCTGCGTGAATAAATCCCTGACCTGTCCGGTTGAAAATGTCCAGATGTTCAAGGATCCGGTCGACAAAAAATTAGAGACCCTACTGAAGGCTTCTTTCACCACAGTAGGTGCCATGGTTCAGCCAGTGGTGGCAGCCATTGGCGTTTGTCAGGCCTTAAAGGATCAGGCAAAACAGATATTAAAGGACATGCCGGCTCAGCAAACTCGTGAATTAGCAGATTTCCCTAGGGCTCTCTGCTTTGCAGTAGATGCTATTAAGGACTCCATCCAACAGGCATCCCGGTTATCTCTGCTGGTGGTTCACATGCGTCGTCTTTCGTGGCTAAAGAACTGGTCAGCAGAGGCACCCTGCAAAAAGCTTTTAGCAGGGTTTCCCTTTTCATGGGGGAAGACTATTCGGTGAAGACCTAGATAAATATATCCAAACCATATCAAGTGGTAAAAGTTCTTCCTTACCGGTCAAGAAAAGACCGCGTGGGCCCGCGTTTAAACGACAGGCCTTTGCAGGCTCGGCCCCTTCGACTTCCCGTCAGTATCGACGGCCTCCCGGGCGTTCAGCAGTTAATAGCCGCCCACAGGGACAAGCCGTGGCAAACAAGAGGCCCTGGTCTCGCAAGCCGGCTAAACCAGTCATCAAGTCAGATTCATGAAGGGGCGCCCCCACTCTCTTGGGTGGGGGGAAGACTTCAGTTTTTCTCCGAAGTCTGGAAGGCCAGAATTCCCGACTCTTGGGTTCGGTCCGTGGTAGCCACAGGCTACAAACTAGAGTTTCGAGAAATCCCCCCTCCTCATTTTCAGGGGTCAAATCTTCCAAGCGACCCGTTAAAGAGGGCCTCTCTCGTAAAGGCGTTGGATCGCCTCTTGCTCCAAGGAGTACCGTATTTTTCGGACTATAAGACGCACTTTTTTCCTCCAAAAATCGGAAGGAAACTGTCCCTGCGTCTTATGGAACGAATATACATTAGGCCACGCCCCCCGCCGCTGCTGGTCCCGCCCCCCCACGGCCGAACGTCATGGGAAGTAAGTGAGGGGCACAGAAATAAGTTCCTGTGTGTGTAAATCCCATTCACCTGCTCCTCTCCTCCCTCCTCCGTTTGCAGCTCTGTCCTCTTCTCTCTGTCACTGTGTGCAGACAGTGCAGCTGATGGCTCGTGAAGTGTAGCTGTCCTACATGGAGAAGATCCAATCAGCACACTGCTCCATCCAACTCCACCTCTAGCAAGCCTGCAGCCTGTCACGACTGAGCAGCTTCACACATCCCTTCTCTCACCCCTCCCTCCTTGCTTGTGTGTTCTGTCTGTGAAGGAGGTGGGCGGGAAGAGTAAAAAGAAGCAGACAAACGCTGCTATACTAATGAATGAGAGCACCCAGGAGACTGTGAGTGTGAGTGTGAGCACTTCTCACCAACCCCCTCTATTCTCTCTCTCTATTCCTAACCCAGCTCAGCATAAAGAACATCTTTTAGAAAATCAGCCTTTGCAGGGATAATGAAGTTGCCTCTCATTTCCAGGAGCACATATTCAGGGACAATCTCTCCTTCCTTCTTTGTGCATGTTTCCAACCCTTTTCAGCACAGTTCTACCTTGAAATCATTTGAAACAATGCATTTCCCTGTGCTGTGCAGAGCTGTACACTGATCAATGACTTGTAATTTCTCTTCCTGCAGGCAGCCAGTGGCTACCTTTGCAGCAAAGTGCAGTGTTTTTAAATAAATTAAATGGCAATTCATTATTCAGGCTGCATTTCATGGGCACTGGTAAATATTTTGGTACACCATTGTGGTTCTGAATTTTTTTTTTCTTGTTTTCCTCCTCCAAAACCTAGGTGCGTCTTATGGTTAGGTGCGTCTTATGGTGCGAAAAATACGGTAATTGTAGTACCAACCCAAGAAAGGGGTCTGGGATTCTACTCCAACCTTTTTATTATACCAAAACCCAATGGCGACGTCAGGCCTATCCTAGACCTCAAACGCCTAAATCGCTTTCTAAAGATTCAGACCTTTCGTATGGATTTCATACGTTCAGTGACAGCCAGCCTGCATCAAGGCGACTTTCTAGCATCTATAGACATAAAGGATGCATATCTGCATGTGCCGATCTACCCAGCACATCACAAGTTTCTTCGTTTTATGATAGATCAAAGTCATTTCCAGTTCGTAGCCCTCCCTTTCGGGTTGGCAACAGCTCCGCGGGTATTCACAAAGGTGTTAGCCCCGGTGCTAGCCGTCCTAAGGACATAAGGCATTTTTGGTCCTGGCATAACTGGACGATCTCCTGGTTATCGACAGATCAGCTTCCAACCTCAATCATGTAGTAGTCCGCACAGTTCGGCATCTACAAGAATTCGGGTGGGTTGTGAACCAAGGAAAATCGAGGTTGCAACCCACAAGACAGTTGGAATATCTAGGCCTTCGGTTAGATACAGAATGCCAGAGGATATCTTTACCTCAAGAAAAGATCAGGTCATTGACTCAAACAATTCAAATAGTCCTAGGCAAAAAGAGGCCGAATATTCGCCTATGCATGCGACTGCTGGGAAAGATGGTAGCCGCCTTCGAAGCAGTGCCCTATGCCCAGATCCATACCAGAGTTCTCCAGGCAGCTATTCTCTCTGCTTGGAACAGGTCCATACAGGCATTAGACCGTCCATTAGGTCTTTCCCCAGGAGTCAGGCGCAGCCTGTACTGGTGGCTGGTCCCTCAAAAATTGTCAAAAGGGAAAACCTTTTGCTCCATCACGTGGAAAATAGTAACCACAGATGCCAGCCTAACAGGTTGGGGGGCAATCTTAGGGAAACGGACCCAGCAGGGACAGTGGTCAGAGGCAGAAAGTCTGCTTCCCATCAATGTCCTAGAGATCAGAGCTGCTCGGTTGGCCCTGGTCGCCTGGACTCTCCCCCTGCAGGGTCTGCCAGTAAGGATACAGTCCGACAATGCCACGGCGGTGGCATACATAAACCACCAGGGGGGCACAAGGAGCCTAGCGGCTCAAAGGGAAGTAAACCTGATTTTCTCATGGGCCGAAGCCCATGTACCCTGCATCTCAGCAGTGTTCATCCCAGGGATAGACAATTCTCAAGCAGATTTTTTGAGTCGTCAACAGTTACTCCCGGGAGAGTGGTCTCTTCACCCCCAGGTATTCCAAGAGATTTGCCAAAGATTCGGAGTTCCCGATGTGGACATCATGGCAACAAGATTCAACAAGAAATTGGGCAAATTCGTATCCCGAGCCAGGGACCCCTCGGCCTACGGGACCGATGCGTTGGTTTGCCCCTGGCACCAGTTTTCTCTCCTGTATGCGTTCTCTCCACTACAGATGATTCCCCGCCTTCTACGAAGGATCAGGGTGGAGCGCAGGCCGGTGATCCTGGTGGCCCCAGCCGGGCCCAGAAGGGCACTCATCGTGAGGATGTCAGTAGGGGCACCGTGGCCACTCCCCCTGCGCCCAGATCTGCTGTCTCAGGGCCCGATCTACCACCCTGCTTCACAGCAGCTAAATTTGATGGCTTGGCGGCTGAATCCCTAATTCTTAAGGGCAGAGGCCTCTCAGCCCAAGTCATATCTACGTTAATTCAGGCTAGAAAGCCAGTCTCTAGAAATATCTATTACAGAGTCTGGAGGACCTATGTGGAATGGTGCAAGTCTCAAGGAGGGCATCCTCGCAAGTTTTTTATTGACAGGATCTTGCGATTCCTCCAGGTTGGCGTTGACAAGGGGTTGGCTCTTAGTACTCTAAAGGGGCAGGTGTCTGCCTTATCGATATGGTTTCAAAGGCCTTTTGGCCACGCATTCGCTTGTAAAAACCTTCTTGCAGGGGGTCTTGCATGTAAATCCCCCTATTAGAGCTCCCCTCTGCCCCTGGAATTTAAATCTGGTCTTGTCAGCTTTACAAAGGCAGCCGTTTGAACCTCTGAAAGAAATCCCTCTTGTGCTGCTAACCCGAAAGTTTTTTTTTTTGGTGGCTATGGCTTCGGCCAGAAGAGTCTCCGAGCCTTGTCTTGCAGGGAACCATACCTTATTCTGCATAAGGACAGAGTGGTTCTGCGGCCTCAACCTTCTTTCCTTCCTAAGGTCATATCCAGTTTTCACTTGAATCAGGACCTAGTCCTACCATCCGTCTTTCCTACTCCCCAGTCCAGAGAGGAAAGACTGCTTCATACTTTGGACGTGGTCCGAGCCATGAGGGTTTATCTCAAGGCTACAGAAAAGATTCGGAAAACAGATGTGCTTTTCGTTCTCCCGGATGGCCCCAAGAAGGGTCAGCCTATGGTCTGAAGCGCGTTCCACCTCCCTTATCAGTTAAGGCCCATTCTATGAGGGCCATGAGTGCCTCTTGGGTGGCACACCATCAGATCTCTATGGCACAGGTTTGCAAAGCGGCAACCTGGTCTTCCATACATACGTTTACTAAATTTTATAAGTTGGACGTCACAAAAGCTACGGACGCAGCATTTGGGCAGGCGGTCCTACGGGCAGTAGTATAGAATCCTCTGGCCCGGTTCACGCCCCCTTTTTTCTGTTGGTGGAGCTATTTTACCTCCTGATAATGTTTTTTGTTTGACTAATTTTGGCCTTACGGTCTCCCTCCCTTCATGGAGCATTGCTTTGGGACATCCCATATGTAATGACTATGCGCTCTGTGTCCCGTGATGTACGATAAAGAAAAAAGGATTTTTAATAACAGCTTACCTGTAAAATCCTTTTCTTGAAGTACATCACGGGACACAGAGCTCCCACCCCTCTTTTGGGGAACATTGTGTAACCTCGGAGGAATTGCTTGCTACAAAACTGAAGCACTCTCAGTGGGAGGGGGTTATATAGGGAGGAACTTCCTGTGAAGTTGATTACACCAGTGTCCACACCTGAAGGTACCCATATAACCCATATGTAATGACTATGCGCTCTGTGTCCCGTGATGTACTTCAAGAAAAGGATTTTACAGGTAAGCTGTTATTAAAAATCCTTTTTTCCAAATGAAATTCAGAATTTTTCACAGTCGGTGAGGATTTGGGGAGCCATGTCATCTGCTGGGGTTGGTGCACTAATCAAGTCCAAAGTCACCCAGAGGCATTGCTAGGGGGGTGCGGGGGGTGCGGTCCGCACCCGGGTGACACCCTTAGAGGGGTGACACCATTCCGATGAAAAAACAAAATATGTATATATATATATATTTTGTATTAATATATTTTTTTTTTTGCTGACATCAATGGCGTACTAAGGGGGGGGGGCGGGTGGGCGGACCACCCCAGTTGCCACACACTGGGGGGGTGTCAGGCTGGCGCACCCCCTTCCTCCAATACTGACGTGGAGACAGCGGACAGCTGCTGGTTTAAGCAGCGCAGACACTGTGACAGGCAGCCGCGGGTAAGAACAATGCAGTACACGGAGTTGGAGAGCCTGTGGTGGGGGGGGGGTGTCCGCTGCGCTCAAGTGACACCCGCCTCTTGTGGCCGCGTTGCCGCTCTGTCTGTCTGTGCTGTCTCACGTCACGCAGCAGAGCAGAGTGACGCCGCAGGCGCCGCCTCCCCCTCCCCTCCTCCGTGTAGACTATAGTGCCTGCATCTGTCCCGCACTGATCATGTCCCACGCTGAGGCGACAGGCCAGTTACATTATGGGTCTGAAGGGGGGGGTCTGAACTGTAGGGGACTGACTGCACTGTATTGGGGTGTCTGCACTGTAGGGGTGTGTCTGCACTGTAGGGGGGTGGTGTCTGCACTGTAGGGGGGTGTCTGCACTGTAGGGGGTGGTGTATGCACTGTAGGGTGGTGTCTGCACTGTAAGGGGGTGGTGTCTGCACTGTATTTGGGTGTCTGCACTGTAGGGTGGTGGTGTCTGCACTGTAGGGGGGTGGTGTCTGCACTGTAGGGTGGTGTCTGCACTGTAGGGTGGTGTCTGCACTGTAGGGGGGGTGTCTGCACTGTATTGGGGTGTCTGCACTGTAGGGAGTGGTGTCTGCACTGTATTGGGGTGTCTGCACTGTGGGGTGGTGTCTGCACTGTAGGGGCGTGGTGTCTTCACTGTATTGGGGTGTCTGCACTGTAGGGTGGTGTCTGCACTGACAGGGGGCTGTCTGTACTCTACGGGGGTCTGTTTAACATGCAGGGGGTCCAGTTAGGGGGGATGTCTGTGTAACATACACGCGTCCAGAGCTGTGCGGGTCTGTGTAATGTAAAGGGGTCCAGAGGTGCAGGGTGCTGTGTAATGTAAAGGGGGCACAGAGGTGCAGGGTGCTGTGTACTGTAAAGGGGTCCAGTGATGCAGGGTGCTGTGTAATGTAAAGGGGTCCAGAGGTGCAGGCTGCTGTGTAATGTAAAGGGGTGCAGGGTGTTGTGTAATGTAAAGGGGTCCAGAGGTGCAGGGTGCTGTGTATTGTAAAGGGGCCCAGAGGTGCAGGGTGCCGTGTAATATAAAGGGGTCCAGAGGTGCAGGGTACTGTGTAATGTAAAGGGGTCCAGAGGTGCAGGGTGCTGTGTACTTTAAAGGGGTCTAGAGGTGCAGGGTGCTGTGTAATGTAAAGGGCTCCAGAGGTAAAGGGTCCTGTGTAGTGTAAAGGGGTCCAGAGGTGCAGGGTACTGTGTAATGTAAAGGGGCCCAGAGGTGCAGGGTGCTGTGTACTGTAAAGGGGTCCAGAGGTGCAGGCTGCTGTGTAATATAAAGGGGTGCAGGGTGCTGTGTAATGTAAAGGGGTCCAGGGGTGTAGGGTGCTGTGTAATGTAAAGAGGTATAGAGGTGCTGTGTAATGTAAAGGTGTGCAGGGTGCTATG
The DNA here is from genome assembly GCA_029574335.1 of Rana kukunoris. NCBI lineage: Eukaryota > Metazoa > Chordata > Amphibia > Anura > Ranidae > Rana > Rana kukunoris. The sequence continues at coordinate 86,674,193 of CM056055.1, read as the reverse complement.
TAATGTAAAGGGGTCCAGAGGTGCAGGGTGCTGTGTAATGAAAAGGGGTCTAGAGGTGTACAGTGCTGTGTAATGTAAAGGGGTCCAGAGGCGCTGTGTAATGTAAAGGGGGTATAGTGGTGCATGGTGCTGTGTAATGTAAAGGGGTCCAGGGTGCTGTGTAATGTAAAGGGGTCCAGAGGTGCTGTGTAATGTACACGATAGTGACAAAGAGATATTTAAGGATGCAGAGGTATGCAGGGGCACAGTGGGGTGTTTTTATATTTTAAGGTGGGGGGAGGGGGGGTGCCAGATATAGGATCCACACTGGGTGCCAAATGCACTAGGTACGCCCCTGGCTGACTTGCAGAGATTAAAAAAAAGCACACCCCCACAAACCCCCCCTCCTACCGCACGGAGAGCCGCACAGCTGAATCCTGGAGTTCAGTGCAGAAACGTGCAGTTGCACTGAAATTTAGGATTCAGCTGTGCGGCTCTCCATGCAGGAGGAGGGGGGTTCGCGTCCTTCTCTCTCCACTGACTGCAATACACAGTCTTCGGCTCCTCCCCCTTGGCTCAATGTTCCTGTGTACACAGCCAGGAGGAGGAGCCAAGGAGAGACACAACAGAGAGCTGTTCTGCTGGTTACGGTTTAGAACGGTATGTGGGAGAGAGAGAGGACACAGTAACCAGGAGGGAAGGAGGGGGGGCAGGCAGATACAAGGTGAAGTGGTGAGTGAACGAATGAAGTGATGGGAGAGGAGAGGGTGGTATGTGGGATATGTGCTAGGCAGTGTTTCCCCCGACTAGCACATATCTTCTTCCCTCTCTAATCACTCCCCAGCACATATCCCCCATACCACCCTCCCCCCACCAAATTAAAAGATGCTCTGCGGCTGCTCCCCTGTGCTCATCCCACCCTGTCCCCCTGTGCTCATCCCACCCTGTCCCCCTGTGCTCATCCCACCCTGTCCTCATCCCACCCTGTCCCCCTGTCCTCATCCCACCCTGCCCCCCTGTGCTCATCCCACCCTGTCCCCCTGTGCTCATTCCACCCTGTCCTCATCCCACCCTGTCCCCCTGTCCTCATCCCACCCTGTGCCCCTGTGCTCATCCCACCCTGTGCTCATCCCACCCTGTCCCCCTGTGCTCATCCCACCCTGTCCCCCTGTGCTCATCCCACCCTGTCCCCCTGTGCTCATCCCACCCTGCCCTCATCCCACCCTGTCCCCCTGTCCTCATCCCACCCTGTACCCCTGTGCTCATCCCACCCTGTCCCCCTGTCCATATCCCACCCTGTCCCCCTGTCCTCATCCCACCCTGTCCTCATCCCACCCTGTCCCTCGGTGCACAGTGGTGACAATTGATGGCACAGTGGCTGCGTTTGATGGCATGGCACAGTGGTGACAATTGATGGGCAAAGTGGCTGTGTTTCATGGCATGGCACAGTGGTGACAATTGATGGGCACAGTGGTGACAATTGATGGGCACAGTGGCGACAATTGATGGCACAGTGGCTGCGTTTGATGGCATGGCACAGTGGTGACAATTGATGGGCACAGTGGTGACAATTGATGGGCACAGTGGTGACAATTGAAGGCACAGTGGCTGTGTTTGGCATAGCACAGTGGCTGCGTTTGATGGCATGGCATAAAGGTGACAATTGCTGGGCACATTGGTGACAATTGCTCGGCACAGTGGTAACAATTGATGGCACAGTGGCTGTGTTTGGCATGGCACAGTGGTGACAATTGATGCACAATGGTGACAATGGGCACAGTGGCGACAATTGATGTCACAGTGGCTACATTTGATGGTATTGAATAGTGATGACAATTGCTGGGCACAGTGGTGACAATTGATGGCACAGTGGCTGTGTTTGGCATAGCACAGTGGCTGCGTTTGATGGCATGGCATAAAAGTGACAATTGCTGGGCACATTGGTGACAATTGCTAGGCACAGTGGTAAAAATTGATGGCACAGTGGCTGTGTTGGCATGGCACAGTGGTGACAATTGATGCACAATGGTGACAATGGGCACAGTGGCGACAATTGATGGCACAGTGGCTGTGTTTGATGCCATGGCACTATGGTGACAATTGATGGCACAGTGGCGACAATTGATGGCACAGTGGTGACAATTGATGGCACAGTGGCTACATTTGATGGCATGGAATAGTGGTGACAATTGCTGGGCACAGTGGTGACAATTGCTGGGCACAGTGGCTACATTTGATGGCATGGAATAGTGGTGACAATTGCTGGGCACAGTGGTGATAATTGATGGCACAGATGTAACAATTGATGGCACAGTGGCTGCGTTTGGCATAGCACATTAAACCAATACCTGGTTTAATGATCATGATATTACTGTGTTTGATTTGCCAGCAAACTCGTCTGACCTAAAACCCATAGAGAATTTGTGGGGTTTTGTCAAAAGGAAGATGAGAGACACCAGACCCAGCAGTGCAGATGAGCTGAATGCCACTATCATGTGGTGCCAGCTTTACAGGACTTGCTGTGACTTGCAGTCCCACTTTCATCTCTTTAGCCCAGCAACCACATTTGAATGCAACTTGCCTGTTCTCCATGTGAGTGGATGTTGTTGTTTAATAAATTGTTCTTATGATACATACTCAGAGGTGACACTTTTTTTTTTTTTCCAAGGATGGTACAGGGGAGGTCAGAGGCTGCGGATGGTACAAGGGAGGTCAGAGGCTGCGGATGGTACAGTGGAGGTCAGAGGTGGCGGATGGTACAGGGGAGGTCAAAGGCTGCAGATGGTACAGGGGAGGTCAGAGGCTGTGAATGGTACAGGGGAGGTAAGAGGCTGTAGGTGGTTCAGGGGAGGTCAGAGGCTGCGGATGGTACAGGGGAGGTCAGAGGCTGTGGAAGGGGGACAGGAGAGGTCAGAGGGGGGACAAGAGAGGTCAGAGGCTGCAGAGGGAGGGACAGGAGAGGTCAGAGGCTGCAGAGGGAGGGACAGGAGAGGTCAGAGGCTGCAGAGGGGGGCAGGAGGTCAAAGGCTGCATGGGGGAGTGGACAGGAGGTCCAAGGCTGCATGGGGGGGTGGACAGGAGGTCCGAGGCTGTGTGGGGGTGGACAGGATGTCAGAGGCTGCGTGGGAGGTTGACAGGAGGTCAGAGGCTGCGTGGGGGGTGGACAGGAGGTCAGAGGCTGCAGAGGGGTGGACAGGACGTCAGAGGCTGCAGGGGGGTGGACAGAAGGTCAGAAGTTGCGTGGGGGATGGACAGGAGATCGGAGGCAGCAGGAGGGGTGGACAGGAGGTCAGAGGCTGCGTGGGGGTGGACAGAAGGTCAGAGGCTGTGGTGGAGTGGACTGGAGGTCAAAGGCTGTGGGGGGTGGACAGGAGGCCAGAGCCTGCGGACCGGGGGGACATAGGAAGAGGCACACATGTGCGGCACGGCGCGGTGCTGCCTGGCGCGGTGCCATCGTGTCACTGCGCATGCGCCTGCCTTTCTGGAAATTGCAGAGCGTGTACAGGCTTTCCCGAGCATGGCTAGCTTCGGAACTCAGCTGGCGCATGTGCAGTTGCATGTTGGCCCGGCCGCAGCCATATTTTTTTCAGGTGCCGTTGCCCTCACAGCGGCCTCAGGCGCAACCAGGCAGCTGCCCTACCGGGAATTTTCTCGGTATCCCGGTAGGCCAGTCCAGCCCTGTCGGTGAGAGAGAATGAGGGGTAAGAGAGAGATAGGAAGTGAGTGTTTCGGGTGGACACATTATTCAGACAGACCTAAATTTACAGTTCCTATATGACACATGTGCAGCCTCTCATTGGGCCCCCTAGCAATCCCTGGCTTTCGGCAGTGCCCCAGTCCCCGAATGGTCAGTCCACCCCTTCTTCTATGTTAGACAGAGGTCAAATCTCACTTCTTCTGCATCTACTCTTTTTTTCTATCACCCTTCTTTTCTTTATCTACAATCTTTCATGTTTACCTATAGCTTTCCTATTTATTCTTGATTGAACATAGTACTGCATTATTGAATGAATAACAAATGTTCAAATAATACATCAAAACATATTCTCACAATAATTAAAGAGACACTTGTTTGTTTTGTCATACTTTATGCTCTATTGTGATTTTTTTTCTAGGCAGAAGATATGTTGTTATAGGATCCTGCAGTCCTTTTCTGTAATTTTTAAAAACAATTATAGAAAAAGAGTAAACATAATAAAAAGCATAAGTTCACTTTTGGAGTATGTTGCAATATTACACCCTTATTTTAGGCTCTAGCAAGTAACATGCTCCTGTACCTCCCCCTTTACCCCCCCCCCCTACAAAACAAGCAGATGAGAGTTCCTCCTCCCCACACCCATATTCATGCTCAAAATCCATGTGGCTGTGCAGGATTCCATCCACACAGCCACATCATTTACAGTAATCTGAAAGTTAAAAGTCCAGTCTTCGCAGTCGGCTTGTACTTCTCAATGGACTGTGTGGGCATTGATGAGCGTCCTCATAATCCATTGACACTTTCTGCAGCTTTCAAACAGAAAGCTCCTGAGAAACAAAATAAAAAATAAATGTGCAAGCTATGTAGTGGATTAGCATCCACACAGGATGTTTCCAATTTACAAACAGACCTCAGTGCACTGTTTCAATGGGCAACAATGCGGTAAATGAGATATAATGTTGACAAATCTAAACATATGCAGCTGGGGGCTTAAAATATGCTTGCATCCCAAATACTAGGAGGAGTACAACTGCAGGATCTGGGTGTTTTGGTAAACTACAGACTTATTAATAGCATGCAATGCCAAGCTACAGTTTCTTAGGCTAGTAAAATACTTTATTGTATTAAAATAAGCTTAGACCCCAGAGAGAGACATAATTTTCCCCAGTACAAATCATTAGTAAGACCTCATCTGGAATGTGCAGTTCGGTTTTGGGCACCAGATCACAAAAAGAAAATTGAAGAACTGGAGAAAGTGCAAAGAAGAGCAACCAAACTTATAAGAGGCATGGAGATGCTCAACTATGAAGAAAATTTGGCTAAACTGAATTTATTCTCTCTTGAGAAGAGGCAGTTAAGGGGGGATATAATCACCATGTATAAATACCTTTTTGGTCAATATAGTGAACATGGTATAGAGTTATTCACTTTAGGGTTATCACAAATGACAAGGGGTGCCCTTTAAGTTCGGAGAAAAGGAGATTTAACCTCAAAATATGAAAGAAAGGAGGGTGAATGGCAAATGTATGCTCGTGCCACATCCAGTATATATCAAAAAAGAAAAAAGGGGGTTCCCCTGGGTGGACTTTTAAGGCACTGATAGTATTAATTCCAAAAATACGAGATATTTAAGTAAAAAAATTGTTTTTATTCACAATTATACATATGTATCAAAAAAAATGAAATATTGAATTAAATTATACAGTTCCAAAGATTGTCACCATATAGGTAAATACATGAAAACTTTCTTTATACTCGACGCGTTTCGGGCTAACCTTCTTCAGGGGTGTGTAAAAGCGGACAATTAGTTAACCTAAGCATAAAAATACATAAAGTTAATTACATGCATTTAGAACATTATTATTAAATATATACAAAAAGTTTTCTTTATATATGATGTATATACATGCAATCATTCACTTAGGTTTTTTAAATGTAGTAGAAGGATAATGAATATTTCATTGGATGCGATTTTTTAAAAGCATTGAAAATATAAACAGCATGCTGGGTTCTGTCAATGAGGTTGCCAGTCAAGCAAGAAGTGGGTATCAGAATATACAATTAATGCAGGTTTGAGAAGGACATTTATAAGGAACAGGTGTTCATCCCGTTAGGGAGAAATTATTCCAAAGATCGAGAAGCCGGTGGATCAACCAGAAGAGATATACTGGGACTGGGATGGAGGTCCCTGAGTTTTCATAGAAAAGAAACATATAGAGAAGGTATAAAACAAAGTACAATAATATAAGTGTACAACAGATACAGATAGTAACATCGTAACATAATTAGTTAGGTTGAAAAGAGACACAAGTCCATCCAGTTCAACCATGTTCAACCATCCAGTTCCAGATAAATGTCTGGTTTGCATTACACAGCCATGACGGTCTATGAGAGAATATAAACAAACAAAATATGAACAGACAAAATAAACTGAAGTGTCTATAACAACAGCATTTTTATTACAATTATTATTATTGTTATACAGAATTTATATAGCGCCAACAGTTTGCGCAACTCTTTATAATATAATTCTAAATAGGAGGAATGGAAGGGCCCTGCTAGTTAGCACTTACAATCTATCATGAACTCTATCTGTATTTTAATTATTTTATTTGTTTCCATTCATTACTCCCAAGTGATTATAATGGAATATTGACTATCTATGAAATGTGGAGGTGACCAGTGCACTGGTTAATACTGACATTGCTGGCACTGTGTAACTGCCAGTAAGCTTTCATGGGGGCAGAGGTCATCAAAACATTACAGTACAAAATGATGTGTATAAAAGAGCTGCCACTTTGCACAATGACTGTTCCTGTCGAAAAAGTCACTCTCCCTTCTGATGCCAGTCATTGATGCTTATTCTTTTGCAGATGCAAGGAAGGTAGGATATACAGTAAGACCATTATGTCATATCTGAACTGTGATATTGTGGAAGTGATGCTGGTGTGAAAAAGAGATTTTATCAATATGAGTGGTAAGAGACATGGAGTAACTGTATTTTAGAATCTAGGCTAAAGTCTCACAGTAAAATATATTAAGAACCAGCATTCTCTGCCTGGCAAGCTGGTTGGTAAATGGTGGGCATGTCCACCAATTCTTTCTTAATTTCTAAAAGAATCTGCTTTGCTGGGGCTGACTAAAGAGGGAACTCAAGGCTCAAAAAATAAAGTAAACATTTTCTCATGGCCACAGCTAGCCATTAAAACTAACAATAATCAAAATACTCCTCTGCACAATCAATTTCCTTTTATTATTAGGTGGAGCAGTAGCCAGTGGAGGGATTGACAGAGAGGAGTAGCAGAGACTGAGCGGTTGGTAAGGTGGATGAGTCTGGCAGCAGCATTCATGATGCACTTGAGGGGGGATAGAGTATGCAGAGGTAAGCAAATGAGGAGGGAGTTGCAGTAATCGAGGCGAGAGATGACCAGGGAGTGATTTAAGAGTTTTGTTGTGTCATTGGTTAGAAAGGGGCGTATTTTAGAGATGTTGCGGAGGTTGAGGCAGCAAGATTTGGACAGTGAATGGACGTGAGGCTACTCCTAGGACCTTGGCATGTGGGAATGGGCTGATAGTTGTGCCATCAATTTTGACAGAGAGATTAGGGGAAGAGGCACGTGGGGGAGGAAACATGATAAATTCCGTTTTGGATAGATTAAGTTTGAGGAAGTGGTGTGACATCCAAACTGTTATATCTGATAGTAAATTAGTGATACGTGAGGAGAATGAAGAAGTGAGTTGAGGAGTAAAGAAATACATTTGAGTGTCATTAGTATGTTACATATACATAAGTGCACTATAGAAGTGAAACATTATTCCTTAAATCAACACGCATTAACGAACAAAATCCCTCTATGCTGGAAAACAAATAAGCACATGTGTAAAATCCAACCTAATTACTTTTTATTAATACTGTGGTCTAAATAATGTGTAAACCCCATGAGATTATTAACCAGTTAAGGACCGCCGCATGTACATTTACGTCGGCAGAATGGCACCGACAGGCACATCAACGTATATATACGTTGGTGCCTTGAGGGGGTTCGGGGGTCCGATCGGACCCCCCCCCCCCCCGTACATGCAGCGGTTCCTTTAGCTCCGGGAGCGATCCGGGATGAGGGGGCGGCTACTCGTTTTCAGCCACCCCCTCGCGATCGCTCCCAGCCAATGCGCGCGCCCGCCAGCCTCTTCCTGTGCTAAGTGTAAACACAGGAAGAGGGAAGTGCTGTGTTCCTCCTCGTGTCGGTCTTTTCGTCCGACGCTGAGGAGAGAACACATCACACAGTAAGTTGCACCTAACAGTACACTGACACAGGTACACATAGGCACACTTAACCCCTTCCTGTCACCGCCGATCGCCCCCCCCAGTCCACTGTAACATTGTGTCACTGAATACAGTTATCATTTATTTCTGATAACTGCATTTAGTGTCAGTGTTGCAGTAAAAAGTGTCAGGGCAGTTAGTCTTAGCCCCCTTTAGGTCTAGGGTAGCCCCCTACCCCCCCTAATAAAGGTTTAACCCCTTGATCACTGCCCTAGTTAACCCTTTCACCCCCTATTGCCAGTGTCACTAAGCGATCGATTTTCTGATCGCTGTATTAGTGTCACTGTTGCCGCTAGGCAGTTAGTTTTTTTTGAGGTTCGCCGCCAGGTTTATATAGCGCTAGGTACCCCCATAAATAAAGTTTTTAACCCCTGATTGCCCCTAGAGTTAACCCTTTCACCAGTGATCACCATATAAGTGTCACTGGTGACGCAGGTTAGCCAGTTAGTTATTTAGGTTTTTAGAAAGCGTTAGGTACCCCCATATATTACCATACAAAGGTTTTAACCCCCTGATTGCCCCTTAGTTAACCCTTTCACCAGTGATCACCGTATAAGTGTTACGGTTGACGCTGGTTAGTTAGTTTGCTGTTTATAGCATCAGCGCACCCGTCGTATATTACCCAATAAAGGTTTAACCCCCTGATCGCCCGGCGGGTGATTTAAATTAAATTTTAGCGCCAGTTAGGGTGTGCATCGCCCCAGGCAGTGTTCGGTTAGTGCCAGTAATGCTTACACCCACTCGCAAAGCATACACCCCCCTTAGTGGTATAGTATCTGAACAGATCTATACCTGATCTGATCAGATCTATACTAGCGTACCCAGCAGTTTAGGGTACCCAAAAACGCATTGTTAGCGGAATCAGTCCAGATACCCGCTAGCACTTGCGTTTTGCCCCTCTGCCCAGCCCAACCCACCCAAGTGCAGTATCGATCGATCAATGTCACTTCAAAAACACATCACACACAACTGCAGCGTTCGCAGAGACAGGCCTGATCCCTGCGATCGCTAACAGTTTTTTTGAAGCGTTTTCTACATTTGCCTTTCTATAGCCAGGTGCTTTTTTTACCCGTGAATCATCACCAGTCTACAACTAAATTTAGAGCCCAAAATGGCAAAGCGGATGTACAGTGGTGAAGAGGCTGTTAGGTTCATGTGCATGTCGTCAGATGATGATGAGGAGGTCACGCATCGGACAGATTCGGGCTCAGAATATGATCCTGTTTACGACAGCGGCTCCATGTCAGATAGCTCGGACGACGGAGTAGTGGTCCCTGCTAAGGCCAGGCGCACCCGACCCCGTTCTAAGGTTGTTGAGGAGCAAGAACCGCAGGACCCTTGTATGGAGCAGAGAGCGAGTACTAGCGCCGCTATTCCTTTTGGTGGATTGGCAAGCACCAGCGGCCTAGTACACCCTGGTCGTTCATCCAGCACTGCAGTATCACGTGGTGACGTGGCGAGTCCCATAAGTGCAGTTCAAGCTGGCGAGGTGGCAAGCACAAGTAGTGACCCGCTGCCACCAAGAAGAAAACAAAGACAGGCCCGTCGTGCCCATAGTGCCCTTCCTGCAGAATTCGCCTATCCTGATTGGGTCCCCACCACTTCTGCAGCACCCGTACTTCCCCCATTCACTGGCAAACCCGGAATTCAGGTGGATACAGCGAATTTTATGCCACTTGATTTTTATTCGCTGTATTTCACAGAAGATCTCTATAGATCTATTGTGGACCAGACTAATTTATATGCTGGTACCTACATCGCCGCTAATCCCCAGACCCTCCTTGCCAAAGAATGGAGACCTCTTACGGTTTCCGAATTTAAATCCTTTCTGGGCCTTACCCTCAATATGGGCATACATACATTTCCTCAATTGCGCATGTATTGGTCCACAGAGCCAATTGACCAAATGCCCATATTCTCTGTTCACATGGCCAGGAAACGATACGAGGCGATCCTGCGGTTCCTGCATTTCAGCGACAATGCACTCTGTCGTCCACGTGGAGACCCTGAATTTGACCGGCTCTACAAAATTCGGCCCCTCATAAACCATTTCAATGAACGTTATGCAGCCTTGTTTAATCCCCAGCAAGTTGTCTGCGTTGACGAGTCCCTGGTTAAATTTGCTGGCCGCTTGTCTTTCAAGCAGTTCCTTCCCAGCAAGCGTGCCAGATACGGGGTCAAGCTCTATAAGCTCTGTGACAGGGCAACAGGCTACACATGGAGCTTTAGGATTTATGAGGGCAAAGATAGTCACGTAGAGCCGGAAGGATGCCCAGATTACATGGGGAGCGCTGGCAAGATTGTCTGGGACTTGGTGTCACCCTTATTCGGAAAGGGGTACCACTTGTATGTGGACAATTATTACAGCAGCGTGCCACTTTTTAGTCACTTGTTTGATCATCAGATTGGAGCATGTGGCACCGTGCGACCTAATCGCCGGGGCTTTTCCCAGCGGCTTGTAGATGCCCGTATAAAGCTGGGGGCGAGAGCCTGCTGCAGATGTAATAATTTGCTCGCTGTGAAGTGGCGGGACAATAAGAATGTTTTCCTTCTTACCACCCTTCACGCAGACACGACAGTACAAATTCGTACGGCGACTGGTGTTGTGGAGAAACCCCTCTGTGTCCACGAATATAACCAAAATATGGGAGGGGTGGACCTCAACGACCAGTTGATGGCGCCGTATCATATTGCCCGTAAATCGAGACGCTGGTACAAAAAAGTGTCTCTACATTTATTCCAATTGACTTTGCTGAATGCTTTTGTCTTATACAAAACTTCAGGACAGAATGTATCCTTCCTCCAATTCCAGAAGGATATCATCAACGGACTCCTGTATCCAGGCGGTTCTGTACCTCACCATCTCCTACCAAATGCAGTAAGCCGACTGCATGAGAGGCATTTTATATATGCCCTCGAGAGTACCCCTACCCAACGAGCCCCCCAAAGAAGATGTCGTGTCTGTAGCAAGCGCGGATTTAGGTGTGACACCCGTTATTTTTGTCCCCGATGTCCTGACGATCCTGGTCTTTGTATTGGTAAATGTTTTGAACGCTTCCACACAATAGTGAAGTATTAGCGTAGGGCAAAACATATCACAGGCTAGGCACACGTACACAGGGTCTCCCAAGATGCCATCGCATTTTGAGAGACCCAAACCTGGAACCGAAAAGTTGAACAGTTACAGTTACAAAAAAAAGTGTAAAAAAAAAAAAGTAAAAAAACACAAAAAAAATATAAAATAAAAAAAACAAAAATAGTTGTCGTTTTTATTGTTCTCTCCCTCTCTATTCTCTCTCTATTGTTCTGCTCTTTTTTACTCTATTTTATTCTGCAAAGTTTTATTGTTATGTTTTTTCATGCTTGCTTTTCAGGTAAGTAATTTACTTTACTGTTTTCAGGTACGCCATTCAGCTGTTGAAAAATGTTTTATTTTTTACTATGTTTTTTTTATTGGTATTTGCTTTGCAGGTATGGTATGATCTTACTGTTATACTGTAATGTTACTTTGTTTGTTACATTTGCTTAGCAGGTATGCCATTCAGTTGCAGCGCGGATTTATTTAGCGTGACAGCAACAGCGTTTGCTCCCACGATATATATAAAGCTGCGACTCCAACGCTGTAGGAGGTGATTTCACCACCACAGTCCAAAAAAGAGCATATATGCCGAAGCATGGGGGCATTAGGGGCGGAGGAGCGATTTTGCTCCTAATGCCGCGTACATATGGTTGACCCACCTACGGAGGCCTTACCCGTGGAAAAGTCTGACCATGTGTACACGGCATAGAAAAGTCCGACCGTGTGTACACGGCATAGAAAAGTCCGACCGTGTGTACGCGGCATAACTTTTTTGCGGGAGGATGCCCCCATGCTTCGGCATATATAAATTCACTCCTCACTACCTATCACAGTTTCGAAGGCCATAAAATGTCAAAATAGCACAAAAAAAAAAACAAATTACCCCATTTTGGAAAGTAGACACCCCAAGGAAACTACTGAGAGGCATGTTGAGTCCATAGATTTTTTTTTTTTTGTCCAAAGTGATTGAATAATGACAAAAAAATAAATCAAAAATCAAAAATTTGTCACTAAATGATATATTGCTCACACATGCCATGGTTATATGTGGAGTTGCACCCTAAAATACATTCTGCTGCTTCTCCTGAGTACGGGGATACCACATGTTTGGGACTTTTTGGGAGCCTAGCCGCGTACGGGACCCCGAAAACCCAGCACCGGCTTCAGCATTTCTAAGGACGCAAATTTTTGATTTCACTCCGCCTTCACAGTTTCGAAGGCCATAAAATGCCAAAATGGCACAAAACCCCCCCAAATGACCCCATTTTGGAAAGTAGACACCCCAAGCTATTTGTTGAGAGGCATATTGAGTCCATGGAATATTTTTTTTTTTGCCCCAAGTGATTGAATAATGACCAAAAAAAAAAATAAAAAAAAAAAATGTACAAAACATTGTCACTAAATGATATATTTCTCACACATGCCATGGTTATATGTGGAATTGCACCCCAAAATACATTCTGCTGCTTCTCCTGAGTACGGGGATACCACATGTGTGGGACTTTTTGGGAGCCTAGCCGCGTATGAGACCCCGAAAACCAATCACCGCCTTCAAGATTTCTAAGGACATAAATTTTTGATTTCACTCACACAAATCTTGAAGGCAGTGCTTGGATTTCGGGGCCCCGTACACGGCTAGGCTCCCAAAAAGTCCCACACATGTGGTATCCCTGTACTCAGGAGAAGCAGCAGAATGTATTTTGGGGTGCAATTCCACATATGCCCATGGCATGTGTGAGAAATATATCATTTAGTGACAAAGTTTTGTAATTATTTTTTTTTGGTCATTATTCAATGACTTGGGACCAAAAAAAAAAATATTCCATGGACTCAACATGCCTCTCAGCAAATAGCTTGGGGTGTCTTCTTTCCAAAATGGGGTCATTTGGGGGGGTTGTGTGCCATCTTGGCATTTTATGGCCTTCAAAACTGTGATAGGTAGTGAGGAGTGAAATCAAAAATGTATGCCCTTAGAAAGCCTGAGGCGGTGATTGGTTTTCGGGGCCCCGTACGCGGCTAGGCTCCCAAAAAGTCCCACACATGTGGTATCCCCGTACTCAGGAGAAGCAGCAGAATGTATTTTGGGGTGCAATTCCACATATGCCCATGGCATGTGTGAGAAATATATCATTTAGTGACAAAGTTTTGTAATTTTTTTTTTTTTGGTCATTATTCAATGACTTGGGACCAAAAAAAAAAATATTCCATGGACTCAACATGCCTCTCAGCAAATAGCTTGGGGTGTCTTCTTTCCAAAATAGGGTCATGTGGGGGGGTTGTGTGCCATCTTGGCATTTTATGGCCTTCGAAACTGTGATAGGTAGTGAGGAGTGAAATCAAAAATTTGCGCCCTTAGAAATGCTGAAGGCGGTGCTTGGTTTTTGGGGTCCCGTACGCGGCTAGGCTCCCAAAAAGTCCCAAACATGTGGTATCCCCATACTCAGGAGAAGCAGCAGAATGTATTTTGAGGTGCAATTCCACATATAACCATGGCATGTGTGAGCAATATATCATTTAGTGACAACTTTTTGTAAACATTTTTTATTTTAATTTTTTTTGTCATTATTCAATCACTTGGGACCAAAAAAAAAAATATTCAATGGACTCAACATGCCTCTCAGCAGTTTCCTTGGGGTGTCTACTTTCCAAAATGGGGTCATTTGGGGGGGTTTTGTACTGCCCTGCCATTTTAGCACCTCAAGAAATGAGATGGGCAGTCATAAAATAAAAGCTGTGTAAATTCCAGAAAATGTACCCTAGTTTGTAGACGCTATAACTTTTGCGAAAACCAATAAATATACGCTTACTGTATTGCGATTTTTTTTACTAAAGACATGTGGCTGAATACATTTTGGCCTAAATGTTTGACTAAAATTTAGTTTATTCGATATTTTTTACTTGTTGTTATAAGAAAAATCTTTTTTTTTCAAAATTTTCGGTCTTTTTCCGTTTATATCGCAAAAAATAAAAATCGCAGAGGCAATCAAATACCATCAAAAGAAAGCTTTATTTGTGGGAAGAAAAGGACGCAAATTTCGTTTCGGTAGAACATTGCATGACCGCGCAATTACCAGTTAAAGCAGCGCACTGACAAATTGTAAAAACACCTTGGGTCTTTAGCCTGCATATTGGTCCGGGTCTTAAGTGGTTAATAGTTCTTTCTTCCTTGGCTGTGTAATTACACTATTCTCCACAAATGTGCTTGTGAATAGGGATGAGCCGAACATACCCACGTTCGATTCGCACCAGAACCGGCGAACAGACCGCGGGTTCGCGCGAACATTTAGAACCCCATTGAAGTCTATGGGACTCGAACGCTCATTTTAAAGACCAATATTCAAGTTGTTGTTGGAAAACGTCTTTGAGAACCCGGGTCTTGCCCCAGGGAACATGTATCAATGGAATTTTTTTTTTTTAAAACTGTATTTGTTCTGGAGCAGCGATTCTAATGATGCTTAAAGTGAAAAAAATAAAAAAAAATCCTTTTAAATATCATACCTGCTGTGTGTCTATAGTAGTGGCACGTGTTTAGTAATGTCCCTGCACAACATGAGATTACTCTCAGAAAAAAGTAATTTAATACTGCTTGGGGCTTCAAAGTAATGTTTGGTACCTGCAATATGGATAAAAATCATGGAAAAAAATAGCATAAGTTTCCCCGCCACCACTCCCCCCAGGTCTTTACAAGACCCAGTGCCGATCCTGACTTTCCTGGGGCCCTAAGCAAAATCTGACGACAGTGACATGTCACATTAAAGAAAGTTGAGAAGCGGGGGTAGGGGGGTGTTCTGCTGTCGGAAATGACTCAGCCAGCAAGTTTAGAAGCCGGGTGAGGGTGCGAAAATGACTTCTCACCAGGCAGGGCCTCTAGTAATTTTGGGGGCTCTTTGCAGCTTTAAGTGGCCCTAAGCGGCTTGCATAGTGCGCCTATAGGGAGGATCGGCCCTGACAAGACCCTATGGCCCTATATACTTTAAACAGCAGTATACAGGCGGTGCAAACAAGACAAGGACTGTAGGTTTGTTAGGTAGAATCTGAACCATGTCATACTTTGCTGCTGCATATTGCACAATTTCCTAAAGAGACCCTCAACAAACTACATGACACTTGTGCCTGGTGATGAGGCCAT
Source organism: Rana kukunoris (assembly GCA_029574335.1). Lineage (NCBI taxonomy): Eukaryota > Metazoa > Chordata > Amphibia > Anura > Ranidae > Rana > Rana kukunoris. The sequence continues at coordinate 86,658,985 of CM056055.1, read as the reverse complement.
TGATGTTCCAGTGGTGGCCCGTGAGCCTGTGGCCATACAGGCTTGGCCCCCCCAAAGCGCACGTGCTGTGTGGCAACAATATGTCCATTATTTTAGGGGTGGTGGGGGGCCATTACAATGCCAGATCTTGGCTCAATCAATTATTTCTTTGTGAAAGAAATTTTTTAGAAAAAAGTTCTCTGAAAGCCTCCATTATTTCTGCAAGTCAAAATTTAGCAAAAAAAATAAAAATGTCAGTCAAGCCTTAGCTTTCTCCCCATATCTAACCCACAAACTCATCAACTGATCATAAAGTCAAAAAAACAAGTTTTGTATCGTCGTATTGCACGATCGTTTTTCCGACATTTTTTACCGACTGTAAACGACGTTCTCTATCCCTTTATACACTGCGCATGTGAGAAGCTCTGCACGTTTTCACGCCCATGACGTTCGTTCTAGTGATTGTCACGCCCCTTTTTTAGTCGGTCAATGTGGAGAGGAGTCTGAAGACATGATGGAGGAGAGACAGCAAGCTGTAACCAGGCAGGAGACAGGCCAGGCACACACCAGGAGGAGCAGGAGGTACAAAGCCACCAACATGAGCTTTGAAGAGGTGGTTGAGATGGTGGCTATTTAAAAAAAGGAGGACTATGACGGCAAAAAAGGGCCTTACAAAAACCCCAATAAACTCAAGGCCCAGATCATAGATAAGGTACGGAGGGCTATCCATTCAAAATTCGGGGTGCAGAGGTCCAGGGAGCAGTTGCGCAAGAGATAGGAGTGATTTGAAAATCCGAGAGCCAGAGCAGATGGAGAGAATTCGAAGAGTCCTCAGAAGACGTAAGTAATTTTCATGTGTACTCTGAATATTTTTTTTTATTATTATTTTGTGGCATGTGCTTTTTATCGCAGGTTGTGTATATATACAGTTCAAGAACAGATGTTTGAGGTTCATGTTTGTGTGGGCATAATAATTGGTTGGTCATTCTATTTAAGACCTTTTTATGTGAGACCAATTTTTTAATTAATGTAGATGTGTTATTAAGTTGATTTAAATAATCCAACTTAAGTCAATATACATTAAAAGGAGAGTATGCTAAGGAGCTGTGGTGGCTCAACGTGATTGGCACTGCGCTGACAAGCCATTCACCTCTGCAGCCAAGGGTTCGGATACCCATCATTGCCCCACCATTGCCACCCGGGGCATGGAGAAAGATGGCAGATTGCCTCTGGGGGAGGTCTGCCTACTCCCAAAGTCCGGCTCCTCTCTCGAGTACACGCACAAAATACACTAAAAAAAAAAAAAAAAGGAGAGTATGCTCAGAAAAGCAGTTCATTACACATATCGATCCGCCCTATAGGGCACAAAGCTGCGAAGGGCCCCCCAAATAACTAGAGGCCCCGCCTGGTAAGAAGTCATTTTCGCCCCCTAACCCCCGCTTCTCAACTCGCTGGCTGCATGGGAGAAGAGGCAAGAAGTCAGTACCCCTTGCTTCTCTGCTTTCCCTCGTGATGCTCTGCCTTTCTTTGTTGTCTTTCCAGACATTTTAATAGCCTGCACGGGACAAAATCAGAAATAAACAGCACCTGTCCAGTAAGAGCAACTGCTTTTATGGGCAAAAACACAGCAAACGTGCAGTATGATCGACTACGTTTATGGGCAAACACAGCAAACGTGCAGTATGATCGACTGAGTTTATGGGCAAAAACACAGCAAACGTGCAACGTGCTGTATGATCTACTGCGTTTATGGGCCAAAACACAGCAAACGTATAGTAAGATCGACTGAGTTTCTGGCCAAAAACAGCAAACGTGCAGTATGATTGACTGAAGTTATGGGCAAAAACACAGCAAATGTGCAGTATGATCGACTGAATTTATGGGCAAAAACACAGCAAACTTATATTAAGATCGACTGAGTTTATGGGCAAAAACACAGCAAACGTATAGTAAGATCGACTGAGTTTCTGGCCAAAAACAGCAAATGTGCAGTATGATCGACTGAATTTATGGGCAAAAACACAGCAAACATATAGTAAGATCAACTGAGTTTCTGGCCAAAAACAGCAAACGTGCAGTATGATCGACTGAATTTATGGGCAAAAACACAGCAAACTTGTATTAAGATCGACTGAGTTTATGGCCAAAAACAGCAAACGTGCAGTATGATCGACTGAGTTTATGGGCAAAAACACAGCAAACTTATATTAAGATTGACTGAGTTTATGGTCAAAAACACAGCAAACGTGCAACGTGCTGTATGATCTACTGCGTTTATGGGCCAAAACACAGCAAACGTATAGTAAGATCGACTGAGTTTCTGGCCAAAAACAGCAAACGTGCAGTATGATCAACTGAATTTATGGGCAAAAACACAGCAAACTTATATTAAGATCGACTGAGTTTATGGGCAAAAACACAGCAAACGTGCAACGTGCAACGTGTTGTATGATCTACTGCGTTTATAGGCCAAAACACAGCAAACGTATAGTAAGAAAGCGACTGAGTTTATGGCCAAAAACAGCAAACGTGCAGTATGATCGACTAAATTTATGGGCAAAAACACAGCAAATGTATATTAAGATCGACTGAGTTTATGGCCAAAAACAGCAAACGTGCAGTATGATCGACTGAGTTTATGGGCAAAAACACAGCAAACTTATATTAAGATTGACTGAGTTTATGGGCAAAAACACAGCAAACGTGCAATGTGCTGTATGATCTACTGCGTTTATGGGCCAAAACACAGCAAACGTATAGTAAGATGGACTGAGTTTATGGCCAAAAACAGCAAACGTGCAGTATGATCAACTGAGTTTATGGGCAAAAACACAGCAAACGTGCAACGTGCTGTATGATCTACTGCGTTTATGGGCCAAAACACAGCAAACGTATAGTAAGATCGACTGAGTTTCTCGCCAAAAACAGCAAACGTGCAGTATGAGCGACTGAATTTATGGGCAAAAACACAGCAAACGTATAGTAAGATCGACTGAGTTTCTGGCCAAAAACAGCAAACGTGCAGTATGATCGACTGAATTTATGGGCAAAAACACAGCAAACTTATATTAAGATCGACTGAGTTTATGGGCAAAAACACAGCAAATGTGCAACGTGCTGTATGATCTACTACGTTTATGGGCCAAAACATAGCAAACGTATAGTAAGATCGACTGAGTTTCTGGCCTAGAACAGCAAACGTGCAGTATGATCGACTGAATTTATGGGCAAAAACACAGCAAACTTATATTAACCACTTAAGACCCGGACCAAAATGCAAGTAAAGGACCTTGCCCCTTTTTGCGATTCGGCACTGCGTTGTTTTAACTGACAATTGCGCGGTCGTGCGACGTGGCTCCCAAACAAAATTGGCGTCCTTTTTTCCCCACAAATAGAGCTTTCTTTTGGTGGTATTTAATCACCTCTGCGGTTTTTTATTTTTGCGCTATAAACAAAAATAAAGGGACAATTTTGAAAAAAATTCTATATTTTTTACTTTTTGCTATAATAAATACCCCCCCAAAATATATATAATTTTTTTTCCTCAGTTTAGGCCGATACGTATTCTTCTACCTATTTTTGGTAAAAAAAATCGCAATAAGCGTTTATCGGTTGGTTTTTGCAAAATTTATAGCGTTTACAAAATAAGGGATAGTTTTATTGCATTTTTATTATTTATTTATTTTTACTACTAATAGCGATTTTTTTCGTGACTGCAACATTATGGCGGACACTTCGGACAATTTTGACACATTTTTGGGACAATTGTCATTTTCACAGAAAAAAATGCATTTAAATTGGATTGTTTACTGTGAAAATGACAGTTGCAGTTTGGGAGCTAACCACAAGGGGGTGCTGTAGGATTTGTGTGTTCCCTGTGTGTGTTTACAACTGTAGGGGGGTGTGGCTGTAGGTGTGACATCATCGATCACATCCCCCTATAACAGGGATGACGCGATCGATGCTGCGGCCACAGTGAAGCACGGGGAAGCCGTGTTTACACACGGCTCTACCCGTTCTTCAGCTGCGGGGACCGATCGCCGCACTCCAGCGGCGATCGGGTCCCCGAGTCCCGCGGTCCCGGAGCTTCGGACCAGGTCACGGGAGCGCGCCGCGGGCGCGCACCCGTGACCCACGGCTGGGTACTAGAACCAACGTATATATACGTTGATGTGCCCAGCCGTGCCATTCTGCTGACATAAATGTACAGTAGGCGGTCCTTAAGAGGTTAAGATCGACTGAGTTTATGGCCAAAAACAGCAAACATGCAGTATGATCGACTGAGTTTATGGGCAAAAACACAGCAAACTTATATTAAGATCGACTGAGTTTATCGCCCAAAACAGAAAACGTGCAGTATGATCGACTGAATTTATGGGCAAAAACACAGCAAACGTATAGTAAGATCGACTGAGTTTCTGGCCAAAAACAGCAAACGTGCAGTATGATCGACTGAGTTTATGGGCAAAAACACAGCAAACTTATATTAAGATCGACTGAGTTTCTGGCCAAAAACAGCAAACGTGCAATATGATCGACTGAATTTATGGGCAAAAACACAGCAAACGTATAGTAAGATCGACTGAGTTTCTGGCCAAAAACAGCAAACGTGCAGTATGATCGACTGAGTTTATGGACAAAAACACAGCAAACTTATATTAAGATTGACTGAGTTTATGGCCAAAAACTGCAAACGTGCAGTATGATCGACTGAGTTTATGGCCAAAAACACAGCAAACTTATATTAAGATCGACTGAGTTTATGGCCAAAAACAGCAAACGTGCAGTATGATCGACTGAATTTATGGGCAAAAACACAGCACAGCACAATCTCCTGCCTGACCAGTGGCGCCCCCCCCCCCCAACCTGTGAAAAAAAATGAAAAAAATGTCACTTTAAGAGTGACCAGGCGCCGGACATGCGGCGGTCCATGGGAAGCTTCCCAGCCTGCAAACAGCTAACTGCAGGCAGGGAAGCTGATTTGCCCGTGTGCAGGGCATGTGCAGGGCGCAAGCTGTGTGCCCGCACACACTCCCACTTCCTTGGATTTGCTAGCATGCCCGCTAGCTGTCATGGGATTGGAGCAGAGGTCAGTGGGCAGTACTGCATTGACTTCCGGGAATCACTATCATTAGTCATCACATGACGTCACTTCCAGCGCCATCTCTCTGTAGCGCGTGTGTTTGGGGGCATCTTAGAGGAGCAGCGCCATTGAAGAAGGTAAGTGTTCCTTCCCGGTTCCATCCCCCGCCCCCCACTAGCACTGTTTGCACTTTGCAGCACCCCTGCCGCCGCTAGTATTGCCAGCCAGCTCCGCCACCACCTGTGTTTGTGTGATGTCTCTCTACAAGCAGCGGCGCCCCCCCCCGCAGTTCACTCCGCACTGCACACTGCTGCTCCGGAGCCTGAGTTGAGTGTGGAGTAAACTGTGGGGGGGAGGGGGTGCCGCTGCTGCTTGTAGAGACCTGTGTTTGTTTGTGTCTCTCTACAAGCAGCGGCGGCCCCCCCTCCCCCCGCAGTTCACTCCACTCCACACTCACCTCAGGCTCCGGAGCAGCAGTGTGCAGTGCACTGCTTCAGGTTCCCACTCCATGCTCTCATAAGCTACAGCGGCTCCCCTCCCCTCCACAGTTACATAGTTACATAGTTAGTCAGGTTGAAAAAAGACACAAGTCCATCCAGTTCAACCATAAAAAAAAATAAAAATAAAACAAAGTAAAACACAGTACATCCTCCCATACACCCACCTCCATACCCACAGTTGATCCAGAGGAAGGCAAAAAAAAAACCAGCAGAGCGATGATCCAATTTGCTACCGGAGGGGAAAAAATTCCTTCCTGATCCCCCGAAAGGCAATCGGATTTACCCCGGATCAACTTTACCTACAAAACTTAGTACTCAGTTATATTATGTGCATTTAGGGAAGAATCCAGGCCTCTCTTAAAGCAATCTACTGAGCTGGCCAGAACCACCTCTGGAGGGAGTCCGGACCAGCAGTGTGCACTGCTTCAGGCTCCCCCCTCCTCCTCAATGTACCGATGCTGCAGCCTGGCTCTCTCTCTCCCACCAGCAGCAGCACACCATTCCACTGGGCACTGTCAAGTGCTGCTAGTGGGGGGGTCGCCACTGTGCCTGACAAATACTAATAGCAGATCTAGCTAAGCTATACAGTGTATAAATATATGTACAACTAAGGATGTAAATATATTCTCTACACACTGTAAATTTAACTATACTGACTACTAGCCTTCCTACTCTATCTAATCTATCTATCTAATCTATCTAATCTATCTATCTATCTATCTAAAAAGACACTGTGGGCCAGATTCAGCAAGACTTGCGCTGGAGTATATCGATATGCGCCGCATAACTGTAAAGATGCGCCATTGTATCTATGTGGCCGTACCCACCAACCTAGATGCGCCAGAAAACGGGCCTTTTCCGATCGGCTTAACTTTCCCTCGCCAGAGTATCGTTAGCGCATATTTCCGCTTGTCGCATCCGTCGCGCCTATTGATTTGCCATGCAAATATGCAAATGAGGAAGATTTCCTGATTCGTGAACGGATTAGCACCATACGCTGGCTACATGCGCCGCGCATATGTCGTCCGTCCGTCGCAAAGTTATTTCTACAAATAGCTGCTTTATCTTTACTCCAGACGGCCACAGGTCAGCAGGAGAGCAGCTACAGCAGCAGCGTTACCGACGAAACTAGCAAGCTGAACAACCACACGTGCAAGGACAACACCTCTGTGTGCCAACATGCCAGGGGCAGTCGCGGTCCTAGCACTACTGATGGGCACCCCGGAACGAAGGAGGCGGGCATGTGAGAGGATATACCGCACGCGCATGAGCCTTTTTGGCATGGGGGATGAGGAGGTGTATCGCCTCTTCAGATTCAGCCCAGATGCAATACTTGAACTAACCACAACCCTGCAGGGTGACATCACCAGCAAGACACACCGCTCACAAGCAGTGCAGCCACTGGTGAAGGTACTGGCAACACTTCATTTCCTTGCCAGTGGATCATTCCAGCGTACAAGTGGAGTGGTGGCTGGGATGTCACAGTCCTCCATGAGCAGATGTGTGCACCAGGTTGTCCCTGCAATCCTCAGACGCATGTCCAACCAGTTCATCAGACCCACCACTGAGGAGCTGCGGCTGAAGGCAATAACAGATTTCTACAGCATTGCCAGATTCCCACGCAATGTGGGGGCCATTGATTGCACACATGTGGCCCTACAGCCCCCCAGTGCCACAGAGCACATATACCGCAATCGGAAGCATTGGCATTCCATCAACGTACAGGTGATAGCTGATGCCCAACGCCTCATATGGCACGTCCGTGCCAAATACCCCGGATCCAGCCATGACAGCTTCATATACAATCAGAGCCCCATCCCAATGGAATTTGAACAGAACATGTATGGGGACAGCTGGCTGGTTGGTGAGTGACATGGGTGGCAGGCATGACTGTCCCCCCCCCATGATGCACACATCACAAGGGCCACATGCATGACTAACATCCTCTTGTCTTTTCCCTTACAGGTGACTCTACATATGCACTGGGACCCCATCTCATGACTCCTTTCCGGAACCCCCAAACCAGAGGAGAGAGAAAATACAATGAAGCACACATCAAAACCCGTGCAGCGGTGGAGCAAACATTTGGGCTCTTGAAGTCCCGTTTCCGCTGCCTGGATAAGTCTGGGGGGGCCCTATTGTATTCCCCTTCCTTCGTGTGTCAGATCATCGGTGCATGTTGCATTCTGCACAACTTTGCCATGAGAAAAGGCCTGCAGATTGACATGCGTGATGACCTGACCCCCCAACCATACAATCCCCCCCTGCCAGAGGAGACCCAGTCTGCTGATGGAAGAGCAGTCAGGAGGGTCCTCGCCGTAGGCATCTTTGGACACTAAACAAATACAATGATCACACGGACAATGCACGCATGCACTCCACTGATGTCCCTAGATCACACACACCACATCCACATCGCATTGGATTAGCCCAAGTCCAACATGTAGGACTTGGGAGCAGCAACGCCAGCGTCAAGGCCCCAATGATGTCGCTGTCCATTCATACACCTTTCACACGTCATTCACACAGCCGTGGGGATAACTTCTCCACCATGGCCGGAGTGCCACCCCCTCACATTCACACACCATTCACACTGCAACGTGTGCAGTATCAATAAAATAAAAATCTCATGTCCTGAGCATTAAGAACAAAAAAAATCTCATGTCCTGAGCATTAAGAACAAATAAAATAAACATCTCATATCCTGAGCATTAAGAAAAAAAAAAAAAAACATCATCTGGGATGCCGGGGGCTCCTTCTGGTGGCCCCTCTCTGGCTCCTCAGCTGCCTGGATGGAGTGGGTGGGGGTAGGGGGGCATATGGAGGTGGCTGATCCCCGGGTGGGCCACTCCTGGCAGGTGTGGCCTGCATGCCCTCCAAGGCCATGGCTATCCGGCCGAGGTAACAGTTTGTCTGGGCCTGCATCCTGAGCTGCTGGGCCTGCATCCTGAGCTGCCGGGTGACCTGGTATTGTTGGGCCCACCGACTCTGCCTCCCCTGGACCCGGATGGCAGCAGTGTTTGCCTGGACGGCTGCAGTGAGGTGCCTTATATCACCCTGCACCTCCCCCAGACTGGTCACCACTGCAGCGCAGTTGCAGCTGACATCCTGCACTGCATTGGATATCTGGGCCACGAAGCACAGGTTGTCAGCCACTCTGTCCAGGTGCCCAACTATGTCCCCCATTTGCTGGGTCTGCCTGGCGTGATCCCTCGCCTCCTGGACCAGATCAGACACCCCCCTGGTCTTCCGGGTGGCCTTCCTGGGGCCAGGAGATGGTTGTCCCCGGGGGGATGGAGTTGCCCTTGAGGGGCTTCCTAGGATGGGGGAGGGTATTACAGAGGGCCCTGCAGAAGAGGAGGACTCCTCCAAAAATAAAATAATGTCCTGCTCTGCCACAACAGGCTCCTCCTCAACCACCTCTGCAGGTGAGGTGTGGGCACTCTCCTCCTCCACCTCGATCTGTTCACCACCCAGGGGCTCGGGCACAGGATGCCGTTGGGGGGATGGGGTGGACTGGCCGCCAACAGATGATGGCCCAGCTCCGTCATCTGTGGATGACACAAAGCAGACACATGTTGGGTGGTCCCACACACTTGGCACATGTACCCTCCCCCCCCCACATGCAACACACCAAAAAGGGGGTAAAAATCACTTACCTGTCCTGGAGCCTTCCTCCATGGAGTCATATCCAGGGACCCCCTCCAACTGCTCCCTGTCCAGGCAGCGGGCGACCACCTCCTCCTCCGTGGTCAGGCTGACCGCACATGGGGGTCCACCACCTGTGCCCCTCTCATGCCTCCTGATGGTGGCCACCTTGCCACGGACCTTGCGCCGCAGGTCATTTTTTTTTTTTGTATATCGCCAGCAGTCCGGGTGGAGTACCCCAAAACATTCACCCTGCCAGCACTGGTCTCCAGGATGGCCTGCTTCCTATCCCGGCTGGTCTTCCGACTTTTTTTGCCGTTGAGGAAGTCATTAAAAGTCTCCATAGCGGAGATTATAACAGAGACCTCCTGTGAATTGAAATTAAGGTTTCTCCTCTCTTTGGGGGGAGCGGGAGCAGCCATCTCTTTTCAAAAGTAACTTCCCTGGGGTGGGGGGATAAGGAAATACTTTTGCGCCGGAATGGCGCTTCTGCTAGCACTTTTAAACGCACAACGGAACAAATTGCGCTGACGTTTACCGTGAAGTGGTGCCGACGGAAGTTGTGAGCATGCGCACAGGGGGCCAAGTGAAGCCTCACTCACTGCGCATGCTCCGTGGATGATGCGCTGAACGTAAGCCTCTGCGCTGGGCTCCGCTCATCATTTACATATGATCACACCCACTTCCACTTGCATCAGGTTACGCCAGCGCATTTCCGTTACTCCGGCGCAAAGTAACGCACAGGCGCTTGGTGAATACTGTACTTCACTCGCTAGTTTGCGTCAGCGCAGCGTATATGTGCTGCGATACGCTGGCGAAAATATGCGCGCATCTACCTGAATCTGGCCCTGTGTCTCTATCTATCTATCTATCTATCTATCTATCTAAAAAGACACTGTGGGCCAGATTCACAGAGTGATTACGCCGGCGTAACAGGAGATGCGCGGCGTAAGTCTAATTGTGCGCGTGCGTTTCGATGCACGGCATCCCCAAAACGAGATACGCAAGAAATCTACTTTTTTTTGTCCATCGTAATTTCGTTAGACAGGCGCATCCGTCCGCCCAAAACTGCGCTAGGCACACCATTGATTTGCTATTCAAATATGCTAATGAGGGAGTTACGGGGATCCACAAAAGAACATTGGTGCAGCGCAGGCTACGCGCTGTGCGCAACAGCTAAATGTCCTGTCTAAAATTAGACCATATAAAAGCTGGTCTAAAATTACAAAATTCGTCTACATGTCAGATAAAGCAACAATGTTAGTGAGGAGCTGAGCAGTCACACATGTTGCCCAACAAACTGTATGCCAACATGCCAGTGTCATCCATGCTCATAGCTATACTACTGACTTTAGATGAGCAAAGAAGGAGGAGGGCACTAAGGAGGGCACTGAGGAGGGCACAGGATTTTTTATTTATTTTTTCTAAAAAAAAAATTGGCTTATATAAACTTTTCAATTTAATCTAATCTAATACAAAATTCTTAGCTGATACAAGCCCCTCACTCTTCACTCTTCACTCTTCACGGGAGAGGATATATCACACACGCCTAGACATCTATGGCATAGGTTATTTTGAGGTGTCTCGAATCTTCAGATTCACCCCTCATGCCATCATGGAATTAACCACAACCCTGCAGGAGGACATCACCAGCCCAACACATGACACTACCCATGACACCCATGACAGCTACATATACAATCAGAGCCCCATCCCCACAAATTGCGAACAGAACATGTATGGGGACAGCTGGCTGGTTGGTGAGTGACATGGGTGGCAGGCATGACTGCCCCCCCCCATGATGCACACATCACAAGGGGCACATGCACTACTAACATCCTTCTGTCTTTTCCCTTCAAGGTGAATCTGCATATGCACTGGGACCCCATCTCATGACCCCATCTCATGCCAGCTCACATTATGCATCTTTGCACGTTAAACACACACAGTAATCATGGCACAATGAGAATGCATGCATGCACACCACTGTGGTCCCTAGCACACACACCCCACATCCTCATCACATTGGATTGGCACCAGTCCACCATGCAGGACTTGTGAGCAGCAACGCCACGCCACGGCTCCAATTATGTCACTGTACATTCATACACCATTCACACGGACCTGGGGATCACTTCTCCCTGGTCCTGGGGAACCAAAATTGAGGGTGATACCCCTTTTCCCGCAGGAATGTCACCCCCACATTCCCAAATCATACACAAACAGAACCAAAAAAAAATGGCCAGCAAAAATATAATTTAAACAAAATAACAACAACGAAAGCACATAAAAGACAAAAATCACTCTCAAAGACAAGTCACAAATAAACAAACAAACGCTAATAAACAACAGAACAAAAGCACCTTGCTGTATAGGGAGGGATACAAAGGGATGTACTTTTGCAAAGGAAGTGCGTTTGTCTCTGTCTATTTATGCTGTTTGAGTAGTTCACTAATTTGCCCTAGTCCACTTCCAATTTCACTGATTGCGCCGTTCCCGAGTTTTGAGCATGCGCACAGAGGTGCTGACCATGGTCTGCTTCAAGCGCGCATGCGCGAGCCGGCCGGCCCTTCATTTGCATGGGGTCACGGCTCATTTCAATGTAACAAGCCCACGTCCCTCCCAATTTGTATTACTCCGCCTTGCGCCTCTGAAATGATGTTGCGCAGGCGCAAATTTCTGCTACATTGCGCCAGTCTAACGTAAAGGCGGTGCGCTACGCCGGTCCAATAATTTCGCAGATGTACCTTAATCTGGCCCTGTGTCTCTATCTATCTATCTATCTATCAGAAAAGACACTGTGGGCCAGATTCTCCAATATTTTCGGCGGCGTAGCGTAAGCCAGTTACACTACGCCGCCGCTGCGTACTGGAGCAAGTGCTTTATTCTCTAAGCACTTGCTCCGTAGGTTTCGCTTATGTCGCGTAAATCGCGCAGCGTAAACCCGCGCAATTCAAATGGGGCGGCTTGTATTTAAATTAAGCGCGCCCCCGCGTCGAACGAACTGCGCATGCGCCGGCCGGGGAAAAAGCCCAGTGCGCATGCTCCAAAGGACGTCACATTTTCTCAATGTAAACGACGTAATCGCAGCGTACGCCAGCCCCATTGAGAATCGACGTACGCAAACGACGTAAACGACGCACAACACGACGCGGTCCCGAGGCCATACTTAACATGGCATCCGACGGGACACGACGGCATCCGACGGGACCTCGTAAGGTTACTCCACATAGAAGCTGGGGTAACCTTACGCGAACGAAAACGACGTACGCGACGACGGGGCGGCGTAAAAGCGATCGAGAATCGGCGTACTACTTCATTTGCATATGCAAATGAAAAAACAACGTAAAGGCCACCTAGTGGCCGGAGTTGTCATTACACCTACGATCCGAAAGTGTAATTGGATTACACATGTCGGATGTAGAAGCGTATCTATGCAAAAGTGATGCACAGCATCACACGCATAGATACGACTAAAAAAAAAAGGCGATACGACGGGGTATCTGAGATACTCCGTCGTAACGCCTCTGAGAATCTGGTCCTGTGTCTCTATCTATATATCTCTCTCTAACTGTCTGTCTGACTTCTGTCTCTGTAAGCAAGCCGGAACACACCACACGTGGCCGCCTGGAGATGTTGACCTACATAAATAAAAAGGTCACAATGGGGTTGATTTACCAAAACTGGAGAGTGTGGAACACCTCCTTGTTATATCTCTGGATTCACTACCAGACCACTCTCTTTGTAAATCTACTGATTAGGTACAATAGAAGAAGATATACCCTTTTCCAGATGGTAAGCTTCTCAACTCTTTGTTCCATAAAACATGTTGTTCTGTATGTAACGCTTGACATGGACAAATGGGCTTTATGCAGAACATATCGCCATTTTGCCCTGTGCTATAAAGCACATACTCCGTCTTAGTGAAAAAAGCCATCTTAAACTAAATTAGTTTCACTCACCATATATTCCCTGCCATTCATTCAGTAACCGAGACATCACACCAGCTTGTTCTCATCTATCGCTCCCAGTCATCTCTGACTAGCAGCAGCCAGCTCCATTTTTTTTTTTTTTTTTTTTTTTTTTTATTTATTCAATGCAGAGAACAACCAACCCTCACAGGTCATAACATCATCACAAAAACAAGTCAGTAACAGAACTCATAAAAAAAATACAAAAAGCAGGGGTAAATGCATTGGAGGACAAGCATAAACATAAAAAAAGCCATAGCACAACTCTGCAGGGTCAAGGGTAAATGTAGTGATCCCTGAGATCCCTAGGGGACTCAGTGCGGGCGTGTGCAAGTGAGTGTGCGTGTACTACAACCAGGCATAATCCGCTCTCCTCCCGCATGTATACTACAGTGGTCGCAAGGGCCAGTCGGCTCCGCGTTTTCTCAGTTTATTTAGAGAGCAAGACAGACAATAGAAAGGGAAGGTGGGAAAACAGAAAAGAGAGAAAAAGGACAGGTAAAACAGAAAGAGGGGGGATCAGGAACTGCTCCCGGCCCGGGGGGGGAAGGGTAGAAGTTGGGATGACATGGTAGTTAGGGAAGGGGAAGGTAGGGTGGTCTGGGTGGGGATAGGTGCGAGTGTAGAGCCCTGGTACGGGACTCAGCTTGTCCCTGTGGTCGGAGGGTCTGTTCCCAAGTCAAGGGCTTCCCCTCTAAGGGTCAGGCCTTCCTCCGAGTATCTAAACATGGTCCAAGGTCTCCAGACTTCTGTGCAGGGCCGTCTTTAATATGGTTTGGGCCCTGGGCAAACATTTTTTTTGGGCCCCCCCTCCAGCTTATTTTGGGCCTGGCTGGTTCACATGTATGTGTTTTGGCGGCCCTCATTTGTGCAGGCACAGCAGCCCATTGATTTGAATGGGCTGCCATGCCTTTGTTTCCTGCAGAAAAAAGGTTCATTCAGCATTTTAAAAATCAGCTACCTTGAAATCCATTCTACTGTTGCACCATGCTACTTACCTGCAGTTCTTGCACACACAAACGCACTGTGTTTTTAAAAGCGTGACCTAAACGTCTAAAAATGCAGCAAGTTTTACAGTGCGGGAACTGCAGATAAGTCACAGCAGACAGCAGAATGGACAGACAGTGCTGTATTTCAGTGCTTGATGGGCATAGGTGTGCCGTGTGCGCAGCCTATTACATGAGGCATGCGCTTTTCTTTGCAGGAAATGCAGGCATGGCGGCCCATCCAAATGTGGGCCGCCAAAACACATACATGTGAACCAGTCAGGCCCAAAATAAGCCCATCAAGCAGTTAAATACAGACAGTAATGCCATGTGCTCTGAGGCCTCACTCAGCCTGGACTGCAGGGCTGCTCTGTGACTTAAAGAGTTCCTCTATTTTACACATGGCATGGCATGGGGTCCCATGGTGCTAAAGCAGAATGGACAGACGGTGCTGTGACCCCATGCCATGCCATGTGTAAAATACAGGAACTTTTTAAAACACTGACCAGACCTGCAGTGAATCATCAAATATTATAAAGACTTTGGGCACACTCTACAGAAAACTTGTATTTACAATATAGCAAACAGTGACATACCTTGAGGAGCAGGACATGAAGAAGTCAGCCTCGGGAAGAGCAAACTGGGGATGTTATAAAATCACATTCTAATTCACTTTTATATACAAGCAGCACCCAGTGGCAGGAAGGGAGAAGTGCACGTCTAAAGGGAAGCCAGGGGTGCTGTACATTTTAAAACACTGGGAAGGGAAGCAGTACTGTCACCTGGCTGCGTGCCGCTGATGATTTTCAGCCTGATTTGTGGGCAGCACAGGGGCTTAACGGGCGGCAGGGCCACCATCAGGAATCATGGGGCCCCTTACACAGCTTCAGGCATGGGCCCCTTGGAGCAGAGAACGGGGGGTGCTGCCCCCTTAAATTGAGAAGCGGGGGGGGCTTGGGCTGTCGCGAATTTAGAAGCGGGAGGCCCTTTACAAAAAAAAGATTTAATAAAGAAAAATATATATAAAAAAAGGGGTGTAGCTATCCGGGGCCCCGGGGCCCTTTAATAAAAAGAAAAAAAGAAATAAAAAATATATTCTTTTTTTTTAAAAAGGGGGTTGCCATCTGGGGACCTCTGGGCCCTTTAATATTTTTTTTTTTTAATAAAAATAAATTACAAAAAAAGGGGGGTTGCCATCCGGGACCTCTGGACCCTTTAATAAAAAATAAAATAAAAAAAATATATTAAAAATAAAAATTTATAAAAAAAGAAGTGGGGTTGCCATCCAGGGGACCTCTGAGCCCTTTAAATATATATATATATATATATATATATATATATATATATATATATATATATAT
This sequence comes from Rana kukunoris, assembly GCA_029574335.1. NCBI lineage: Eukaryota > Metazoa > Chordata > Amphibia > Anura > Ranidae > Rana > Rana kukunoris. The sequence goes on along the minus strand of CM056055.1, from coordinate 86,643,457 downwards.
ATATATATATATTTATTAAATAAAAAGAAAAAAAAGAAATAAAATATAAAAAAAAATTATAAAAAAAAGGGGGGTTGCCATCCAGGGCCCTGGGGAACTCTGGGTCCTTTAATAATAATAACATTATTATTATTTTTTTTATAAAACAATTTTTTTTTATAAAAAAAGGGGGGTTGTCATCTGGGGCCCTGGGGAACTACGGGCCCCTGGGGACCTCCAGACCTCTAAAAAAAATTGTCCCTTTAATAAAAAATAAAATAAAAATATATAAAATAAATATATTTTTTTTATTTAAAAATAAATAAAAAAAGGGGTTGTCATCTGGGGCCCTGGGGGCCTCCGGGTCCCTGGGGACCCCTAAAAAAAATTGTCCCTTTAATAAAAAATAAACATATATTAAAAAAAATTGGCCCTTTAATAAAAAATAAAAATATATAAAATAAATATATTTTTTTATTTAAAAATAAATAAAAAAAGGGGGTTGTCATCTGGGGCCCTGGGGGCCTCCGGGTCCCTGGGGACCCCTAAAAAAAATTGGCCCTTTAATAAAAAATAAAAATATATTAAAAAAAAATTGGCCCTTTAATAAAAATAAAAATATATAAAATAAATATATTTTTGTATTTAAAAATAAATAAAAAAAAAGGGGGGTTGCCACCTTGGGCCCTGGGGGCCTCCGGGCCCCTGGGGACCTCCGGACCCCTAAAAAAAAAAAAAAAAAAAATGTTTTTTTTTTTTTTTTTCAAAGGGGGTTGCTTTGGGCCCCCAACAGTGACAGGGCCCTGGGCAGCTGCCCCTGTTTGCCCTATGGTAGAGACGGCCCTGCTTCTGTGTATGCCTCTTCCCTATGCTGACTGGCAAGGACCAGGTCCTCCATTCGGCTCACTTCATCTACCTTCCAGAGCCATTGTGTCACAGTCGAGGGTTGCTGGGATTTCCAGCATAGGGGGATGCAGGCCTTGGCCGCATCTAATAGGTGACGCACCACCGAAGCTTTATAAGTCTTTGTTGGGGTGTCTGTCGCATGCAAGAGAAAGAACGCAGGGTCATCTTCCAGTATACGATCTGTAAATTTCTGCGTTATGTGGCGGACCTCCCCCAAAAGCCCCGCAGGCGGGCACAAGTCCAGAATATGTGCAGAAGTGACCCTCTATCCTCCCGGCAATGCCAGCAAAGATCAGAGGTCTCTGGGAATATTTTGTGTAGCCGTTCCGGCGTCCTGTACCATCTGGTAAGGATTTTATAGTTCGTCTCCTGCACTCTAGCATTCAGTGACGACCTATGTGTAAAAGTAAGAATGTGTTGTACCACGCTGCCCGTGAATCTGCAACCCAGGTCTCTTTCCCACTTAGCCAGGCTGGGAATGGGGTCACCTGCTGGGGGTGTAATCAGCATCCTATACGTCAGGGAGAGTGCGTGGGGAAGCGTTCCAGTGCCTACACAGAGGTCCTCGAACGGTGTGGGGGGGGGGGGGGGTGTGACGTCTGGAGAAGGCAGACTGTTCAAGAAGTGGCTGAGCTGCTGGGCTCTCATGTAATCCAGACCGAAAGGTCCGGTGGGGTCCATAAGTTCCATTGCCCCCCTCCACCTGTTTCCCACACTAAAGTGGGCCACCTGGAAGAATCCTGCGTCTCTGAGGTCCCGAAATCTCCTGTCATGTAGTCCTGGGGGAAACAGTGGATGGCCTATGACCGGTCTCAGTGATGAGTTGCAGTCTGATAAGCGCAACTCAGTTAATAGTCGGGCACAGATTTTGATGGTCGTGCCCAGCAGTGTGTGACCTCTAAGTTCGGGAGGCAACGCTGGGGCTCTGTAAAGCGGTATTTGGCTCTGAGCCTGTTCAATCCGAGTCCATAGCTTGGTGTCGGAGTGTCTGCACCAGTCCAGAAGTCTGTTAAGGTGTGCCGCACCGTAATATTTACGGACATCTGGCATGGCTATACCGCCGCGGAGCTTCAGACTGGTGAGCATGTTTCGTTTCAGTCGCAGGTTCTTCCCTGCCCAAAGAAAGCGGGACGGAGTCGCATGCACCTGTTTAAAGAAACTACTTGGGATGGCTACTGGTAGGGCTTGTATCAGATACAAAAATTTGGGGAGCACCGACATTTTTAAAATGTTACACCGTCCCAGCCATGAGTGGAGACCGGAGTTTCAGTGATCTAGCAATTGCTGTACTCTCTTCAAGAGTGGGGGGAAGTTTAACCGAAAAATTTGGGGGAGGGATGCAGGTATATAAGTGCCCAGATATTTCAGGGCCGTGTCCGTCCATTTCAAATTAAAACTATGTTTAAGTTTCCCCAATTGGGCTGGAGCCACTCCCACCCCCATGGCCTCCGATTTGGTAAAGTACATTTTTAAGTTGGAGAGTCGGCCATATTCTTCGAATTCCTTCATAAGGTTCCGTAGTGAGGTCAAGGGTTGCGTAAGCGTGAACATGAGATCGTCCGCATGCGCGGACACCTTGTGCTGCATACCCCCCATCGAAACCCCAAAGATTTCGGGATGATCCCTAACTCGGCATAGGAATGGCTCCAGGGTCAGGGCGAAGAGAAAAGGCGAAAGTGGGCAGCCCTGTCTGGTCCCATTGGAAATCCGGAACGGCTCGGACAACACACCATTCGCCCTGACCCTGGCTGTCGGACCCGTGTATACCACCGCCACCCAATGTTGCATGTGAGGTCCAAGGCCAGTATGTCTTAGTGTGGCAGTGAGAAACCCCCAGCTCACGCGGTCGAACGCTTTCTCGGCGTCCGTCCCCAGGAGAATGCAGGGTGTACTCTCTTTGGTCGCCATATGAACCAGATTAAGGACATTGGTGGTGTTGTCCCATGCCTCTCTGGCCGGGACAAATCCCACCTGATCCAGGTGGACGAGGCCTGGAAGAAATTGTTCCAGTCTGGTGGCTAGTATTTTGGTTAACAGTTTGAGGTCTGTATTAAGGAGGGAGATAGGTCGGTAGCTCCCACACTAGGAATGATCCTTACCTTCCTTGGGAATGACTGATATTTAAGCCTGTAAGGTGGAGGTATGGAAGAGCTTCCCGGTCCCTAGGGTATTGTACAGTTTCACCATTTGTGGGCCCAAGCATGGGAGGAGGGTTCTATAGTAAAGTACAGTCAAACCATCAGGTCCCGGCGCTTTGCCTGGCTTTGTCTTCTTAAGTGCGAGCTGCAATTCAGCTAGCGTGATAGGGTTATCCAATGCTTGTTGGGCGTCTTTCGACAGCCCCGGCATACGTGACCGCGCAAGGTAAACTGCCGCCTTTTCCCCCACTGGTTCCGACGCCTGTATGTTGTCTGTTTGGGCATCGAAATCTTCTGTCCTGTTGGGGTGACCACCTAAGGGATGTATGACGCCTGGCGCTGAGCCTGCAGGGCCTGGGCCAGGAGCCTACCACATTTGTTACCATGCTCGTAGCCCTTCCTCCTACCCTTTTGCATGGCCGCTTTGGCCTTAAACTGTAGTAGGTTTGTGATCTGCGACCTGGTCGCGTCGAGCTCACATCCCAACTGTCTGGATGGATTTGCTTTGTGCGTCTCAAGGGTCTGTAGCTTGGCTAGTAGGGTATTCAGTTGCGCTGTCCGTACTCGTTTCAGTCTAGCCCCGTGCTTAATGAGCACACCCCTAATTACGGCCTTGTGGGCCTCCCATACTAGGCCCGGGTCACTGTCTGTTGTCGCGTTTGTCATGAAATAATGGGTTACTTTGGAGGTCACCTCGGCCTTCGCCTTGGGTCCTGCAGTAAGCTATCATTGAGCCTCCATACCGGCTGCTGAGCCGTCTGGGCGTCGGATATGGCGTACTTCATCGTTATTGGAGCGTGGTCAGACCACGTTATCGACCCAATAGAGATGTTAGTGATCGCATGGAGCTGGCTGTGTGGGACAAGAAAGTAATCAATCCGCAAATATATCTGGTGCGGTTTGGAGAAGAAGAAATAATCCCTCTCCCCCTGGTGGAATAAGCGCGACGCATCCACCAGTTGTGCCGAGTGTAGGGCCGCGGTGATACGTTTACGTGCATCGCGCGTAATCGCAGATGTGCCCGACGATGTGTCCTCCCCAGGTGACAGGGGTACATTTAAGTCTCCCCCCAGAATTAACTGTCCCTCAGTATACCGCATGAGTTTTTCAATATGTCTCTTGAGGAACGTATCCTGGTGTGCATTGGGAGCGTATAAGTTAGCCAGGGTAACCTTCCTATCCCCTATCAGGCCCTTCAAAAATAGGAACCTACCCTCTCCGTCAGTCTGTGAGTCTATCAGTTTACAGGGGACTCTTGACGCAATGAGAATAGAGACGCCTCTGGATTTGGCTTCTGTGTAGGCTGAATGATAAGCCAGGGGGAAATGTCTGTTTTTGAGTAGAGGCAGTTTAACCACTTGACCACTGGGCACTTAAACACCCTTCCTAACCAGACCAATTTTCAGCTTTCGGTGCTCTCACAGTTTGAATGACAATTACTCAGTCATACAACATTCTACCCATTTGAAATTGTTGTCCTTTTTTCACACAAATAGAGCTTTCTTTTGGTGGTATTTGATCACCTCTGGGTTTTTTATTTTTTGCGCTATAAAAGAAAAACGACTGAAAATTCTGTAAAAAAAAATAAAAAAATCTTGTTTCTGTCATATTAGCGGGTTATTTCTCACACACAGCATATGCATACCACAAATTACACCCCAAAACACATTCTGCTATTCCTCCCGAGTATGGCGATACCCCATGTGTGGGACTTTTACACAGCGTGGCCACATACAGAGGCCCAACATGCAGGGAACGCCATCAGGCGTTCTGGAACACCCAGACCAATTCTGACATTTCTCTCCTACATGGAAAAATCATCATTTATTTGCTAGAAAATTACATAGAACCCCAAAACATTATATATGCTTTTTTAGCAAAGACCCTAGAGAATACAATGGCGGCCGTTACAACTTTTTATCTCGCACGGTATTTTCGCAGAAATGTATTGAACGCGTGTTTTTTAAAAAACTGTTTGTGCTTAAAACAAAACAGTAAAGTTAGCCCAATTTTTTTTCATAATGTGAAAGATGAAGTTACGCCGAGTAAATAGATACCCAACATGTCACCCTTCAAAATTGCGCACGCTCATGGAATGGCGCCAAACTTTGCTACCTAAAAATCCCCATAGGCGGTATTGCAGAGTATTGGGGTATTGCAAAGTATCATGCAGGGTATTGGGGTATTGCCGAGTACTGGGGTATTGCCGAGTACTGGGGTATTGCCGAGTACTGGGGTATTGCCGAGTATTGGGGTATTGCCGAGTATTGGGGTATCGCCGAGTATTGGGGTATCGTTGAGTACTGGAGTACTGGGGTATTGCCGAGTACTGGGGTATCGTTGAGTACTGGAGTACTGGGGTATTGCCGAGTACTGGGGTATCGTTGAGTACTGGAGTATTGGGGTATTGCCGAGTATTGGGGTATCGCCGAGTATTGGGGTATCGTTGAGTACTGGAGTACTGGGGTATTGCCGAGTACTGGGGTATCGTTGAGTACTGGAGTACTGGGGTATTGCCGAGTACTGGGGTATCGTTGAGTACTGGAGTATTGGGGTATTGCCGAGTATTGGGGTATTGCCGAGTATTGGGGTATTGCCGAGTATTGGGGTATTGCCGAGTACTGGGGTATTGTTGAGTACTGGGGTATTGTTGAGTACTGGGGTATCGTTGAGTACTGGAGTATTGGGGTATTGCCGAGTATTGGGGTATTGCCGAGTATTGGGGTATTGCCGAGTATTGGGGTATTGCCGAGTATTGGGTTATTGCCGAGTACTGGGGTATTGCCGAGTATTGGGGTATTGCCGAGTATTGGGGTATCGTTGAGTACTGGGGTATTGTTGAGTACTGGGGTATTGTTGAGTACTGGGGTATTGCCGAGTATTGGGGTATTGCCGAGTATTGGGGTATTGCCGAGTACTGGGGTATTGTTGAGTACTGGGGTATTGTTGAGTACTGGGGTATTGTTGAGTACTGGGGTATCGTTGAGTACTGGAGTATTGGGGTATTGCCGAGTATTGGGGTATTGCCGAGTATTGGGGTATTGCCGAGTATTGGGGTATTGCCGAGTACTGGGGTATTGCCGAGTACTGGGGTATTGCCGAGTATTGGGGTATTGCCGAGTATTGGGGTATCGTTGAGTACTGGGGTATTGTTGAGTACTGGGGTATTGTTGAGTACTGGGGTATTGCCGAGTATTGGGGTATTGCCGAGTATTGGGGTATTGCCGAGTATTGGGGTATTGTTGAGTACTGGGGTATTGTTGAGTACTGGGGTATTGTTGGGTACTGGGGGATTGCTGAGTATTGTTGGGTACTGGGGATTGCAGGGTACTGGGGATTGCAGGGTACTGGGGGGATGGCAGAGCTGGGATGTTTTGAGGGATGGCTGGATCTGTGACTGCATTTGTCACAGATCCAGCCACAGCTCAGCTGCTGACACCCCGCTCCCCCTCCCTCTCCTCGCACACTGTACAGAGCGGAGAGGGAGGAGAGGGAGGAACCGGCGTCATCAAATGACGCCGGTTTGTTTACAAGTGATCGCGCCGTCATTTGACGGCGCGATCACGTGGTAAACGGCCGCGATCAGCGGCAATTTACCGTGATCCGTGATGCGCCGGGTCTTCTAGACCCGGCGAGCACGGACACTTTCGTGAGCGCGTCCCAGGGGACGCGCAATCGCGAAAGTGAAGGACGACGTCCCAGGGACGTCGTCCCGAGGTAACCCCGCCGCGCCGTAGCAGTAAAATGCTTATGGCGCGGTGGGAAAGTGGTTAAGGTCTTTAAAATGTGTCTCCTGCAACATGACAATGTCCACCTTCGTGCGGCGCATGTTCTGGAGCAGGATTTTCCACTTTTCGGGCGTGTTCAGTCCCTTCGCATTTAGCGAAGTGATAGTAAGCTGGTCCATACCCACACCCCCACCGCAGCAATATTGGGGATGTAGGGGGGGGGATAGAGGGGGGGGGGTAGAGGGAAGGGGGGGAAAGGAGGGAGAGTCAGAGAAACCAGAGAACAGAGCAGAGAAGGGGAACAAAAGGAGCTGACACTAGAGTGTGTGCAGCTACAGTGGAGAAACTAAACAAGCCTTAATGGCAGTGGTACTCTCCGTAAGTGCCAAATGGACACACGGGGTATTGAGCACCGTCCTACGCGAGGTGTAGTATGAGCAGAGCCGAGGAACGAGCTCCCCGCCCTCCCCCGGTTCATGTGTGTGTCTAGTCAGTGTATACATACCGGCAGAGCCAAAATGAGATCTTAATTATAAGTGAAGCATCAAACATCAGTAAACGGACTACATAACAGTAATTAAAACAAGAATCATAAAAACAAATAGTGTCAATACGAGAAAACTCCCATAAGAAAGGGAGGGATCACATATGAACAACAGCGCAGTTTAAGTGCATTGTGGGCTGTGACCCCCCAAGACACCCCCCTCCGGGCCCGTGCCATAACATCCCCCCGGCAAAACAGTATGCTGTCCATCAACAGAGCTCTCCGGGCAGCGGGGGACCCCCTTATCCTGTGACCCCCATCTCCGAGGACCCCCGAGGAAATAACCAGTGTGATGGGGGAGCAGGAAGCGGGGAGGGGAACAAACACATGGCCACGGGCCCCCCCTCCCAAGACAATGCCCACCATAATCCAGTCCCCCCGCCCCCCCAGGAGGGAGCTCATGGACCGGGGGGCATCTCCCCCTTAAGTCAGAGTACCTGTGGCTGAAGGTCTGTGCAGGTTGCACCCCGTCGCTCCAGTGTATGACCCGGCATCCTCAGCTCTCCATCGGGTCAGACATACCCGATCCCCTCCGTGATCGAGGAAAAATCTCCCATGCGGGCCCCACACTGAGTGTAAAGTGAGTACCATGCAGCAAGGAGCGGAGCGGGGCAGGGGGGGGGGTCCCATGGGCAGGGTACCACTCTCAGAAGGCCAAGTCAGGAGCCAAAAAATAAAATAGTGACCAGGCAGGTGCCGGGGGATGCAATGTCAGGAGGTAGCAAGGGCAGTAGGGCGCGGTTTCCAAAGAGGGCACAGAGCAGGGGGGGGGTCCGCAATCTACTCACGTCGTTCCCCACGGGAAGCCGATCGGTTCCTCCGTGTTCCCCTCTGCTGGCGTTGGTGACCGGGACCGCGCTGTGCCGTCGGGCCGGATCTCCCCATAAAACGCGGGAGTAACTGCAGCCAGTTGGGGACCTGGATGGGATCGCACTCCATGAATTCAAACAGGGCTGGTAGGTCAGAAGTCGCCTGCAGGGAGAAAGCTCTGGATTCCCCACGGAATGAGACCGACAGCGGGTACCCCCAGCGGTAGGTCAGACCTTTTTGCCTGGCCAGATCTAAAATAGGCCACAGCAGGGCTCTCCGGCACAGCGCCCCCCTCGATAGGTCTATGAGAATCTTAATCTGCGCTTCTTCCCTCAGCGCTGCACCGTGATCCCAGGCCCGGCGTAGGATAGCCTCCTTCTGGGTATAGCGGTGCAATCGGCACACGACATCTCGTGGCCGCAATGGGTCAACCGGTCTGGGCCCCGAAGCTCTGTGCGCCCTGTCCAGCTCGATTTCCGCCTCTGGCTTGCCCAGTATCTCGCGGAAGATATCCCTCACCGCCCCTCCGAGGTCCTCCGCCAACACACTCTCTGGCAGACCCCTCAGCCGTAAGTTCTGGCGGCGGTTCCTGTCTTTGATATCCTCCATTTGGATCTGGAGGGACGCGGCTGTCTCCCGGTGTTGGAGCTCTGCTCCTTCCAGCGCCGCTACCCTGGCCTCCAGGGATGCCGTCGATGTCTCCCCGGCCGATACCCGCTCCGTTAAGGTGGAGACCTCACCCCGCACCTCCTGGATGTTTCGTCTATGAGTTTCCTCCAGGCGGAGGATGAGGGCCTCTATGTCGGAGCGCGTCGGGAGGGCCTGCAAAAGGGGCCGGATGTCCCGATCCAGCATGGGTTCCTCTGGGTGTCCGTTTCCCTCCATCTCGGTCCATGCAGGGATAGGCACCGGGGACGGGGGCTCCCGCTGTAGCGGTGATCCCGCGGGTAGACGAATCGCTGGTACCTGTGGTCCACGCAGTAGGCCTCTTGGTGCTGCGGCCCTGGCTCCAGGGGATCTCTCCTTGAAGAGCTTGTAGTACCGCTGTTTCACCCTTGGCGTCTTGCCCGCTGGGGTCCCTCGTGTCACTGCTCTCGTCCTATGCTTCTTGGTAGAGCTCATGCCGGTAATTCGTTATGTTTTAACCGGTAATAGTGGGCTCAGGCCGGGAGCTCCCAAGATGTGCTGCCTCACTCGGCCATGTCCAATCCACGCCCCAAGCTCCATTTATTTATAGTGTCAACAAGAGTACCGTATTTGTCGGTGTATAAGGCGACTGGTCGTATAAGACGACCCCCTAATTTTACAGTTTTTTAAGATTTTTTTGCCTGTACTCACCATATAAGACGACCCCCCTTCCAAGGCTTCCGATGCTAAATATTTCTACCTTCTGGAGCCATATTCTTCTTCCTTCTTGCTGGAGCTGGAGCAAATCACGGTGAGCGATGTATTCTATTAATGAATACAAATCCTGCTTGGAAGGCAGAGGCTGTAACATCATCAGACCATGCCTCTCTGACTCTCAACGCCAATCTGAGCAGGCTACTCTATGTAGCTTTCTTGGATTGGCAGAGGTTGTTACTCCAATCCGAGCAGGCTCTGTATTCATTTAAATACATCGCTCACCAGGATTGGCTAAGCGGTATATACTGTATGTAGCGGAAGCTACACCCAGTATTACTGCACATCCAGCAGGCATCCGAGCAGCTGACCCGGCGTATAAGACGACCCCTGCTTTTTGGCCATTTTTTTTAAGTGTAAAAGGTAGCCAGCAAATACAGTAACAAAAGAAGGTGGTGGCTTCACAGACAATTTTTGTATACTGTATACCAATCAGACATTTTTGTATACTTTTAAAAGAACCAATCACAGACATGTGATTCAAATCATGCTAGCAGTGAGGTGTGCAAATGGCTGGGTGCCGAGCCATGCTCCATGAGACACAAAGGAACCAGAAAGAATGGCTCGGCACAAAGCCGTGTGCAAATCAAACCACTGCCACCATTGCAAACCATACTAAATCATGGATCAGATAACCATAATGTTCGTATAGTTATGCTACAGTTTCCATGTACGCAGATCTGTCCACTCGGAGTCATTTAATGCAGTCGACAAGAAGTGGCCAGTCCCTTGCTGAGGCATAAATGAACATCCTTAAAAGGAGCTCGCAAATCTTTGTCCATGAAAAGGTGTTTGCGCCAATGGCCTTCCACCAACGTCTGTATGTGTGAATACGCTCACCTGAGCGCATTACAGCAAACTGACACTGGGGAGACATCTGATAACATATATTTATAGAAATTTCCACAACAGTCCTCCCTTTTTTTTTCATATTCTCCCAAGTGTCCTGCGATGATCTTCTTCCTTACACCTGGAAACAAATCAGTCCTTACAGTCCATAAAAAAGTAAAACACGGCTTGACATGTAGACTCTGTTCTTCAGGAGGGATGACTTATAAGGAGGAAACGACATGGTGAGCTGTAGTAATCGCCAATCGGTCTGGGATCCTCTGCATCTGGTACGTGGGTTGGGCTTCGGGGCATCTCATCGAGGAGGATGTGGTCATCTGCTCGGGCTCTGGTCACGCGTCCAATCAGGCAACAGAAGCGCTCATCACGACATAGAAAGAATAAATAAAAACGACATGTGTATATATTCCCATTTCTATTAACCACGATCCGCTGTAAAATAACAATTAAATCCCCTCAGATTCCCAGACCCTTCAAAGGACTCCCAACCTTCACTTAGCTACAGCTCTGGCTTTGCCTTGCAGGGATCCAAACCTTATCCATATGGGCCTGAACTCCAATTCCCAGTATCCCCGATCCAGCCAGGTATAACAATATTTACTTATGAATTCCCAGAAACCCCCCTTGGACTGTGAGAACTTCCTTGTAGCTTCAACAGTTACATAAAACATTCCATCCTCGATGGGTGTAAATTGTTCAATTGTATCATAAGCTCAAGCTCAAGCCCAGACCTGGTCAAGGTTGGTGAACAATTCCCTTCTAGCTGTCCCTGCCATTCCTAATTTCTCTAGCGCCATCAGATCCTTGCGATCGGCCATGACATAGGATGCTGGGACAGCTTCACCACCACGCATGAACCTCTTGAATTACCTTATAAGCTGTAGATACCCAACCAACAAGAGGCAGAGCCATAAAAACGATAACCAATTTTACCCTCTAAAAACATATTATTAAATTACATTGACAAGTGTCTGTTTGGAGTCTCCACTAGTGTGTCAATAATCCTCATACCAATAATAACATCATAAATAGCATGTACCACTGTCATCGCTGGGGACTAAAGCTCGGTGGAGACTTAGAACAGACCACGCAATCGGTCCCGTTTGTTTTCTTAATTAGTCATAGAATACACTTTAAATAATAACTTGGGATGCTTTTCATTGTTACCCTTGCTAAAATGTACTAAACAAACAAATACAAAATAAACAAAAATACTCCTCATTTCTTTGATGTGGTTGAGCCGCTTCTGGCGTGGTCTCATCCATCAAGCTTCTTTACAAACGACCCAGTCACCTGGTTGGGAAAAATAAAAAACAATTACTGTGTCAGGGTCCAGGAGAGACTCCTGAACCCTGTAAAGTTCATGTTACAGTGATCACACCCACCCCATCACCCGAGAATGAGAGTAACAGCTGATGAGGAGAGTAAGACCCTGGTTTTGGTGGACCTCCAAACAAACCTTATGACAATAACCCAGACCTCGGGACTGTGGTTACCGCAACGGCGGATCCAGGGGGGGGGGCAACAGGGCAATTTTTTTAAACTGCTTTGCGGTTCCGGTGCCTGCAGCCAGGCCCGGACTGGCCATAGGGCAAACCTAGCAAATGCCTGTGGGCCTCGAATGGCCCTCGGCGGCCAGCGGGCCGTATGTCACGTCTCCCCAGGGGTGTACACCACCAACACAGCGCCAGATAGAGAGAGATCAGCTGGGGTATCATAGCCAGCTCTGACACTTCTCCCCTCCCCTTGCTGCCCCCACGGACAGTTAGAGGAGAGGAGCTGCTTCTACTTCTCCCCCTCCTCTCTTCTTCTCCTCCCGTGTCTGCCCCGCCCACTCTCCCGACAGACACTGTTCTGCTGCCTAAGGGATGTGGGCGGGAAGATTCAAGCCCTGCAATCAGAAAGGAAAGATGGAGTCTGATATCCATCCATCCATCCAGTCAGTCCCTCCTGCCTCTGAGTGAGTACTGAGAGTACTGTACACTGATGTATGGGGTGCCCTTTATTCCCTTCTCTCTCGCTCTCTCTTCACCTTTCTTTCTTGCTCTCTCTCTCTCTCTCTCTTTTTTCTCTTTTTTTTTCTGTTTGCACCCCCCCACCAGCTGCCACTGTAGATAGATAGATAATAATCTATCTAGCTATCTATCTACAGTGGCGGCTGGTGCTCAAAATTTTTGGTGGGCGCAAATGAAAAAAAAAAAAAAAAACAATTGCAGCCTCACTGTGCCCATCAAACGCAGCCACTGGGCCCATCAATTGTCACCACTGTGCAATGCCATCAAACGCAGCCACTGTGCCATCAAACACAGCCACTGTGCCATCAAACGCAGCCACTGTGCCATCAATTGTCACCACTGTGCCATGCCATCAAACATAGCCACTGTGCCATCAATTGTCACCTCTGTGCCATGCCATCAAACACAGCCACTGTGCCATCAATTGTCACCACTGTGCCATGCCATCAAACACAGCCACTGTGCCATGCCATCAAACACAACCACTGTGCCATCAATTGTCACCTCTGTGCCATGCCATCAAACACAGCCACTGTGCCATCAATTGTCACCACTGTGCCATGCCATCAAACGCAGCCACTGTGCCATCAATGCATTAATATACAAAAGTGGTAGTGCATTAATAAACAAAAGTGGGCCTGCATTAATATACAAAAGTGGGACTGAATTTTTATACAAAGGTGGGGCTGCGTTTATATGCACAGCGAGGCTGCAATGATGGGCACTGATGAGGCTGCATTGATCTCTTGTACCAAGTCTTCAGTCTCTAAACATCCCTTGTACCATGCCTGCAGTCTCTGACCATCCCTTGTACCATGCCTGCAGTCTCTGACCATCCCTTGTACCATGCCTGCAGTCTCTGACCATCCCTTGTACCATGCCTGCAGTCTCTGACCATCCCTTGTACCACGTCTGCAGTCTCTGACCATCTCCTGTACCACGTCTACAGTCTCTGACCATCCATTGTACCACGTCTGCAGTCTCTGACCATCTCTTGTACCATGTCTGCAGTCTCTGACCATCTCTTGTACCATGTCTGCAGTCTCTGACCATCTCTTGTACCATGTCTGCAGTCTCTGACCATCTCTTGCACCCTGTCTGCATTCTCTGACCATCTATTGTACCATGTCTGCATTCTCTGACCATCTCTTGTACTATATCTGCAGTCTCTGACCATCTCTTGTACCATGTCTGCATTCTCTGACCATCTTTTGTACCATGTCTGCATTCTCTGATCATCTCTTGTACCATGTCTGCATTCTCTGACCATCTCTTGTACTATGTCTGCAGTCTCTGACCATCTCTTGTACCATGTCTGCAGTCCCTGATAGGGTTGTCCCGATACCAATACTACTAGGATAGGGTTGTCCTGATACCGATACGCGAGCAAGGGGGAGTATCTATGCACGGATCCGTGTGTATAGACACTCCCCCTTGCTCGCGATTGGACGGATCAATCCAATCCAGAGAAGGGGAGTGTCTATAGATGGCGTGGCTTGTAAAGCCCGCTGTATTTTGCACAGGGATTAACACCGGCAGCAGCAGCGGTGGTGCCAGGTATGAGGGGCATGGCTGCAATATGTGGGGGCACAGGACATGGCTGCAGTATGTGGTGGACATGACATGGCTGCAATATGTGGGGGACATGACATGGCTGCAATATGTGGGGGACATGACATGGCTGCAATATGTGGGGGACATGACATGGCTGCAATATGTGGGGGACATGATATGGCTGGAATATGTGGGGGACATGACATGGCTGCAATATGTGGGGGACATGACATGGCTGCAATATGTGGAGGACATGACATGGCTGCAATATGTGGGGGACATGACATGGCTGCAATATGTACATGATCTACTTATGCGAAGTAACATACAGTTCACTGTAAGTACTTCAGCATTAATCTACATAACAACATCATCAACATTATTAGGATTATCCTGATCATTTTCTATACATTTTTTAGAGCTGTGAATCCTGGAATACCCCTGAAGAAAGGGACTATGTTTCCCTGAAACGTCGGGACTACACAGGGCATCACACCACACAGCATGTTATGTTGAACTATATTTCATTATTATGTATTTTTTGTATTTGTTATAGATCATGTAATCAACTTTTATCTTATACTTCTTCAATAAATTATATTGTAATACTATGTTCTCTCTAATTACATTTGACACACCACAGTGCCTTTAAAGTCCGACTAGGGGGCTTTGCCTTTATTCTTTTTGATTTCTCACTTGGATGTGGCACTTTAGAAAATCAACTCTGATAATTCCCTTGCTTGGCTGCAATATGTGGGGGGACATGACATGACTGCAATATGTGGGGGACATGACATGGCTGCAATATGTGGGGGACATGACATGGCTGCAATATGTGGGGGACATGGCTGCAATATGTGGGGGGACATGGCTGCAATATGTGGGGGCACATGCCTGCAATATGTGGGGGCACATGGCTGCAATATGTGGGGGCACATGGCTGCAATATGTGGGGGGACATGGCTGCATTTGGGGACACATTAAAAAAAGTATCGGTATTCGGTATCGGCGAGTACATGAAAAAAAGTATCGCTACTTGTACTCGGTCCTAAAAAAGAGGCATCGGGACAACCCTAGTCCCTGACAATCGTCTAGAAACCATGGGATAGATTTATGGCATTTATATTTAAATATTTTTTACTAGTAATGGTGGCAATCATTGATTTTTTAGCGGTACCTTATTTTCTGGCAGTGCCCCTCCCGAGACTAGACTCTGGATCCGCACTTGGGTTACCGCACAATCTGTGCGTGGCTTACCACCTCCTGTAATCGCTTACCGTCGCCTGTAATCGCTTACCATCGCCTGTAATACCTGGAACCATTGACAGGTTCTTAGCATCTGAGATGGGAAAATACTTCACCAGACTGCTGCTTGCCGATTCAAATTCTATCAAAGAAAGACAGTCTTGGCACAAACTTGATTAGAATTAGAAAGATTAGTGTTATTAGTTTTAAAAACTGTCACTTTTACATTTATTTACCCCCACTTTTCTTCCTCATTACAGACTGAAGGAAGAAATAAGTGTTGCAGGAAAAAAGAAACAATGACATAGCCTATGATACTTTCACCTCCTTAGACTAGTATTTAACCATGTGTACAGCTTTCTACATACACCTGCTCTCTATGTATAAACACTTCCAGAAACTCCTTGGACCTGGAAAATACTTATAAGCAAAAATCATTACTCCATCCTTCATATTTATCCTGACGAGAATGGCAAACAAAAATGACATTCCTGTAAATTGTCAATGACATTCTTTCAAAACCGATTCAAACAAAACCCTCTGTAACCTTGTAACCCTTAACCCTCTGTAAACCTTACTTTTCCTGTTCCTACAAAAATACAACAGCAGCGACGTGTCGGAGGATCGCCACGGTAAGTTTGAACATATTCACGTTACTACATACAAACATTCAGATACAAATGTGGGGGAGATATTCATAGTTTCAGAAACAAAAATCAAAAACCAGCCGGAATTCTGCCTTCACTCTTTCCGCAATACAAGAAAATACAATGGAAAATATGAGAACAGCGCAAGAGACTTGCATAGACCAGCTATACAAAGTTCTCCTGAGGCGTGTACCACACCTCCATCCACACTTATCATTACAGATTTCTGAAGCCACATCTGAACTACATCCAAGGTATCTTTATTCTGAGGTCTCGTACCTCCAGCCAGAGTACCTTCCAAAGTACTACACCTTACCGTACCCTCTGACCACCTATGTCATTCTTTAAGGGGTCTCATGTCCGGAGCCCCAAACCCAGACCTCATGTGCGGTGCAGCTGTCTGACTGGTGCACTGCATGGGCGGCACATCCCATGACGATTCAAATCGCTTTTTTTTTGGTGATCTCTGCGTCCAGAGTACCATGCGCTTTATTTTCAGAGCGGTTATGGCTTGCGCCTTTATCACCATAACCGACCCCTGCATCCCGATTATTCTACACGGCCTGAGCAGGGCAGTTAGCGTATTACTCCTCACATTTATGCTAATACAATCGCGCACAGGAATTCCGATTATCCTACACGGCTCAACCTGTCTCATGATATAAAGCCTCCTTAACCACTTAAGACCCGGACCAATACGCTGGTAAATGACCCAAGGTGTTTTTGCGATTCGGCACTGCGTCGCTTTAACAGACAATTGCGCGGTCCCACAAATAGACCTTTCTTTTGGTGGTATTTGATCACCTCTGCGATTTTTATTTTTTGCGCTATATACAAAAATAGAGCGACATTTTTGAAAAAAAAACACTATTTTTTACTTTTTGTTAAAAAAAATCAAATAAACTAAATTTTAGTCAAACATTTAGGCCAAAATTTATTTAGCCACATGTCTTTAGTAAAAAAAAAAAATCGCAATAAAAAAAAATAGCTACCTAGCGGGAACAGCGACACTAATACAGCGATCAGAAAAATGATCGCTTAGTGACGCTGGCAATAGGGAGTGAAAGGGTTAACTAGGGCGGTGATCAGGGGGTTAAAACTTTATTAGGGGGGGTGGGGGGGCTATCCTGAACCTAACACTAACTGTTTTTTACAGTGCCTGTCACACTGACACTAAATGCAGTGATTAAATCACTGCATTCAGTAACACTGTGACAGGGGGGTGGGGGGGGCGATCACAAGGGGTTAATATGCCTATGTGAGTGTGTGTCAGTGTTGTGTTGGTGCACACTTACTTGTGATGTCTTCTCTCATCAGCAGCGCTGGGAAACAGCGCTGCGATGAGAGAATACATCATTTCCTCCTTCCTGTGTAAACACAGGAGGAGGAAGTGACAGGCTGGGAGCGCGCTCCCATTGGCTGGGAGCGATCGCGGGGGGGGCGGAAAACACGGACATCCGCCCGCAGATCCCGGATCGCTCCCAGAGGTAGGGAGACCCCCGCACGCCGCGGAGGGGGTCCCGATGGGACCCCCGAACCGCACTCAGGCGGGAACATAAATTTACGCCCTTGTGCCTGTACGAGCCATGTTGTGGCCGTATATGTGCGTGCGGGGGTCTTTAAGTGGTTAATGTGTTCATCAGACAACCTACAAAGCACCATGAAATCCTCCACTTTTCAAAACAATTTAATGGCTTCTTTCTACCTGCGTCTAGATGTTACAACAATAATGGTGAAGCCTCCCTGTTTGTTCTCACATACCCAAAACTGTATTTACAGTATTAAACTTCACAAAAACGACTGAAGTTAACCAGTTGAGATCCGGCTATAGCCGAATGACGGCTTTAGTGCGGATCTAAATTGCCAACAAGCCATCAATTGATGGCCTGTCACTAGCACATTCCCCGCACGTGCTCCAGAGTGCGCCGTGGGGAAATTCTGTGTTGGCCGTGTCCCTTGGACACAGCCAGTCACAGATCGCCGGGAACGGCCAATCAGAGTGGCCGTTTGCGATGCGATCTGTGCGGCGAATGAGAGATGATCTCATATGTAAACATATGAGATCATCTCTCATTGCTGTTTTACACAGAGACAGCGTCCTGTCTCTGGAGAGGAGGAGATCGATCTGTGTTCCTTGTACATAGGGACACAGATCGGTCACCCCCCCAGTCACCCCCCCTCCCCCACAGTTAAAACACTATGTAGGGAATACATTTAACCTCTTCCTCACCCCCTAGTGTTAACCCCTTCAATGCCAGTCACATTTATACAGTAATTAGTGCATATTTATAGCACTGATCTCAGTATAAATGTGAATGGCTCCAAAAATGTGTCAAAAGTGTCCGATGTGTCCGCAATAACGTTGCAGTCCCAATAAAAATCGCAGATCGCCGCCATTTCTAGTAAAAAAATAATAATAATAATTCTGTCCCCTATTTTGTAGGCGCTATAACTTTTGCGCAAACCAGTCACTTATTGCGATTATTTTTTTTACCAAAAATATGTGGAAGAATACGTATCGCCCTAAACTGAGGAAAAAAATGTGTTGTTTTTTTTTAATTGGGATATTTATTATAGCAACAAGTAAAAAATATTAAAAAAGAAATACCAGAATATATCCTAAGATAAAAACTGATCCTAGCGCTCAAAGGACTAGTCCTCTATTTTAATAGATTAAAAGAATTTGTATGCAGAAAAAGCAGCTATTATAAAAGTAAAGAATGTATGAAAAAGTATGTCTCTGTGAGGCATTAACAGCGCTATATGATATTATATTATATCAATTGAACTCAAAAGTTCAAACTTTGCTTATATGAGGTGCAAACATCAACCAGGACAAAAAATCCTTAAAATGATAACTATCCTCAAATAATAAAAAAAACAATATTAAAAACCGATATTACACATAAAATAAAATGACATAATATTCCACTAGTGATAACACGTGGGTGTTTTAAACAAAATACAGTCTATAACATTCCTTAGGGTGAATAAGTCTTGAAGTTTTGATTGTGCAATAAACCAAGACATGGATCTCCTTCACTTGTAGTCCCCCTCAAGGTTTTGTACTCACCAGATTGACATGGTGTTAAATGCCTTCAGATGTTTTTAAATCTCCCTTCCATGGTAGTCAGATCAGCTCAGCAGCAATGTTTTTCTCCTCCAAGTGGATATGAATGGGATTAGCTGCGTGTGTGCAGCATGAGCGGTCATATGGAAATAAACATAGAGGAAGAGGACATAGTGTAATTCTGTCTTTATTGTAAAAAAATACCCCCGCTTTAAAAGATATGCTTACAAGATAAAAACAGTAGTGTGCTCAACGGTTTACAAAGTTACTGCTCACTCAGATAGCCTGGCGTCTCCGCTCCGTCTCTAACTGATGTGTCCCGGGTGTAACTTGCTCCGTCTGTACGATACGTCGTGTAGCCACGCCCTGACGCGTTTCGTGATTGGTTTCACGTCTTCAGAGGGCGTGGCTACACATCACGACAGATCGTATTTATAGGTATTTGCTAATCACTCTACTCCTCCCTTCTCTCATTGTCAGCCACTTGTGGGGGACGGTGATACACTCCCTCCTGTCTGGAGTCCCGCCCTGCTGCCAATAGGGTATAGAGTGTGCGATTAGCTCCTCCTCCGTAGTCCTGATCTGTTGCTGAATATAGATCCAGTCGTCCTCCATTTTGTTGTAGCGCAAGACACTGTGTGAGCCCAGTGCATTACTCTACTTTCTGAAACGGTTTAATATTACACCGATATGTTTATTATTGTCAGCGCGCAAGGCTCATCACACGCACTGCTCAGATAACCTTGCTGCTGACATATATGGAGGGCTTGGATTCAGACTTACAGGTCCAGATCTACTGCTGAATGTAGCTCGAGTCGTCCTCCATTTTGTCGTAGAGCAAGACACTGTGTATGCCCAGTGCATTACTCTACTTTCTGACACTATTCAATGTTATGTCAATTGGGTTGTATTGTCAGCACGCAAGGCTCATCACTCGCACAGTTCAGATAACCTCACTGCTGACATGTATGGAGGACTTAAATTCAAACTAACAACAGCAGTATTTTAACATATTGGGATAATAATACTAACAGTGCTCGTACTCTACTGTAAAATATTAGGAATAATGACAATTATGCCACTTATCCATACTATGGTTAACATTCTTAAAAATTTCTAAAAATATTCCATCAACAATGTATAATTATTACCACATCCCAAGATAATTATAACATAGTCACTATACCTTGATTCTAACTATTATAACATATGTATATCCTTAAATTTAACGAAAAATTCAGTCACAACGATATACAATATGGTTCTTCTTATAGTGTTCAAAAAATGGTCAATACTCAGATTAGACCTCTATTTACAGTATATATGACTTATGTTCTACCTTCATCCTTTATATTCAATCGGGATAAGTAGATAGTCAATGGTATACTACTAAATAAAATAAATTAAATATGACACAAAAAACAAAAAATAAAATGATGAGATAAAAAGAAGTCCTTAGTTAATCCCCTCATAAATCAATGTATGTAAAATAGCACTATAATGCTAATGCAATTAAGTGTGTGCATAAATTATATATATATGTATATTGGTACAGCCTCCCTATATACTCTATAATGTACACACTATTAATGGTTGCTTATAAAGCAATTTAAATCTAAATCAATGTTTAGGCCTTTCGGACTTAGGGTATTGGTAAGAAAGATCCATTCAGTTTCTCTTTTGGATATTTCTCTTACCCGGTTACTTCCTCTCCAGTTCGGGTCTATTTTATCTATCCCCCAGAACTTGAGTCCTATAGGATTTTTATCATGTTTTTGTAAAAAGTGTAGGGAAACACTATGGTCCTCATATCCAGTAGTGATGTTATATATGTGTTCTCCTACTCTTTTAGATAGTTTTCTCTTTGTTCGTCCTATATACATTAACCCACAAGGACATTCAAGAGCATAGACCACATGGGTCGACATGCACGTTATACATTCTTTGATGGTAAAATGCTTGCCATTGGCTGTTGAGGTAAAATGAGTGAGGCCTCTCAAATGTGTAGAGACCTGACGGCATGCTTTGCATCTTCTGCAAGCCGTGAATCCTGATCTCTCCCAGAACATTTTGAGTTTCTTTGGACGTCCACAACAGCACCCCTACACCAATCACAGTCAAGATTGGTGGAACCCCCCAACAGGGGAAACTACACACAGCCCAATCAGATATTACAGACCACCACACGCAGAGGATGCCGAGCAGGGCAACGAGTCAAGCAAAAAGAGGCCAAGACATGCAGATTAGGTGGAATATACAATCTGTCATCAGTCACCCTCACTCAAAAGGAAAATAATATCCTTAACGCAGGACTCAAATGTTCTTCAATCAAAACATTAAATAAATTTGGGGTGTACATTGACCTGCACAAATACATAAGGAAAATTAACATTAAAAGATATTTTCTTACCAATAATTTTGGGACCACCAGTAATAAATACTCAGAGGTAGTGGGAATCAACAGCGGTCTGAAAAATAGATCTTTGTTCAACCCACCTCAACCGTCCAACCACCATGTAGAAGTATTTAAGCAATTGGTCTTAAGAGACCTAGACACCTTACAAATAAAGAAGAGTCTTAACCCCAAACATATTAAAGAGGGAATTCAAGCACTAGAAAAACGCAAGGATATAGTAGTGAGACCCGCTGATAAGGGAGGAGGGGTGGTGGTGATGGATAAAATCTATTACCACACCCAGATCCAGGAGATGCTTAATGATGAGAACACATACTTACGGTTGACAAGTGATCCCACTAAGCGATATAGAACAGACTTAAAGAACCTCATAGATTATGGATATTACATGAGAGTACTGACAAAGAAAGAAAAGCAATTTCTATGCCCCAGTTTCAGTAGAATTCCAACAATTTATACAGTACCTAAGATACATAAGCATCCATCCTTACCACCTCCCAGGCCTATTGTCAACGGTATAGAATCCGTAACATCAAGAGTAGGACAATATTTGGATCACTTCCTACAAAGTAGTGTGGTTACCACACAAGCTTATTTAAAGGACACCACAAGCTTCCTAAAAAAACTAAGGGAGGTTAATATACCCCCTGACACGAATATGTATTTGGTAACAGCTGATGTTGCATCACTGTATACCAACATACACCATGAGGATGCTATCTTAGCATTAAATTGGGCCTTAAGCAAGAGGGAAGAACTGCCCTATATACAGAAAAAATTCTTAAAAATGGCATTGGAATTTTGTTTAACACACAATTATTTCTGGTATGGAGGCAATTTCTTCAGTCAAAAAGTTGGCGTGGCGATGGGTGCCAAGTTTGCACCCAGCCTCGCCAACCTCTTTATGAGTAAGTGGGAGGATAAGTAGATCTTTAAAAACCGGCGTAAGGAACTGGTGTTCTACCAACGATATATTGACGATCTGTTTATCATTTGGGAAGGATCTGAGGAATCACTACAACTGTATGCTTATGAATTAAACTCCAATAAAAATAACATCAAATTGGAATTTAAATGGGACCAACAGGAAATTAATTATTTGGATGTCACAGTAATAAGGGGACCCAATAATTACCATACAAAAGCATTTTTCAAAGCGTCTGACAGGAATAGTTACATCCCTATCCAAAGTGGCCATCACCCACGCTGGTTGCGTAATATTCCAAAAGGACAGTTTTTGCGGATCAGACGCAATTGCACCAATGATACAGATTACCAGAACCAGGCTAGTGTGATTAGAGAGAGATTCACGGAAAAGGGCTATAAGATACCAGAATTAAACTCACTCATTGAAACAGTAGGTATCTCTACACAAGAACAATTATTGGAACCAAGAACACGCCCTGTGAACAACCAACATGAATGGGGGTTTATTTCAGAATATAATGAGCAATATAGGGACATTGAAATTATAATTAAAAAACATTGGGGTATATTACTAATGGATAAAATTTTGAACCAACAGTTACCATCAATTCCCCCATTTATTTATAGAAAATGCCCCTCTTTCGGAGATCAGATAGTGAAAAGAGTCCTGGACCCCCCAAAGAAACTCAAAATGTTCTGGGAGAGATCAGGATTCACGGCTTGCAGAAGATGCAAAGCATGCCGTCAGGTCTCTACACATTTGAGAGGCCTCACTCATTTTACCTCAACAGCCATTGGCAAGCATTTTACCATCAAAGAATGTATAACGTGCATGTCGACCCATGTGGTCTATGCTCTTGAATGTCCTTGTGGGTTAATGTATATAGGACGAACAAAGAGAAAACTATCTAAAAGAGTAGGAGAACACATATATAACATCACTACTGGATATGAGGACCATAGTGTTTCCCTACACTTTTTACAAAAACATGATAAAAATCCTATAGGACTCAAGTTCTGGGGGATAGATAAAATAGACCCGAACTGGAGAGGAAGTAACCGGGTAAGAGAAATATCCAAAAGAGAAACTGAATGGATCTTTCTTACCAATACCCTAAGTCCGAAAGGCCTAAACATTGATTTAGATTTAAATTGCTTTATAAGCAACCATTAATAGTGTGTACATTATAGAGTATATAGGGAGGCTGTACCAATATACATATATATATAATTTATGCACACACTTAATTGCATTAGCATTATAGTGCTATTTTACATACATTGATTTATGAGGGGATTAACTAAGGACTTCTTTTTATCTCATCATTTTATTTTTTGTTTTTTGTGTCATATTTAATTTATTTTATTTAGTAGTATACCATTGACTATCTACTTATCCCGATTGAATATAAAGGATGAAGGTAGAACATAAGTCATATATACTGTAAATAGAGGTCTAATCTGAGTATTGACCTTTGTGACCATTTTTTGAACACTATAAGAAGAACCATATTGTATATCGTTGTGACTGAATTTTTCGTTAAATTTAAGGATATACATATGTTATAATTAGGGTTGTCCCGATACCACTTTTTTAGGTCCGACTACAAGTACGGATACTTTTTTTCAAGTAGTCACCGATACCGAATACCGATACTTTTTTTAAATGTCATGTGACAGTTTTCAAACCACAATACAGACTAAGGATATTTTCTTTAGAATTATGAAGTACTGTTTTACATTAATAACATTAATATTTAATTATTTAGAAATGACTTAAAATACAGAGCTTGTACTTTAGGAAGTTGTATTCTATGTGACTCCATTTTGAGTGACACAGAAAGAAATAACATGCAATGCAGTGCACTGACTGAGAACTTCTGGCAGTGGCAAGGCAACCAACTACACATAGCTTGCCTCTGTGTGCACTACTGCATTACAATTTACTAGACATAGACACTCGGTATTCTATTCAATAATTCATTCAGTATCACTGTATGACTCTTATCACTCTTGTATGACGAGTGTCTACATTAACATTACAATTCTATATTTAATCTTACTTGCTCGGCGAGGGCTGGCAAAGGCTGACTGCTGCTATGAAGTTTGTCCTGTCCTGCTCTCCTCCCTCTCTCCGCCCGCTCTCCTCCCCTCATACTTCAGCAGCACGAGGCGAGGAGGAAAACAAACAACTATTGGCTGCTGTTTGGCGCTCTCTGCACCCCTCAGCTGCTGCTGCTCTCCGCCCCCAGTATGCACGAGCGAGGGGAGTAAAACATCCACAAAACGGCACATAGACATACCTGTTTGCCGCCGCTCTATCCAGCTTCCACCCCTTGTCAGCTGCCACTATTATGCTGCTTTACCAGGAGGAACAAGGTTAACCATACAGTACCAGTGCAACCAATGAGGATGTCACTGCCGCTCGCTCCACCCCCTTCTAAACTGCCGCAAGTTGCCGCAACCAATTAGGATGATCGCTCGCCAATCCCCACCCCTTCTAAGGTCCCGTTCTAACACTCAGCAGCCTGCTCGTTGAAAAAAAAAAAAAAGTATTCTATTTAGGTATCGGCAGTATTTGCGGGAGTACGAATACTCCCGCAAATACTCGGTATCGGTCCCGATACCGATACCGGTATCGGTATCGGGACAACCCTAGTTATAATAGTTAGAATCAAGGTATAGTGACTATGTTATAATTATCTTGGGATGTGGTAATAATTATACATTGTTGATGGAATATTTTTAGAAATGTTTAAGAATGTTAACCATAGTATGGATAAGTGGCATAATTGTCATTATTCCTAATATTTTACAGTAGAGTACGAGCACTGTTAGTATTATTATCCCAATATGTTAAAATACTGCTGTTGTTAGTTTGAATTTAAGTCCTCCATACATGTCAGCAGTGAGGTTATCTGAACTGTGCGAGTGATGAGCCTTGCGTGCTGACAATACAACCCAATTGACATAACATTGAATAGTGCACTGGGCATACACAGTGTCTTGCTCTACGACAAAATGGAGGACGACTCGAGCTACATTCAGCAGTAGATCTGGACCTGTAAGTCTGAATCCAAGCCCTCCATATATGTCAGCAGCAAGGTTATCTGAGAAGTGCGTGTGATGAGCCTTGCGCGCTGACAATAATAAACATATCGGTGTAATATTAAACCGTTTCAGAAAGTAGAGTAATGCACTGGGCTCACACAGTGTCTTGCGCTACAACAAAATGGAGGACGACTGGAGCTATATTCAGCAACAGATCAGGACTACGGAGGAGGAGCTAATCGCACACTCTATACCCTATTGGCAGCAGGGCGGGACTCCAGACAGGAGGGAGTGTATCACCGTCCCCCACAAGTGGCTGACAATGAAAGAAGGGAGGAGTAGAGTGATTAGCATATACCTATAAATACGATCTGTCGTGACGTGTAGCCACGCCGTCTGAAGACGTGAAACCAATCACGAAACGCGTCAGGGCGTGGCTACACGACGTATCGTACAGACGGAGCAAGTTACACCCGGGACACATCAGTTAGAGACGGAGCGGAGACGCCAGGCTATCTGAGTGAGCAGTAACTTTGTAAACCGTTGAGCACACTACTGTTTTTATCTTGTAAGCATATCTTTTAAAGCGGGGGTATTTTTTTACAATAAAGACAGAATTACACTATGTCCTCTTCCTCTATGTTTATTTCCATATGACCGCTCATGCTGCACACACGCAGCTAATCCCATTCATATCCACTGGGAGGAGAAAAACATTGCTGCTGAGCTGATCTGACTACCATGGAAGGGAGATTTAAAAACATCTGAAGGCATTTAACACCATGTCAATCTGGTGAGTACAAAACCTTGAGGGGGACTACAAGTGAAGGAGATCCATGTCTTGGTTTATTGCACAATCAAAACTTCAAGACTTATTCACCCTAAGGAATGTTATAGACTGTGTTTTGTTTAAAACACCCACGTGTTATCACTAGTGGAATATTATGTCATTTTATTTTATGTGTAATATCGGTTTTTAATATTGTTTTTTTATTATTTGAGGATAGTTATCATTTTAAGGATTTTTTGTCCTGGTTGATGTTTGCACCTCATATAAGCAAAGTTTGAACTTTTGAGTTCAATTGATATAATATAATATCATATAGCGCTGTTAATGCCTCACAGAGACATACTTTTTCATAAGTAAAAAATATTGTATTTTTTTTCAAAATTGTCGCCCTTTTTTGTTTATAGCGCAAAAGAAAGCTCTACTTGTGGGAAAAAAAAGGACGTCAATTTTGTTTGGGAGCCACGTCGCACGACCGCGCAAAGTTAAAGCGACGCAGTGCTGGAAGCTGAAATTTCACCTGGGCAGGAGGGGGGTATATGTGCCCAGTAAGCAAGTGGTTAAGAGCTGAGCATACAACAGGAAGTCCTTTTTCAGCATTTATATATAAGCAGGAAGTCGGTGGAAGGAGTTTTTAAGTCTTCTGAAAGATAAGCAATGAGATTTGTGTCCTGAAAGGACAACGGAAAATATTTTGGCGTTTGAAAGAGTGTTTAAGCCCTGGTTCACACTGGCTGCGGGACTGGCAGCAGGAGTGAAATTGTGCGAGTTCAGCTGAACTCGCAGGATTTCACTCCCGCTGCCAGTCCCGATTTCGGCAAACGAATTAAGAGACATCTGCACAGATGTCAATGTAAATCGCGTCCTGAAATCGCAAAAAGTAGTACAGGAACTACTTTTTGAAATCGGTGCAGCGCCGCAGATGCGACGTCGCACCGATTAGGACGGTGTCATTTCCGGCAATTGCCGGCAAATGCCGCCGATTTGAGATGCGATTTCACATGTGAAATCGCATCTCAAATCGAACTAAATCGTACCCAGTGTGAACCTGGGCTTAAAGTTTAATCACTTGCTTATTGGGCACATATACCCCCCTCCTGCCCAGGTGAAATTTCAGCTTCTGGCACTGCGTCGCTTTAAGTGACAATTGCGCGGTCGTGCGACATGGCTCCCAAACAAAATTGATGTCCTTTTTTTCCCCACAAATAGAGCTTTCTTTTGGTGGTATTTGATCGCCTGTGCGGTTTTTATTTTTTGCGCTATAAACAAAAAAGAGCGACAATTTTGAAAAAAGATACAATATTTTTTACTTGTTGCTATAATAAATAGCCCAATTAAAAAAAAAAAACAATTTTTTTTCTCAGTTTAGGCTGATACGTATTCTTCTACATATTTTTGGTAAATTAGCAATAAGCGACTGGTTTGCGCAAAAGTTATAGCGCCTACAAAATAGGGGACAAAATTATTATTATTATTTTTTACTAGAAATGGCGGCGATCTGCGCTTTTTATTGGGACTGCGACGTTATGGCGGACATATCGGACACTTTTGACACATTTTTGGCACCATTCACATTTATACTGCGATCAGTGCTAAAAATATGCACTAATTACTGTTTAAATGTGACTGGCATTGAAGGGGTTAACACTAGGGGGTGAGTAAGGGGTTAAATGTGTATCCTAGGTGTGTTCTAACTGTGGGGGGTGGGGGGGTGACTGGGGAGGTGACCGATCTATGTCCCTATGTACAAGGAACACAGATCGGTCTCCTCCTCTCCAGAGACAGGACGCTGTCTCTGTGTAAAACGGCAATGAGAGATGATCTCATATGTTTACATATGAGATCATCTCTCATTGGCCGCGCAGATCGCATAGCAAACGGCCACTCTGATTGGCCGTTTTCTGCGATCTGTGATTGGCTGTGTCCAAGGGACACGGCCAACACAGAGCTTCCCCGCTGCGCGCTCTGGAGCGCACGGGGAACGCCTTAAGGGGCTACCATCAATTGACGGTGGCTTGGCTTTTCAGGTCCGCGCTGTAGCCATCATTCGGCTATAGCGCGGACCGCAAGTGGTTGAAAACAACCGATCTTCACGCATTTTAGGCTGCTTCAAATCTGACCTTTTGCCAACTAAAACAGCACACTTAAAAAATGTTGGTTATATGAAACACAGCATAAAACAAAAACACTCTTTTTTCAAAGCTCATGTACACACCGTGGCATCACCTTTCATAACAAGCCATTCAAGAAATATGCACAGTGAGGTCACATCATTTAATACCTTAAAAGAAAAACTCTTTTTATACTAGCAGCCAAAGGAAAGCATGATTCCTTTCAAACAAGCAGCTGCTATTGTCTGGCCACTTGAAAACACTTCCACACTCATGTCTTGGTCCCATACAAAGGTAAAAATCGCAATTTATCAATTTCTATTCTTCACATAGATCATGAACATATTACATATGACTTTGCTCTAAAAATTGTACACTCAAGAAACACAGAGATCCAACACTAGTCACCCCTCCCCCGAGCCGCATGGCACACCAAACAAATCGCCCTTCCCCCACAAGGCTGGCGGCCATTTTACGCAATGGAACATGCCTTGCCTACACAAACTGTACACAAAAGGTGGCTTTTTCAAGCAGTTTCAATCTGGTCAGTCAAACAATTCAATCACTTACTTACAAACTGTTCAATCACACTCATACAGCATTCAGACATACAAATCAAACTTCCAGTCCATGACAAAATCATACATACACATACCATCAAATCCACAGACACACACACACACATCCAATCGCTTTCACAAACGCACACAATCACACACAGTCACACACGGTCACACACAATCACACACATTTTAAGCATTATTTCAAAAAGACAACAAATTTGTTTTTTCGCAGGGCAGAGCCCCCCCCCCCATGCATCGGAACATAGGACTACTTTCCCCCATTTGAACCGATGCCCAAAGGGGCTCAATCTACTCCTACGGTTCTGGCTCGCCAGCTGACATGGATAAATAGGCTTTATGCAGGACATACCACCATTTTGCCCTGTGCTATAAAGCACATACTCCGTCTTAGTGAAATAAGCCATCTTAAACTAATTAAGTTTCACTCACCATATATTCCCTGCCATTCATTCAGTAACCGAGACATCACACCAGCTTGTTCTCATCTATCACTCCCAGTCATCTCTGACTAGCAGCAGCCAGCTCCATTTATTTATAGTGTCAACACGAGTAACAAAAGAAGGTGGTGGCTTCACACAACAGCCAATCAGACATTTTTGTATACTTTCAAAAGAACCAATCACAGCCATGTGATTCAATTCATGCTAGTAGTGAGGTGTGCAAACGGCTGGGTGCCGAGCCATGCTCCATGAGACACAAAGGAACCAGAAAAAATGGCTCGGCACAAAGCCGTGTGCAAACCAAACCACTGCCACCGTTGCAAACCATACTAAATCATGGATCAGATAACCATAATGTTCGTATAGTTATGCTACAGTTTCCATGTACGCAGATCTGTCCACTCGGAGTCATTTAATGCAGTCGACAAGTAGTGGCCAGTCCCTTGCTGAGGCATAAATGAACATCCTTAAAAGGAGCTTGCAAATCTTTGTCCATGAAAAGGTGTTTGCGCCAATGGCCTTCCACCAACGTCTGTATGTGTGAATACGCTCACCTGAGCTCATTACAGCAAACCGACACTGGGGAGACATCTGACAACATACATTTATAGAAATTTCCCCTCAGGAACTGCTGGATAGATTTGTGATGGCGTGTTACCTGTATAAATATCTAGGGGTATAATGATGATGATGAGAACAATGAAGAAATGTCCAAACAGCCGGTGTCTTTCTGTGATTTTATTCTTGCCCAACACGGCAAACAGTGAACTTGGAGTAGATAGATTAAAGATGGGTGAAAAGGAGAATTCACAGACTCAGGCCTAAGGACGACGAAAACAATCCTGCTTCCAATGGGACTTTAACTTCGTCGCCACTCCAGCCGGAATGGGTACAGTGTACCTGCAGAGTCTCTCTCACAGAACTGGCAGCCAGAATATCACTGAGAATCTTGTGAAGGAGAACAAGTCTCTGCCACAGACTTGACTGAAAGTAGGAATAGGAATGAGACCTCTGCCACAGGCCCTTTGCTTTTAGAACTTTAGAAATTTGTGAGGTGAATCCTTCTCAAGATTATGGATGCCTGAACCTCCCTCAGGTAGTTTCTTTTCAATCAGTCACCGACTGACAGGTTGCCATTGGACAAACTCCCAGTGTCCGGTCACCTTGATCCCAGATGGTTCGTCTAGGCCCTATTGGATTTCCTGCCTATTGGCTTTCCTCAGACTGACTCCCCACCAAACAGCACAACTCACTTGGGATCTTCTTTCCAAAGATGGGGTACCCAATAAGTCACTGGGTCCCATCACCGCTTCAGTTGCTCCGGACCAACATGGTCCCGGAACCTAGAACAATGCATGGCATGTGTGCCCCGGCCAGGTAGGCCATATCGCCGGGGTCCGTGATGTGCGCACACCCTAAAGGTGGGTGGCGCACCCGGATCCAACCATGAAATCCCGCCAAGCGGGCATCCGCTCTAGAAGTATCCTCCCCCAGCATGCTCGGCAAGGGAAAAACCCCTCTGATTGGCTGCTGACAAGAAGGCGCTCTGACCTGGGCTCCACTGCCGCCACCTGTTGCCCCGGGGTGGAAGGGCACCTCAGGAACACAGAATGAACTGACAGCACAGTCCAGCTATGACAGAAGCTGAATTTGCACAAATCATATGGATGAGAGCTACATACAGTACCTGTTACCGAGAATGTGCTTCCTGCAAGACAGCATTGCGCTTATTCTCGGCGACAGGGTGCCGACATCTCGCACTCGCTGGAATAGAAAAAGCACATTCCAGCGAGCACGTCACTGATACCTTTTAACAATGAGATGCCTATGATGCTTTGTAAGCTCTCCGTGGACCATGGCTTTTACTGTAGGATGCAACTAAGAAAATGTCAGGAAAGACCGACTAGAACAGTGGAAATTTATTTGGGGTTAATCAGAGGCACTTTAAATGATGGCAGGCATGTACTGACTCCTATTTAACATTTGAATAAAGTTTGAATGTGATTGCTTAATTCTGACTGTAGGCAAGACACACTTGTCTTTGTAAGCTTGACACCATCTGAACCAAGTTTATCTTGGTTTAATCAGACCACAGGACAAGGTTTCAGTAATCCATGTCCTTAATCTGCTTGTCTTCGGCAAACTGTTTGCAGGCTTTCTTGTGCATCATCTTTAGAAGAGGCTTCTTTCTGGGACAACAGACATGCAGACCAATTTGATGCAGTGTGCGCCGTATGGTCTGAGCACTGACAGGCTAACCCCCACCCCTTGAACCTCTGCAGCAATGCTGGCAGCACTCATATGTCTATTTCCCAAAGACAACCTCTGGATATGATGCTGAGCACGTGCACTCAAGTTGTTTGGTTGACCATGGCGAGGCCTGATCTGAGTGGAACCTGTCCTGTTAAACCACTGTATGGTCTTGGCCATCATGCTGCAGCTCAGTTTCAGGGTCTTGGCAATCTTCTTATAGCCTAGGCCGTCTTTATGTAAAGCAGGGATCTCCAAACTACGGCCCTCCAGCTGCTGTGGAACTACACTTCCCATGAGGCATTGTAAAACTCTGACATTCGTAGACATGACTAGGCATGATGGGAATTGTAGTTCCTGAACACCTGGAGGGCCGTAGTTTGGAGACTCCTGATGTAAAGCAACAATTATTTTTTTCAGATCTTCTGAGAGTTCTTTGCCATTATGTTGAACCTCCAGTGACCAGTATGATAGAGTGAGAGTGATAACACCAAATTTAACACACCTGCTCCCCATTCACACCTGAGAACTTGTAACACTAACAAGTCATGTAACACCGGGGAGTGAAAATAGCTAATTGGACGCAATTTGGACATTTTCACTTAGGGGTGTACTCACTCTTGTTGCCAGTGGTGAAGACATCAATGGCTGTGTTTTGAGTTATTTTGAAGGGCCAGCAAATGTACACTGTTATACAAGCTGTGCACTCAGTACTTTACATTGTAGCAAAGTGTAATTTCTTCAGTGTTGTCACATGAAAAAATATACTAAAATATTTACAAAAATGGGAGGGGTGTACTCACTTTTGCGAGATACTGTATATTAATACTCCACCTGAAGTGTATTAGATATTGTACACTGAATGCACTGTATATATAGTCTACTCTACACTGAATGCAGAGTATATATATATATACATATATATATATATATATATATATATATACTGGACTGTAAATATATATATATATATTGATACACCGCCTGAAGTGTATTTTATACTGTACACTGCCGAATGCACTGTATATAGTCTACAACACTAAATGCAGAGAATATATGTCTGCAGGACCATCCCTAACCAGTTTGGAAAAATCTAAAATTTTTGAATTATTCATGTGGGACTTATTGATGGACTAACACATTTTCCACTGTAGTGTTTTTAATTCATGTTTTTTTTTTTTTTTCTCAAGGCACCTTTTTATAATAATATTGGCTGTATAATTTAGGGTTTACCTGATATTGAAGGTGGCAGTGTTGTTTTATATACATTGCGCATTTTTGGGTTTTATGTAAATATTTTAGCACTAAGTGGGGGATTACACATGTTATACACATACGGCAACATTCCTCTCTAGAATTTGTGGTAGCAATTGTATGACAATTATGCTGTTGTGACAACAGTCATTTGTACATTGCTGAAACCAAGGGGAATACTTGAGTGGAGAGGTTTCAGAGTAATGACTCATGAGTTCAGGAAGTATAAGGACTGTTCCTCTCAGCCAAAAATAATATAGGGTGGAGTGAGAGTAGGAAAGAGCTTAAAGCTTAAAGAACGTGGATTACAGAATCAGGGAGAGGATGAAGACAAGACAGAAGGTCTTGTGAGTAAATAATAAGACATTGCTGTTGTGCAATGCTGTGACAATGAAAGGTTGAAGAATCACAGTAGAACAATAGTAAGTTATATATAGAATGAAATAATTTTTTGGGGGTTTTACAGGTTGTATTTATTTGCCAGTGTTTCCAAACTTTAATACGGAATTAACTCTTTGTGTGAACTTGCAAGAGTTTGTTATCTATCCCTAGGCATAGGTGTTTGTATATGATATCCCAAGTCTAGCTTGGGTGAAAATTGAAAAATTCCAGTCCCCAGTGCAAAAAAGGAAAGAAGAGAAGCTCCATATGCTATACTCACCCTGCTATCCTCTCAGACTCAATGATCCAGCAATGCAACATTACCCCTGTTCTGAGCTTAATGGCACCCAATGTCATTCTACCCACCAGCACGCCACGCCCCTAATCTCCATGTGCCGGCCCCTAATCTCCATGTGGGGCGCCGGACGCATTGATTTCTGCAAGTGTAGCACTGCTCCCGCAGGAACTACTAGAATACTTGTCCCCCGGGCAAGGTCAAAACCCTTTTAGTGAAGAGTGCTGTGATCCCCCTTGTAGGCGAAGGAGATGAGCGTCATCAACCTAACGGCAATAGATTAAAGAATGAAATCATCACAGTGTGGAGCTGTGGATATGATAATAAAAAAAAAACACAGTGCCACGTCCTGATAAATCAGATTGAAAAGGAAAAGCTTGTAGGAAAAAGAAGTTTACCCCATGGGGCTTTGGACAGCCAAAATATAAATATAACAATATAGTCTAGTAAAACATGATTTATTTGCTGATCGTCTATACCATACAGATAAAATGTAATGACAATAAAAGAACGCCTTACGGATCAAGTGATACAATGCAGATCATACAATATAAGTACAGTTACATACAACATTGCATAAAAACTGCGTAGTGTGCGTGCCCCGAAGCGTTTTGACCTGGGGAAGGTCTCTTCAGAGGGATGATTGATTCTACAAAAATATATATACATAACATAAGTTTGAAATCAAAAATACATGTTTGAGTATATATCACATAAGAAGACCCGAACAGAAAGTTACCGTTGTCAAATAAGTGTTCTGATAGTCAAAATTGTACAGACCCGTTGGGAAAAACGAAGGGAGCCCCATACGAGCGCCCCCCAGAAACCCGGAGGGGAGAAGAAGGAAGAACATGGGCCACGGGTGGGTTACAAGGAGCCGCACGGCTGAACGTCCTCTGACGACCTGGGGAGCCGATACCTGCAATAAGCACCCCATGGGTTAGCCATATATTCCCAAAAAGATTCATGGTATTAAATCATAGCAAATTGTGCTGAGGTCTAAAATGTATATATAGGTAAGGCATATTAGTGTATAAGAAACGGACTGGCAGTATAGTTCTAACATGTCTAAGAAAATGAATAGGATCTAGACATTGAAAACCCATTAGGGTATTAGATCAATATTAATTAATTGAAAAAAAGAGACATAGCAGTTATTTAAAAAACATATAAATGACAATAATGGCCGTTCCTAAGAGGGCCTGAGAACACAAAACCTAAAAGTACAGTAAATTGAGGGACCTTGCAGTCCTCCTCCCTCAATTTATTGTACCTCTAGGTTGTAGGCGCTGTATTATGATCCAATTTTGTTGAAATCTGTAAAATCTGTGAAATCATTATGCGCTTTACCTGGAAAGACATGTACGCAGCCGTAATGCAAATAGGTTAAAGAAAAGGGGAGGTGGTGCTGTAAAGTTTTGGTCTTTCTGGATTGGGTGGAGGAGAAGTTATGGGAGGAGTGTTATGGGGGTAGCAAAAGATAGGAGGGGTGGGTCAATCAATCGGAGAAAAAGAAGCGAGGTGAGAAGTCCTGGGTGCCTAGGCTGTGCGTCCCCCCCCCCTTTCCGTTAGCTTAGTTAGGGACGTGAGTGAGCTAGAGAAGCTGCTAGGACAGCTTAGGGCTGCGGCCAAGCTCCACGGTACTGATTGGCTACAAAGCCACGATGCGGCCTGCTTCCACGCGTGCTCGGCTGTCTAGGCCGCCAGAGTGCTTTAGCCCGGGGAGCACTCCTAGGGCGTAGCGTCGACTAGGGAGGCCAAGCAAGCTGCCGCTTTGGCTGAGAAGGGGCCTGGGAAGAAGACGCGCCAGCAGTGGGTTCCTGGGGGAGGGGCCACTCACCGTATGTCCAGGCCTGTGTCCTCCGGCGAGGTTAGGGTGCAGGTGCACGCGGAGGCCACGACTTTTTATTCTCCGGCTGGGGGGGGGGGGGGGCGTCACAGCAAGGGGGGCATCTTACTTGGCCGGCTGCCCACCTCGTGACAGTGCCGGCACGCCACGTGGGACTGAAGCTGCGGATGTGGGGGACTCTGCAGTCCGGAAGCCCCGCCTCCAGGTCATGGTCGGGGCCTGGGAGGGTTGACCAGGGTGCTGATGGGAACTTTTCTGCGGGCGCGGGGCCTTCCTCAAGCATAGCCAGCGGGAAACAGCATAGCGGAGCTGAAGCGTAGCGGGAAACGATGGCTGGTGGGTCTCAACAGTCGGAAGGCCCTGCCTCCAGGTCCCGGCTGGGGCCTGAGAGGGTAGGCCGGGATGGGTCCTGGGCACTGGCCGCCGACGCGGCTCAGTTTGACAAGATGTGCAGTGATGACAGCAGTGATGGAGGACGGAGCCCTCAAAAGGAAGTCAGTCCAGCACCTCTCACCAGGTTGGTGTTGCCCAGCAGTCGCGAGGGGGGTGAAGACGAGAGACAGCGGCCACAGGGTCAGGCGGCAGTGTATCCCAACGACAGTGAGGAGGTAGAGCTGACAGAGGATCCCCGGGAGGCCACGAGGGTATTGGGCCTTCTCACTTACCGCAGCCTGGCAAGTCTGCTTTGCATCCTAATGCTATTTCTACCGCAGCCTGTCTTGTCTGAGGTGTCTGGCAATAGGGCAGGGACTGATGTGGGGGTAAGGATAGTGGGTTATGGGACTCGTTGAGGGCACTGCTCCGCAAATTGGAGGGTGGTACTTCCCAGGGAAAAGGGAATAGCCGCTCCAGGTGGGAACCCAAATGAATATCCACCGTTGCAGACAACTCAGGTGCAGGCAATGCACTTAGCAAAGCAGGAACAAAAATTGTCTCTGGACAGCCGCACTCTGAATAAATTGTAGCCTTTATTAAAAGGATATGACTAAGCACTAGTTTCAGTGCGAAACGCGGCAGTGGTTGGGTTTTATTATATTTGATTTTGCTGTGACTTGCAGAGCTGTCTTTTTTTTAAAATAAAGGCTACCATTTGTAAAGACAAGAGGTACTCCCGCGCTGTCAGAAGATCCTACTATATGAAACTGGGGCGGTGTTTAAGCTAAAGGGCACACTGCTGCAGACACCTAGTGATCTATCCTAAATAGAAAAAAATGTGTCAAATGAAAAAAGGTGATGGTGTCTGCGTTGTGTAACAGAGACAAGGGGAGAGAGAGAGGGGAGGGGAAAGGAGATAAATAATGTGACTATAATACACTCTATATGCATAAAAAAGTGTCTATATAGACTACCAAATATTTCAGATCTCTGCCTGATGAAGTCACGTGACGTGACGATACGTTTTGGGATTGGAGCTCTAGACTCAGCACTCTGATGGCAGGCAGCTTGCAAGTGTCACCGATCACATAGCTGAAGTTTATGTGAGTGTTTTTTACCATTCTTTACCAATAAATGTGCACCATTTTTTATGGGATTATGCAATGCAATGTGCTTCCTTTCCTTTTTTCCTTGACAATACTGCCACCCTTTGAGTACGCTTTGCTGCACACTGGGAGTAGGAGAGATCTAAGAGGAACATAAGGATTTTTGCGAGCTTGGCACTTGTGGGGACAAGCCCACTATTCATTAGACATGTGCATTCATTTTCGTTCTAATGCATTTTCGTCCGAAAATAGAAAACTAAAACCGAAAGATCCGACATAAAAAATACTTTATTTTCGCTGCCATATTGGAGCCGGAGATGGAGAAACGAATGTGAAACTAATTCGGCTAGGTTAGGAATTGAATGACGAAAATTCGACAAAGCATTGAAAATCGCTGAATCTGATCTGTCATTCAAGGCTTATGGTGTATGTCAAAAGTGCTAAGCAGATTTGACGGAGAAGATATACTGCACTCGTACATTTTAATGCTCCGCCCATAGGCTATAGAAAATTCTAATGTTGGTTGACTATGACTAGTAATAATAATATAATTATTTATTATTATTATTACTAGTCATACATCATTAGAATTCTTGTAGGCGGAATATTCGACCGGAAATGTACGATTCGGCGTAAAGTTTCGATGTTCCGTCGAATATTCTTTGACCATTCGACAGAAACCAAGTATACTATCTGGATTTTCGGATGAAAGCTATTCCCCAACGAAAAACAAAATAAATCAAAACGATTTTCGGGAGTGAAGTAAATAAAAATACCATGCATGCAACCAACTATAAGTATCTATCCTTTACTGTAACTTGTAATACCTATATATAAGCTATTGCATCTGTATTAACATGCATGAGTCCTGTATTTGCTACTGTATATCAAGCCGAAGTCTGCTCTAAGCCTGAGACTAATCGTTAGTCAATGAGACAGACACCTTTAAAATTAAACAGTTATATTTATTCTACCAAAAAGCGTTCCATTGTATAGTAAACAAAGCTGTATCATAGAATTCCTATTGCACAATATACAATCACTAACAAATTTCCTATGGTCTATTACAATATGGGCAAAAAAGATAGAAAGATACTCAAGTTCGGTCCCTCCTGACTGGCTCCTGATGGGTTAAGAGAGAGCTTAGGCCTTGGCCTTGACCACATGGCTAAGGCCAAAATACCGGCCAGGCTTCCCTGCGGCCTAGTCCATGTGGTCTCAGCATGGGCCTTCAGATGATAGGTTCACTCCAGCATTCAAGCGAATAGAGGCCGAAAGTTCTCTTCCAAACTCCTTTTACCAAACCTCACTCATTAATCATTCGCAACGCCTCCCATGTTGCCTGCCCATCTGATGTTCAACCAATCGTTGCATTTTATGACTCACATCCTTGTTCATTCCCTACCTAGCCACTGGGATTCCTTTGATCCTTGTCGTAATCAATGTCTTTTGTTTGTTTGTTTGCGGAGACTGCCCAACAGCTGTCCTCCTCCTAGACTCCCTGGATACAAGTTTACTTATCCCATTCCTGGGGGGGGGGGGGGGGCAGGTATCCTGGCTTGATTGACTGGAATCAGAGGATGGTCAGAAATCATACATTCATATTATTTGCAACATATGCCGCTTTGCGCCTAATAAAGCGCATATTCTCCTTCTATAGACATGGCTCCCCTCGAACAGTCCATATGGTCTGAACAGTAAGGTGACCAGATTTTTAAAATGAAATCTGGGGATATATCTTTTCTTTACTAGTAATGACAACAATCAGCGACTCTCTGCCCGCCGCCGCCCGCCTCACAGCCTCTCAAGTCTTACTCTTTGGGCCCCGGCTACTACTGGATGGGGAGCGGAGGAAGATCACTCCACCAGGGAAGGCAAGGAGATAGGCAGGTGGCTGGCCAGGATTTGAGCCAAGGCAGAAGAACATGCGAATGGGCATGCGCCTGAAACTGAAGAAATATTCCCTCCGCTCCAAGCAGCACATGATCATCAGAAAGGGGCACAGATAATGGGAAAAATACAACCCCCCTATGCTAGTAGGCACGGCAAAGCGGGGTGTGTAATTCTAATTTTTGTATTTGAAATTGCCCCTGCCCCCTATTAAATCCAATCTGGGGACAAAACCAGGGACAGACTTGGTCCGGGGACAGTGTCCTCAATCAGGGGACTGTCCCCTGAAACTGGGGATGTCTGGTCACCCTACTGAACAGTCCTCCACTGTTTCAATGTGTTGCATTCTTCAACATGCGCCTCAGAGACAGCTCCTATGGAATAGCCCACAGTGGTTTCACCATGTTGCGCCTCTTTACCATAGGCTTCAGAACCGGCTCCTATGAAACAGTCCATAACTGACTTCCAACATGTGTCTCAGAATCAATACCTCTGGAACAGTCATCAACTGTCTTCCTTCCAACATGTGCTTCAGAAACTGCTCTTTGGGACAGTCCATAATGGTTTCAACGTGCTGTGCTCCTCAACACATGCCGCTTTGCTACTGGGTGACACACCAACATCACTCTTCCATGATGACTTCTATGTCTCCATTCTGTATCTTCTTCTTCTTCTTCTTCTTTCTGACATCTTCATGATGGGGTGCAGAACAAGCAAGGGGCATCCATTCACTCACCATTCACCAGCACACACTCAGAGCACCATATTAACCAGCTTTCAGATACAGAGTCCCAAGGCGCGTCTTTCTTGCCCATCTTATTAGCCTAAAATACACCGTTATCACTTTCCGCCATGACATATCACCCCACACCTTAATATACATATGTACATATGACCCATCAAATCGCGTATCCCGCTCCCAACCTCCTTTAAATACGCGTCTGGATTATGCAGGCTTGCTCACAGTGGTTTTACCTACTGCAACTTGGCCTGTCTGCGATACCTCAGGGATCTAACTTGGCAGCAAAGTCTCTAATTTGTATTAAGAGAAATTACCGTCAATTTGTCCCTCAACTTGCATAGATAAGCAGGTGAGCTTCCTACATAAGTTTTGAGTCTAACACACATATAAATCTCAAACAATGATAAAAAAAAAAAACCCACAGAATTCCATCCCTGTGATTCGACTTGAGTGACTATGCCCAGGGTATATCCTGCACCTCTACCTACTGTTAGGTTCAAGAAATACCCTTGTTTCATGACTGATGTTAAATTGGTATCCTTTAGGACAAGGACAAATTTGTCTACGCCCTAAATAATAACCAGGCGCTTCCTCCCCAGCAATGATCTCTCCATCCCGAACACAGAGTACTGTGTATTGACCTGGTATGCAGAGGAGATCGTGGTCATGCTTTCAATAGAGGGAAATATAAACCTGCCCCCAGCTCTGTACTCTCTGACCCCATGTGGGTCATTTGGCCACAGATGCAACAAGATAGAATCCCCAGTCAGTAAGCCCCTTGATGCCACAAAATATACAAACTGAGTCTGCACTTCTGTACGTGGATTATACAGCACACCCTTTCACAATCCAAACCAGTACAGCCCATCCAGGCATTTGACTACCACTTTGGATTAGTGTAAAAGGCACGTATTTTGCAAAGTCTTACTGAGCGGTGATGCTAACTCATCAGGCCACTGCCCCTCATAGAGAGACTGTACAATCAGCTTGATGATGGTCGATAACTCCGCCTGCCGCTGCGTGCACGCCAGAGCCAATGTCCTATACCATCTCACTCTCTCTACCACCTCTCACCCTGGCTGACAAAATTTGAGCCACGTTACACTTGGTCCTACTCCCCCAATATAGTGCTGAATACATCCCTCCTCTTCTGGTTACTTCTCAGAGATAAGCGCCCTGAACTCTGTGTCCGCACATCTTTGGGAGCAAGCCACTACAGGGAGTGCAGAATTATTAGGCAAGTTGTATTTTTGAGGATTAATTTTATTATTGAACAACAACCATGTTCTCAATGAACCCAAAAAACTCATTAATATCAAAGCTGAATATTTTTGGAAGTAGTTTTTAGTTTGTTTTTAGTTTTAGCTATTTTAGGGGGATATCTGTGTGTGCAGGTGACTATTACTGTGCATAATTATTAGGCAACTTAACAAAAAACAAATATATACCCATTCAATTATTTATTTTTACCAGTGAAACCAATATAACATCTCAACATTCACAAATATACATTTCTGACATTCAAAACAAAACAAAAACAAATCAGTGACCAATATAGCCACCTTTCTTTGCAAGGACACTCATGCAGCCTGCCATCCATGGATTCTGTCAGTGTTTTGATCTGTTCACCATCAACATTGCGTGCAGCAGCAACCACAGCCTCCAGACACTGTTCAGAGAGGTGTACTCTTTTCCCTCCTTGTAAATCTCACATTTGATGATGGACCACAGGTTCTCAATGGGGTGCAGATCAGGTGAACAAGGAGGCCATGTCATTAGTTTTTCTTCTTTTATACCCTTTCTTGCCAGCCACGCTGTGGAGTACTTGGACGCGTGTGATGGAGCATTGTCCTGCATGAAAATCATGTTTTTCTTGAAGGATGCAGACTTCTTCCTGTACCACTGCTTGAAGAAGGTGTCTTCCAGAAACTGGCAGTAGGACTGGGAGTTGAGCTTGACTCCATCCTCAACCTGAAAAGGCCCCACAAGCTCATCTTTGATGATACAGCACAAACCAGTACTCCACCTCCACCTTGCTGGCGTCTGAGTCGGACTGGAGCTCTCTGCCCTTTACCAATCTAGCCACTGGCCCATCCATCTGGCCCATCAAGACTCACTCTCATTTCATCAGTCCATAAAACCTTAGAAAAATCAGTCTTGAGATATTTCTTGGCCCAGTCTTGACGTTTCAGCTTGTGTGTCTTGTTCAGTGGTGGTCGTCTTTCAGCCTTTCTTACCTTGGCCATGTCTCTGAGTATTGCACACCTTGTGCTTTTGGGCACTCCAGTGATGTTGCAGCTCTGAAATATGGCCAAACTGGTGGCAAGTGGCATCTTGGCAGCTGCACGCTTGACTTTTCTCAGTTCATGGGCAGTTATTTTGCGCCTTGGTTTTTCCACACGCTTCTTGCGACCGTTGACTATTTTGAATGAAACGCTTGATTGTTCGATGATCACGCTTCAGAAGCTTTGCAATTTTAAGAGTGCTGCATCCCTCTGCAAGATATCTCACTATTTTTGACTTTTCTGAGCCTGGCAAATTCTTCTTTTGACCCATTTTGCCAAAGGAAAGGAAGTTGCCTAATAATTATGCACACCTGATATAGGGTGTGGATGTCATTAGACCACACCCCTTCTCATTACAGAGATGCACATAACCTAATATGCTTATTTGGTAGTAGGCTTTCGAGCCTTTACAGCTTGGAGTAAGACAACATGCATAAAGAGGATGATTTGGTCAAAATACAACTTGCCTAATAATTCTGCACTCCCTGTAATATACCGTACTTGATTCAGGGTATATTCAGCACATATAGGGTAGGATTCTATCAACCATTGCGAGATGCTGAAGCGCCATGTGATGACGGCATACTGTACCCTGGTAGCCAGCGTTTCACAAGTGCCAGCCCCCTAGGTACCTGCACCATATTCAGTTATGTCAATACATTTGAACAAAAAAACATTTCCTTCTCTCATTTCCTCCTCCCACAATAAAAAACATATTTTACATCTTTTGTTCTGAAGGATTGGATACGTTATATTCCTTCCCCAACCTCCAACCCATTGCATTTGTAATCATAGTCCATTTGCATCCATAAATGACAGGAGAGACTTTGGCAAAATGTTTCACATGTCTCGTTGTTGGGCAAAGTCTTTCAGATTCAGTATTAGTGCAAAAATTGTCCTTAGAAAAAAAAAAAAAAAACTTATATTTCAAGTATTAATCTGAATCTTTCCTCTCCTGAGCGTTTATCAGAATACATTTTCGGTGTGGTATGGCACAGACGAACTGCCAACCAGATGAACATTCTTCATCTCTGTTCCAGAATCCTCTCCAATTTCACTCCACCAAGATTCTGGAATTAAAGAACAAGAGCAGAATCAAATTCTTATCGATAATATCTCATAACACAGGAAATTAGCATTCCTGACTTCTAAACAATTTATCAAATCACCGTGATTCCTCTAGGATGAACCCATTCTAGAATGGATCCCCATGGTACAAGCAAAAATATAAAAAATATAAAAAAAAATGAATGTGACCGTTGCTTCTCAAAAATTCTAAATTTTAAGCAATAAAAAAACAATGCATTATCTGTACTTTAAGATCCATGCACCCATGCATTACTCCTACTTTCAGGTGGACAAATTAAAAAAATATTGGAATTCTTTCCACCTGAATGAAAAGAAAAGCCAACAAAAGAAGAACAAAACACAATTCCCACAGCTAAACATGGCTTCATAATGTAGCCAGGTGCTAATTGAGGACATAATTCAATGACCACCAAGTCAGTTGCTAATGATTCTTTTCAGGTGTACTAACCCTAACAATTTTTCCACCTGAACAAAAAAAATAAAAAAAAATAATAATAAATGAAAAATGTATAATAAAAAACCTATAAAAAAATGAAATAAAAATAATAATAATAAAAAAAATGAAAATTAATAAAAAATTATAATAATAAAAAAAAATGAAAATTACTAAAATAATAAAAAAATTGAAAAATTAAGAAAAAATAATTGAAAAATGAAAATTTATAAAAAAAAATGAAAAATGAAAATTATTAAAATAATAATAATTAAAAAAAATGTGAATAATAAAAAATTACATGAGAGAGGGAGAAAAAAAAATATTACCAAAAAAAAAAATGTAAAGGCTAGATTAAAAAAAAATTAAAATAAACTAAGAGGCTTATCCTCGAAAATATACATATATCAAGGTCCTCTATAATTTTCCAAACATGACCGGCAAATCTCTAACTCACATCTAAATCCTTATTCATCGCAAAGAAACGTTAACCCGAAAATTCTCACCATCCCTGCAGCTCTTTAAGGGCTGCTACCACTGTTTCCTCCCCTTGCTATACTTGAATGAATATGTGGCTCCCCCCCCCTTTTCATGATAGTGACTCCCCTGTCTTAATTGAGTATTATGGACTCTATGCCTAGGGTTACCCCATCTCACCGAATACACTTCATACCGCCTTGGGGTAGTTTTGGTGTGTTGAGATCCTATTTTGATATCTTTCGCCGCCCAACAAAATCTGGCAATGTGACCCCCCTTTTTACACAAAAAACATTTAAGGGTCGGTCTCTCTGCCTGGGGCCTTCTCTGAGTATAAAGCGATGGAGACCAATGTTGTTGCATAACATTACTCTGAACAGACTTTATACTTTGATCATCCGAGGAGTAGTCACTAGCGATGGACTCATCAGATGTCTCAATACCAGAATCATTTTCTAATGCGGTTACTGCATTTCCATTTACCTTTTCAACCTTAATTTCTACCTTTATTATGCAGCTGGCATTTGCGGGGGGTGTCACCACTACTGTGCTTTCGGCTACTTCTGCAATTCTCTTATGGGGCCTATTGTCTTGATCTGTCTCCCGAACCCAGTCCCTTAATGTATTTATAAAGGTCTGGTACAAGGTGGCATTCCTCCGTGTAATTCTGGTATGGTAATCAATGCATGTGCACTTATTAGCCATAGAACACAAAAAACTACTGTCATCGTGAGACATATCAGGACAATTGTATGTAGCCTTATAAATGGTGAAATATTCACTGCAAAAGAGTATTGGATCAATTCCCCTTCTAAATTTAGTATTTTCTAGGGCATCTGAACCCCTGGTATCCCTTCCTCCCATTATGTGCTGCATTTCCCTCATTCTATCTGCCGAGTTCCCCCAATTTGAGTTTAACTCGGGAGATAGACCTCTATGATTCCTGACTGGTTGTTGCAGTTCTCCACACAGTTGCAATGGAAGCCATGCGCGAAGGAGTGCGCATGCATCCCTATCGTTTAAAATGTACTGTGTCACTACAGCTTCCAGCCTGATTGAGAGATTAATGGGTGAGGCGCTTGTGTCAAATTTTCCCAAAATCTGGCACAGATTTGTGCGATCTTGTATGGAGAGTATCGTGGATTGGGTGCCACCCTCACTTCTTAAAATTGTAGACCCTGGCCAAGTACTTTGTGACGCAGGAGTAAATAGAGGTGAACTGTGATCAGCCTCTTCCGTTTGGTCAGCTGACCATACTGGTTGATCTTTTATTAGCATCCCTTCTCCCTGCTCTTTTGT
Organism: Rana kukunoris; assembly: GCA_029574335.1. NCBI lineage: Eukaryota > Metazoa > Chordata > Amphibia > Anura > Ranidae > Rana > Rana kukunoris. Next base: position 86,598,530 of record CM056055.1, on the reverse strand, counting down.
CACACTGGGCTGTGTATCCTTGTTAGCACAACAATGGCTGTGCATTTTCTCCATTGCTTGTGCTTCCAAAGATAGATCCTTGTGTGCTATTTGAGTTTTACATTCTTGTAACTCTCTATAAAGTACTTTTATCGCAGATTCATTCACAGCCTCTTTCTTTTCTAAAGATGCGATACACTGTTCCCTCAAGATACATGTTTCCTCTAACATACTAACCCTTTTTTCCAATACACACTTCTCATTTACTAATTGTTCAATACGTTTACCCGCATCTGCATCACACTTCTTAGCTATATTCATTATATTGCCCACAAAATCCATGATTTCATGTGTTATAGCCCTCTTTTGTACAGTATTAAAACCATTCTCATTAAGTAGTTTTCCAAGAGAATCCATTGTTATGTTAATCTGCCACTAGCTTCACTGAAAAGCTGTTTGGCCAGTTGCTTAGACAATACACATCTGACAACAACAACAACAAAAAAAAACTTTCTTTAAAGCTATTTAAACTTGAGTTCCGAGCATAGCAATCAATGCTCTTCCAACATCAGTAGATTATCTATCCCTGATTTCTAGCCCTTTTAGATTGCAGGCCACATTGATCCTCAATCGGAACAGAAAGCTATTTTCACTTTCACCTGGATACCAAAAAAAAAATGAACTAAAAATAAAAACTTAAGATTCAATAAAAAATAAAAATCATAACAAATATATATATATTTCACCCAGTTTTTCCGCAAAGATGTGTAGTCTATCCTGTCAATCTGCAGGCTATATACGCATATCCAGGGGTGATCATTCCCCTCACTCACCAGTATCCGTGACTGACTAAAGGCCTAACACAAATGAACACTACAATACAAGCGCTTAACAAATAAACATATCAGCCAGGAATCTCACCGTTTTCTGTACGTCTACACTTTCGATGAGATTTTACAGAACTTCCTGCATCATCAAAGCAGGGTTTCCAGATTCGCGAGCCAGCGCCAATCTTTATCCGTAACTTGCGACAAATTTCAGTAATGGGTTGAGGACTCTTAGCTTAATTGTCTCAAAACAAAAAATACATTAGGGTTTGTGGACTCTATGTCCAACAATCTAGGGGTGCCAATTTGAAGTAAATAAAAAAAACATACAACAACTAATTATAGGTATCTATCCTTTACTGTAACTTGTAATACCTATATATAAGGTATTGCATCTGTATTAACATGCATGAGTCCTGTATTTGCTACTGTATATCAAGCCGAAGTGTGCTCTAGGCCTGAGGCTAATCGTTAGTCAATGAGACAGACACCTTTGAAATTAAACAGTTATATATATTTTTTTTTTTACAATAGTTTTTATTGAAAATTTTCAAAGTATAAACACAAGAAATATAAATATAAAGATACACACCAGCTTTCCCAGAGACAACAGGAAAGATTGCATAATGGTAGCATCTCCATAAACATAATGAGATTCATAAGTTGTGGACAGGAACAACAACAATATGTCAACATATAAGAGCAGGAGGGCGACGAGCCCGTCTCTTCCTCCTGCCAGATTCCAAACACAATAATAGTGGAGTGCAATGGGAAGGTCAAGTGCTGAGGAGGAGGGAGAAGAAAAGGGGGAAAGGGGCAGGGGCATAGGGGAAGGATGGATACCTGTGAAACCACTATAAATACAAACCTACATAGGTAATTGCTTAAAACACATCAGAAGAACATAACGTGAAGAAGACAGTTCCATTCAATTGTAGCCGGAACCATAATGTCCAAGGCTTCCATTGAATATCAAACTTCGCTCTCCTACCTTCCCTGTTCGCCAACAAAGACTCAAACGTGTAGTTAGTCCGTGTGAGCTCAAGGACCTCCATTACATTTGGTACCGTGTTGGATTTCCAACTTCTAGTCAACAGCAGTCTAGCAGCTAGCAAGATATGAGTGACTACAATTCAGAACTCCGGGGGGAAACCCTCTATTCCTAGGTTCAGAAGCGCCAGTTCAGGAGTAGGGGGTGTCAATATGCCTGTCATACGTGAGATACAGCGGAATATACCCCTACAATAGCTAGTAAGGCTCTTGCAGAGCCCAAAAATGTGGAAAATGTTGCCCACCTCCCCACAACCTCTCCAGCATAGTGAGGAGGCCGAGGGGTAGAATTGAGCTATGCGGTACGGAGTAAGGTACCACCTCAGGGCTATCTTTTGGGAGAGCTCCCAGTGATTAACGCACCTGGAGGCTTTGTATATGAGTTTAAACGAGTATTGCCATTGGACCGGAGAAAATGTTTTACCCAAATCTATTTCCCACTTACGAAAGGGGGGGGAGGATGCCTTGAAAAGTAGTTTATCCTGAAAGAGGTTATAGAAGAGGGAGATACCCTTAGGGGAGGGGGTCACTTTGGTGTAGAATTGCCAAATGGCATCGTGAATCAGTAAGTGGCGGGATTGTAAGGTTTTGAGGAAATGGGAGGCCTGTGTATGTTTAAAACAATCTGCATGTGTCAGATCATACTCCGCAGCAAGCGTATCAAACGGCTTGAGTACATTGTAGCAGAATAGATCTTCAATCCAAGTAATGCCTTTAGCTGCCCAATTGGAGAAGGAGGTATATGGTATAACACACGAGAGAGCTTCAATGGGAATCGGGACAGAAGTAGTGTTAGAGGACTTATGAGCCAGGCTACGTAAGTCCCTCCAAGCCAACAAAGAGGCCTGGAACGTTAAGGGTAGTCGGTGCAGAGAAAGGGGCCGCCAAGCATCAAGTATCAGGACACTGAAGAGATCCCTGGTCGGGCAAAGGGCCTGTTCTATACCGCACCACAGGGTGTCAGGAGTGGGGGATATCCAACGTCTAAGTTGGGTGAGTATGGCTGTTCTATGGTAGTCTTTGATATTAATTAAGCCCATGCCCCCTACAGATCTATGTTTAATCAAAAGGGATCTCGCACATCTGGGGCGGGTGGTACCCCAAACGTAGCGGTTAAGGATATTATTCAGGGACTGGAGATGACTACGTTTCAGAGGAATGGGGAGAGTGAGGAAAACATACAGAATTTGAGGTAGGAGCAACATTTTGAAGGAGGCCAAACGTCCCGACCACGTCAAATTGACCTTGGCTAGGCGAGCAGCCTCTCCGGAGATTTTGTCAATTAGTGGAGCATAGTTGGCATCGGCCAGCTTGGTTAAGTCTGTTGTAATCTGGATCCCTAGGTATTGTATACTGGATGTTGCCCAAGAGTATGGGAAGGAGACTTGTAGATGAGACTGGAGGCGAGGGGGAAGGTTGAGGCCTAATATGAAGGATTTGGTGTAGTTAATTTTATAGTAGGATATGCGGCTAAACTCAGCGAGAACCCTGTGAGCCTGGGAGAGGGAATAATGCGGTGAAGTCAAAAAAAGAATGATATCGTCCGCAAACAGACTTATGTTGTGTGATCGACCCGACAGCGGGAAGCCTGGGGCTCCAGAGTGGGATCTAATTTTTTCTGCAAGGGGTTCTATGAGGAGGTTGAATATGGAGGGGGACAGAGGGCACCCCTGTCTGGTGCCGTTGGTGATGTTAAAAGTAGAGGAGAGCATACCTGAGGTGTAGACCTGCGCGCAAGGCGAAGAATAGAGTGCTAGAATTGCCGACAGGATGGGGCCAGTGAACCCAAACTTCTCCAAGACCCTGGTCATGTAACCCCAGTGCACCCTGTCGAACGTCTTCTCCGCATCCAAGGAGAGGAGCAGAGAAGGCGTCCGCGAGGTCCCAGCATAGTGTACCAAGTCAATCACCCTTCTGGTCGCGTCTGATGACTGCCTACCCGAGGTGAACCCCGTCTGGTCTGGGTTGATTAGGGAAGGTAGGATAGGAAGCAGTCTATATGCCAAGATCTTGGCATACAGTTTCACATCTGTATTTAACAGAGAAATGGGTCGGAAGTTAGCAGGTGTAGTAGGCACTTTCCCTGGTTTTGGAATAGTCACAATAAAAGCATTAAGCATTTCACTTGGGAAGGAGGCAGAGAGCATTGCTTCAGAGAACACTGTGCCCAATACTGGGGCCAGGAGGGAGTCAAAGGCCTTGTAATAGCCATTAGGGAGGCCGTCTGGGCCCGGGGACTTCCCAGTAGGGAGAGTCCTTATTGCCCGCAAAATCTCAGACTCTCTGATCGGCATGTTCAGGGATTCTAATTGGGAGCGGGACAAGGCAGGCAGTGCTAAATCAGCCAAAAAGGAGCAAATGACCTCATCTACAGGCTGAGGGGTGGAGGGGTCCTCCCGGAGTTTGTAGAGGGAGGAGTAGAACTCCACAAAGGAGTTTGCTATGTCCTGAGGGTTATAGATTTTACTGTTGTCTGGGTGTTTAACAAGAAAAGGGATAGTAGTTTTCACTCTGCGACTTTTCAGACGCTGAGCTAGAACTTTACCCGCCCTATTGCCGGACGCATAGTGGGTCAATTTAAGGGATTGAACATGTTTATAATAACGTTCAAGAAACAGTCTCCTGAGGTACGAGCGCAACCTGAGAAGCCTGGCCGCCGCCGGGGCGTCAGGAGTCTGCCTGTTCTGCGACTCTAGAGAGCTAATTTCAGCAAGTATGGAGTCCAATTTCTGTGCTCTCTGCCTCCTTACCCGTGCACTAAGTTGGATCAGAATGCCTCTAATATAAGCCTTATGGGCACACCAGACAGAGAACGGGCTGGAGACAGACCCAGAATTAACAGTGAAAAATTCCTCCAAATGGGTGGATAAATAAGCCATGTGGGAGGGCTGCTGAAGTAGATAGGGGTCTGCCCTCCATACAAAGGGCGAGGAAACTGGGCCCCCCCCATCCACCACCACCGACACCGGGGCGTGGTCAGACCACGTGATGTCGTGGATGGCGGACAAGGACACCCTCTGCAACAAAACTTTGTCCACCAATATCAAGTCTATACGTGAGTAAGAGTTATGCCTGGAGGAATGGAAGGTGTAGTCCCTTTCACATGCGTGTTGGCATCTCCAGACGTCGAACATACCCTCAGCATGTAGCAGGGAGTGTAAAGCAGGCTGGGAGCGTTTGGCTCTAGAGGTAGTGTCCATCTCAAAGTCAACCGTCAGGTTGTAGTCCCCACACATGATCAGAGCACCCTTCCGTATGTTATTAATTTTGCAAAAGAGTTTCCTCAGGAAGCGAAGCTGGTGAGTGTTGGGCGCGTAGAGGTTGACCAGTGTGTATAATTTGTTGTTAAAGGACCCAACTAATACCAAGAACCTGCCGTCAGGGTCGACCAGTGAGTCCCGGAGAGAGAAGTTAACAGTGTCTTTGATGGCAATGAGAACCCCCTTTTGCTTTTTAGGGGCAGGTGCTTGGAAGATGTGGGGGAATCTGGTGTGGGAGAGAGAAGGTGCGCCAGACGCCATGAGGTGTGTCTCTTAAAGGCAGAGGACGTCTGAGCGTAGCTTCAGAGCCTCTCTCCACACTGAAGCCCATTTGACCGGATGGTTCAGGCCTCGGACATTAAAAGAAGTAACCGTTAGGGCCATATTTGGTGATGCAGGAGAATGATAACAGTACCTTGTGACACCACAGCAGGTCCTCCATATTCAGCCAGGTCCGGAAGGCGAGTTTGGACGGTGAACGGGATGTCTTCGTTGAAAACAGGATAGCATCCATCTCAAGGGAAGCGGGGAAAGGGAGAAAAGTCATGAAAATTGAACAGAGGGAGGGTATAACACAGGCAAAAAACAGTAGGAATAAAAAGGAAGATCCCATCTGGGATCCGGATGCAGGGTAGCTGCACATAATTTCAGGAGGGGAAGTTCGTGGGAAGGAGCTCCAGTGAGGTCAGGGAACCAATGTAGTAAACAGAGTAGCAAGATTCCTGAGGCACAGGGGCTTTAAGATTTCTTCTTGTTGTTGGGTTTGTGCGACACCAGTGTCCATTCGTCATGGGTCTGAACCCTGGGGGAGGAGGAGGAGGAGGGGGCCGTTTCCAGTGGGGAATGCTCAGGAAGAATATCCCATGTGCGCAGGAGTGCTAGTCCCTCTTCCAGGTTCATGACTACACTTGAAGCACCGTCCTTAGTTATAATGAGTTTGGTCGGTTGGCCCCACTTGTAAACGATGTTGTGATTGCGGAGAGCTTTCGTCACTGGGATAAGGGACCTGCGTCTCTGCATAGTGTGCTGTGAGAGGTCCGCATACACTTGTAGATTGGCATAACGATCAGATGAGTGGGGGCGTTTGTGGAAAGCCAGCATAAATTGATCTTTCACGTGGTAAAAATGTACCCGCATCAAGACGTGCCTAGGAATATTGTCTGGGATGTGTGCAGGTTTGGGCAGGCGGTGTATCCGATCGACTACTAGCTCAGATTCAGGCAAGGAAGGCAGACGTGACCCCATAAGCTCACAAGCATATTGCTGGAGCTGAGCAGGCAGGACAGTCTCGGGGACACCCCGTAACTTGACGTTGTTCCTTCGAGATCTATCTTCGAGATCTGCGACTTTAGCCCTGAGCCATGCAACTTCATCAGCCTAGTCATTGTGAGAGTCCACCAGGGAGTTGTAGGAAGAGGCGTATTCCCCCATTTTCTTTTCTACATGATCCATTCTGCCACCCAGTTCCCCCATCTCCATCCTGAAGCTCCTCATGCATTCCATCATGTCTGAATGTAGGGAGCTCCGCAGAGAGACTAGCATGTCTTTTAAAGTAGTGTCAGAAACTGGGAGGTTGGAAGTAGGGAAAGCATTGATGGGAGCTGAGAGCTCACGTGTGTCCTCCATAGACCCCTGTAGTGCACTGACCTGAGAGCCGTGCGGCTCAGCTGACAGACGAGGCTTGGATTTCGCCGGGCTGCAGGAGATAGGAGTGGATGCCTCTGGGGAGCGGCGTTGTGTCCCAGCCCTCGATCCCGGGCTCGGTGTGGGGATAGAAGAGCCTGCCGCCGGCGCCATCTTGGAGCACGCTGCTAGGCCTGGGGGAGAAGAACTCCTCCAATTTCGCCGGATGAACGGCGGTCTTGCGTTTTCTTGTCATCCCCGGGAGGTGTGCGGGTATGTAGCTCGTCTCCCCGATGTTTTAAAGTAGCCCACGGTGCCTCAGTGAGCCGATTTCCCTGACACTGAAGCGGAGCTCCTGATTCAGGCGTCCATTCAGCCGCGCGGTAGCCACGCCCCCTATTAAACAGTTATATTTATTCTAACAAAAAGCGTCCATTGTATAGTAAACAAAGCTGTAGCATAGAATTCCTATTGCACAATATACAATCACTAACAAATTGCCTATGGCCTATTACAATATGGGCAAATAAGATAGAAAGATACTCAAGTTCGGTCCCTCCTGACTGGCTCCTGATGGGTTCAGAGAGAGCTTAGGCCTTGGCCTTGACCACATGGCTAAGGCCAAAATACCGGCCAGGCTTCCATGCGGCCTAGTCATTGTGGTCTCAGCATAGGCCTTCAGATGATAGGTTCACTCCAGCATTCAAGCGAATAGAGGCCGAAAGTTATTTTCCAAACTCCTTTTACCAAACCTCACTCATTAATCATTCACAACTCCTCCCATGTAGCCTGCCCATCTGATGTTCAACCAATCGTTGCATTTCATGACTCACATCCTTGTTCATTCCCTACCTAGCCACTGGGATTCCTTTGATCCTTGTCGTAATCAATGTCTTTTGTTTGTTTGTTTGCGGAGACTGCCCAACAGCTGTCCTCCTCCTAGACTCCCTGGAGACAAGTTTACTTATCCCATTCCTGGGGGGGGGGCAGGTATACTGGCTTGTTTGACTGGAATCAGAGTATGGTCAGAATTCATACATTCATATTATTTGCAACAGGGAGTAATACAATAAATGTATTTTCCGGACGAAAACGAAAAAAACGAAACAAAATATTTCAGTCTGCACATGTCTACTATTCATTGTTCCATGTGGGTGCAGTAGTGTGTTTACCATCTGAGGGCCAGATTCTCAGCGGCGCTACGCCTGCGTAAATGGATATGTGCGGCTGTTGGAGTACAGTAAAAATAATCTGGGCTAAAAAGATCTGGGTTTGCAAGGGAATGACACTTGATCCCATGGTTTATTTGAAGCTACAGAGGAAGTGGGCCCCCTGCAGTTTGCATTGCTGTGCTACAGACTTCAAAGAGTTTTGTGACAATGGACTGCAATACCTCCCCCCTAGAGGAGAGAATGTTTTGGAAGTGCAGCTGATTGGATAGACAAATATGGTTGGGACTTTTGAATGAGTGTTGGGTGAATGATGTTGGAATTGAGAGCTCTGTTGTTTTGGATGCTAGGTGAGTAAAGGTCTTGGCTGGCCAAAAGCTTCATGGAAACCTGGTGGCCATCTTAGGTCTAAGACATGTGGCCAGGCCAAGGCCTTCTCCCCCCTTTCTCTCTCCTCTATATACCGGCCATGGGAGCTCTAGTCTCACTGCTAACCAGCTGAGTTTACAGGTGTGATAAGTATCTTTGAATTTCTCTTGTATATATATGTATTGTGATGTTTATAATGTGTGATGTCGTACTATCCCGATCTCCTTGGGAATAAACAGAGATGTTCATTTTTACCAGCAGCAGTGCGTATGTGTGCGTTTGTATATTAATAGGCATAGACCAATGAATTCATTTATGCAGTGAATAGAGGGAACCTGTGAATATCTCTTGAGTTCATTACTTTAGTTTATATTTGCTAGCCTTGTAAAGTATAGCATTTTCTACAATTGGCGCCCAATGGAAATGTGGTAGCCCTAAAAGCCACATAGAACCCACATGACAGAAGTGCTCAAGTACAAGGCAGCTTTTAGAAGGACGGTGATGAGTCTTTTCTATGTATATGCAAAAGGTTCAATTGTGTTGAATGACATCGGTTAAAGTGGTAAGGAATGAGAATAGTGAATGCGAGGAGCGATTTGTTTATTTTTTGTTTGTTTTTTTTAATTTGTGAGTTGTAAGAGCTAAAAGATAATTGAGTCTGGCTCATTGCTTGGGGCAGTGTGAGAGGTACGTTTGTGCGGAAGTGTGTGCGATCCATGGATTGTGATGTTGTGTTAGATGAATTAACAGGCCCAAAGCGCTGTTTTGTTAAAGTTTGAACTATAGAACACCATTCCTCATTTTCAAAGAGCAACCACCCCCCCTCTCTGTCTGGTGTGGGTGATGTGTGTTTTCTCAGCTGCTGACAGCCCAAATGACCCCCCTTTCCAGGTCTGTGACATGCAAATGACCTGAGCCAAGAAAACATATGTTACATTTTTTTTGTGGGGGGAAAGTGCAGTTGTGTTAAAGGTATGTGCTAAATAGTTTTAGGTGGCTAAGTGTGAGAACATTAGTACTAAAAGAATTGTGTACTGTGGATTGTATACTGTGGATTGTAAAATGGAGCTTGTGTATACATATGTTAAGAAACATGCCTCTGTTAGTTATCATTCATGTGCAGATGAATCTCTTAAAAATCAGTGTGCTTCGCTATTGTCTCAATGTCAGCAACATAATGCCAGATTAGCGGGTAAACAAACAAAGAAAATGGATAAAGAGAAATTGGCTAATGAAATTGCAGTATTGCTCAGAATTAAGGTAATATCTGATCAAATGGGAGAGAAATGGGAAGCAGAGAGGAGACGTGTTGGGGAAGACGTAGGAAAATTCAGTGAACAACTTCGAAAGATTGCAATAACATCCAGTAATGAGAAGGAGGAATTGCAGGCAAAAGCAGACAGCTTGTCGAGAATAAATAGGGATCTGCGAGAGCAGCTATATTCACAGAGCGCGGACGGTCAGATAAAGAGCAAACTTTTAGAAACATTGCAAACAAGAGTGACAGAGATGGAAGAGTTGATTAGATCTGTAGAAAGGGAATTAGCAAAGGCACACTCCCAGCTTCTTACAAAAGAGCAATATATTGTATCGCTTAACGAGAACAAAGGCACATTGGCTAGTATCTGCACAGTCATTGAGAAAAAGAGCCGTGATGAAACACAGTCAGATATTGCACCTATAGCTGCAAAACAGAATAACAGTTTGATTACAATCCAAGAAAGACTTACGTTATGCCAGGTTCTGGGGGAATTTAACAGCCTGGAATCACCAATGAGCCTATCCAATAAATTTGAGGCTCTTGTAATTAAATTCAACTTGAGTAATGAAGATGCATGCTCTCTTCTGAAAGCATGGCTACCAGGACCTGTGGTAGGCAAGTTATCGGCACAGGTTAATGACAACTTAGCAGATGCAGAAATGCGAAGAGGGGAATTGAGGCGAATTGTGGACAGTCGTGATAATGGTATGAGTGATTTGCAACAAATGAAATTTAGAAGAGGGGATGATCCGATATTGTTCTGCAGTGAGTATCTTGCATTATATACGAAGTGTTCAACTGTCCTGACTTATTGGAGGATGATGCAATGGCCAATAAATGTTATGTAAGCTATCCCGCTAGAATGGCCCTGAGGAATGCTAGATCCTACCAAAATGTTGTCAATATCCTACGAGACTACCGTCAAGAGTCCAGTCATAGGGAATATGGGTCAAAGGCAGATTTCGCACTAAAAAGCAGAAGTACAGGTAGGCATAGACAGTTCAGACGTTCTAAATGGAATGGAGCCTTTAAGATTGCTAGCATGCAGCAGGAAACCCCAGAAATACAGGCATCTGCATTGAAAACCCTCCAGGGTAAGAATAGCCTACCACAAAAATCTGATATGAAAGATAGCAGCCAGGACAGAACACACAATTTGCAAGAGGAGATAATAAATGACAGCCAACGCCCTAATTACAGCCAACAAGACTGGAGGAACATTCCAATGGGTGCCCCCTGGGCTAATATGCCATTCTGGCTTATATGTAGTTGGGCACAGATGGCGTTGCCATTTTTCCTGTGTAATATGGCAAAGTTTACCAATACTGCCTGCTTAGTTTAGGAAAATATGGCAATTATTCCCCTTGCATTACAGAATGAAAAAGGCTTGAGGGATTTAAAAAGTCAAATGTTGTGATAATTGTGTATAATAACTGTTCTTGAGTTTCTTTTTCTAGAGACCATGGAAGACGTTAAATTGGTTTGGATACTAATGTTTATTTTTTTTTTGCAGATCCTACAAGTGAGAACAACAGTGGGCAAATTTAACAGAAAAGGGGTTGGATTATTGTAAATGTATAATCGATTATCACATGGTACCATGAGCTCATTAATTAGTAATTGTTTGCAAACAATGAAAAAAAAAAGATGATATTAAACAATAGTCAGGCAGTGATTATAGAGTAGAAGTGAGGTTACGAATGATTGTGATGAAGTACAGATGTTTTTTTTTTTTTTGTTGTTGTTTTTTTTTTCTCCCCATCAACTAATTCTCTTCCAGATAGGAATGAGCGCTCACTCTTCTCAGGGGAAAGGTCCATGGATGTCTTTAACTAAAAGTTGAGTGTTTTTCAATGTTTGATCGTCGTTGTCTTGCCGTGTTGTTGTTATGTGTTGATGGCCATGTTTTAATTTTTTTTTCTCCATAATTTGTAGTACAACTTTTTAATTTTTTCATTGTTCATTTTTTTTTTGATTATTATTCTATTTTCATTTTTAATTTTGTTCTCATTTTTTTTTCAATTTGTTTTATTAGTTTTAATTTTCATGTTTTATTTCAATTTTTTTTCATTTTAATTTTTATTTTTTTATTATAATTTTAATATTTTTTTTTCTTTTATTAATTTTAATTTTTTCAATTTTTTTTATTATATTTTTTTTTTTTATTAATTTAAATTTTTTTATTTTTCAATTTTTTATAATTTTTTTTATAATTTTTTTTATAAATACATTTATCTATTTTATTTTTGTTTTGTTCAGGTGGAAAAATTGTTAGATTTAGTACGCCTGAAAAGGATCATTAGCAACTGACTTGGTGGTCGTTGAATTATGTCCTCAATTAGCAGCTGGCTACAGTAGGAAGCCATTTTTAGCTGCGGGAATTGCGTTGTGTTTTTCTTTTGTTGGCTTTTCTTTTCATTCAGGTGGAAAGAATTCCAATATTTTGTCATTTGTCCACCTGAAAGGGGAAGTAATGCATAGATCTTAGAGTACAGATAATGCATTGGTTTTTTATTGCTTAAAATTTAGAATTTTTGAGAAGCAACGATCACATTCATTCTTTATTTTAGATTTTTGCTTATACCATGGGGATACATTTTAGAATGGGTTCATCCTAGAGGAATCATGGTGTTTTGATCATTTGTTTAGAAGTCAGGAATGCTAAATTCCTGTGTTATGGGATATTATCGATAAGAATTTGATTCTGCTCTTGTTCTTTAATTCCAGAATCTTGGTGGAGCGAAATTGGAGAGGATTCTGGAACAGAGATGAAGAATGTTCATCTGGTTGGCAGGTAGTCTGTGCCATACCACACCGAAAATTTGTTCTGATAAACGTTCAGGAGAGAAAAGATTCAGATTAATACTTGAAATATAAGGTTTCTTTTGCTTACGGACAATTTTTGCACTAGTACTGAATCTGAAAGACTTTGCCCAACAACAAGACTTGTGAAACATTTTGCCAAAGTCTCTCCTGTCATTTATGGATGCAAACGGACTATGAATACAAATGCAATGGGTTGGAGGTTGGGAAAGGAATATAACGTATCCAATACTTCAGAACAAAAGATGTAAAATATGTTTTTTATTGTGGGAGGAGGAAATGAAAGAAGGAAATGTTTTTTGTTCACATGTATTGACTTAACTGAATATGGTGCAGGTACCTAGGAGGCTGGCACTTATGCATAATACAGTGTCTGTTGGCCAGACTAGAGGGTGCCAGGTGATACATCAATGGGGTGAAACCGTCCTCGTAGGGGCGGTGTCTCAATCTCAGCAGTCCTATAGAGAAGCTCTTGGTTACTGGACGTATGGGAGATACACCTAATTGATGTCTTACCTGAGAGGTTGAAACCCTGCATGGGTAATGCCAGTGACAGCAATAAACCCTGGCTACCAGGGTACAGTATGCCGTCATTACATGGCGCTTCAGAATCTCGCAGTGGTTGATAGAATCCTAGTACCCTATATGTGCTGAATGTACTCTGAATCAAATGTGATATATCAGTGGATTTCTCCCAGGGATGTGCGGACATAGAGTTCAGGGCGCTTATCTCTGAGGAGTAACCAGAAGAGGAGGGATATATTCAGCACTATATTGGGGGGAATGGGACCCAGTGTAACGTGGCTCGAGATTTTGTCAACCAGGGTGAGAGGTGGTAGAGAGTGTGAGATGGTATAGGATGGGCATATGTCATTGGCTCTGGCGTGCACGCAGCGGCAGGCGGAGTTATCAACCACCATCAAGCTGATTGTACAGTCTCTCTATGAGGGGCAGTGGCCTAATGAATTAGCATCACCGCTCAGTAAGACTTTGCAAAATACGTGGCTTACACAAATCCAAACTGGTAGTCGAATGCCTGGATGTGCTGTACTGCTTTGGATTGTGAAAGGTTGTGCTGTATGGTCCATGTATAGAATTGCAGACCCGGTCTGTATATTTTGTGGCGTCAATGGGCTTACTGACTGGGGATTCTATCTTGTTGCATCTGTGGTCAAGTGACCCACATGTGGTCAGAGAGTACGGAGCTGGGGGCAGGTTTATATTTCCCTCTGTCGAAAGCATGACTACGATGTCCTCTGCATACCAGGTCAATATACAGTACTCTGTGTTCGGGATGGAGAGATCATTGCTGGGAAGGAAGCACCTGGTTATTATTTAGGGCGTAGACAAATTTGTCCTTGTCTTAAAGGATACCAATGTAACGTCAGTCATGAAACAAGGGTATTTCTTGAACCTAACAGTAGGTACAGGTGCAGGATATACCCTGGGCATAGTCACTGAAGTCGAATCACAGGGATGGAATTCTGTGGGTTTTTTTATTTATTTTTTATCATTGTTTGAGATTTATATGTGTTGTTAGACTCAAAACTTATATAGGAAGCTCTTCTGCTTACCTATGCAAGTTGAGGGACAAATTGATGGAAATTTCTCTTAGTAAAAATTAGAGACTTTGCTGCCAATTTAGATCCCCGAGGTACCACAGACAGGCCAAGTTGCAGTCTGAAAAACCACTGTGCAAGCCTGCGTAATCCTGACCCGTATTTACAGTAAAAAGTTATAGAAGGTTGGGAGCGGGATATGTAAATTGATGGGTCATATGCAAATATGTAGATATTATGGTAATGGGTTGATTTATGTCATGGTGTAGTGTGATAACTGTATTTTAGGCTAGTAAGAGGGGCAAGAAAAGGCCCTCCTTGAGACTCTGTATCTGAAAGCTGGTTAATATGCTGCTCTGAGTGTGTGCAGGTGAATGGTGAGTGAATGGACACCCCTTGCCTATACTGCACGCCGTCCTGAAGATGGCAGAAAGAAGAAGATACAGAAAATACAGAATGGTGACATGGAAGCTGTCACGGAAGAATGATGTTGGTGCGTCACCCAGTAGCAAAGCGGCATGTGTTGAGAAGCACAGCTCGTTAGGACTGTTATGGACTGTTCCATGGGAGCTGGTTCTGAAGCCTATGTTGAGAGGCGCAATACGGTAAAACCATTAAGGGCTGTTCCATATGTACTGGTCCGGAAAAACAGGTTGGGAAGCCATTTATGGACTGTTCCATAGGGGCCATTTCACATGGTGAAGAATGAAAGACTGGTCCAGAGGTACTGTTTCGGAATCACATGTTGGAAGTTAGTTATGAACTGTTTCGGAGGTGCATGTTGAAGAACGCTACACTATGAAACAGTTGAGGACTGTTTGGACTATATGGACTGTTTAATGGGAGCCATGGCTGAAGAAGGGTAATATGCGCCTTTCAGGCGCAAAGCGGCATATGTTGGAGTACAGTAAAAATAATCTGGGCTAAAAAGATCTGGGTTTGCAAGGGAATGACACTTGATCCCATGGTTTATTTGAAGCTACAGAGGAAGTGGGCCCCCTGCAGTTTGCATTGCTGTGCTACAGACTTCAAAGAGTTTTGTGACAATGGACTGCAATACCTCCCCCCTAGAGGAGAGAATGTTTTGGAAGTGCAGCTGATTGGATAGACAAATATGGGTGGGACTCTTGAATGAGTGTTGGGTGAATGATGTTGGAATTGAGAGCTCTGTTGTTTTGGATGCTAGGTGAGTAAAGGTCTTGGCTGGCCAAAAGCTTCATGGAAACCTGGTGGCCATCTTAGGTCTAAGACATGTGGCCAGGCCAAGGCCTTCTCCCCCTTTCTCTCTCCTCTATATACCGGCCATGGGAGCTCTAGGCTCACTGCTAACCAGCTGAGTTTACAGGTGTGATAAGTATCTTTGAATTTCTCTTGTATATATATGTATTGTGATGTTTATAATGTGTGATGTCGTACTATCCCGATCTCCTTGGGAATAAACAGAGATGTTCATTTTTACCAGCAGCAGTGCGTATGTGTGCGTTTGTATATTAATAGGCATAGACCAATGAATTCATTTATGCAGTAAATAGAGGGAACCTGTGAATATCTCTTGAGTTCATTACTTTAGTTTATATTTGCTAGCCTTGTAAATAGCATTTTCTACAGCGGCGTAATCGTAAATGTGCGCCTGCGTATCGATGCGCGGTAAACACAGAACCACATACGCGAGAAAAAAAAATTCGTCTGGGCGGCGAAAATGCTTTAAGCTAGCGCAGCGTAGGCACATAGTTACGCATCGAAAATTCAGGTCCCATTGAATTAGCATGCAAATATGCAAATGAGGGAGATGCGCGGATTCCCGAAACTACGCGCGTTCGGCGTTGGCTACTCGTGGTGCGCGTAACTCGAAAGCCTTGAGTAAACATACCCCTCATAAAAGCATGGGTAACTTTGCTCAAGACCGTGTGCAAGTCAGCTACTACAGCAGCACCATAACGGACGAGCTGCAATCACACTTACTGGACAAGACATTCGTATGCCAACATGCCAGGGGCAGCCATGGTCTTATCACTACTAATGTATGCAGAGGGAGAGGAGCCACGTGAGAGGAAACATACGTATCGCATCTTCAGATTCAGCCCTGCGTCCTGGGCTGCAGGAGGACATCAGACATACCGGCACTGCAGCCACTGGTGAAGGTCCTGGCAACACTCCATTTCCTGGCCAGTGGATCATTCCAGCGCAAGTGGAGTGGTTGCTGGGATGTCACAAACCAGCATAAGCAGATGTGTGCACCAGGTTGTCCCTGCAATCCTCAGACGCATGTCCAACCAGTTCATCAGACCCACCACTGAGCATGCGGCAGAAGGCAATGACAGATTTCTACAGAATTGACGGATTGCACCATCGGGGCCAATTGCACACATGTTGCACTCCAGCCCCCCAGTGCACATTTACCGCAATCGGAAGCAGCATTCCATCAACGTACAGGTGATAGCCGATGCCAAATACCTCATACACGTCCGTGCCAAAGACCCCGGGTCCAGCCATGACAGCTACATCTACCGTCAAAGCAACATCCCAGAAGATAGAAGATTTTGAGCAGAACATGTATGGGGACAGCTGGCTGGTTGGTGAGTGACATGGGTGGCAGGCATGACTGTCCCCCCCCATGATGCTGACATCACAAGGGGCACATGGACATCCTCCTGTCTTTTCCCTTCCAGACTCTGCATATGTACTGGGTGATCCGGAACCCCCAAACCAGAGGAGAGAGAAGATACAATGAAGCACATATCAAAACTCGTGCAGTGGTGGAGCGCACATTTGGCCTCCTGAAGTCCCGTTTCCGGTGCCTGGATAAGTCTGGGGGGGGTATTCCCCCAACTTTGTGGGTCAGATCATTGGTGCATGTTGCATTCTGCACAATGAGAAAGGGCCTATTGCGTGAGACCTGGTCCCCACCTGCCAGAGGAGACCCAGTCTGCTGATGGAAGAGCAGTCAGGAGTTGCCTCGTGTTACGGACCGTTAAACACACACATACAGATGGGGCACGGTGTACACCACTGTGGTCCCTAGCACACACATCCACATCACATTGGATTAGCCCAAGTCATGTCGGACTTGGGAGCAGCAACGCCACGTCAAGGCCCCAATGAGTCCATTCATACACCATTCACACAGCCGTGGGGATAACTTCTCCCCAACGGCCGAGGGTGACACCCCTTACTGGCAGGAGTGCCACCCCCTCACATTCACACACCATTCACACTGACCGTGTGCAGTATCCAAAAAAAAAAAAAAAGCTCTTATCCAGAGCATAATATAAAAATAAAAAAGCTCTTATCCAGAGCAGCTCTTATCCAGAGAGCTCTTATCCAGAGCATAATATAAAAATAAAAAAGCCTCCAGACAGCAAGGCGCAGGGCATGCCAGGTGTTCGCCTGCAGCTCCCCCAGGCTGGTCAGCGTTGCTGCACTGTTGACAGCAAGATCTTGGATGGCATCTGTAATGTGTCCCAGCCAGGCTCGGCCAGGCGACGACCTCAGAGGTGCGGATTTTGCTGGTCCTGCTGTCTCAGCTGTTCCCAGGACCTTGGATACACCCCTGGTCTTGCACGTTGCCTTCCAGTGGCAGGGGACCGGGCATAAGGGGAGGATGTTGAGGGGCCTCAGAGGGACATGGGGGGGACACTGAGGGGTTCGCTAAAGATGGAGGGATAGCCTGGGCTGGTCCGGGCAACATAGAGGTCCTGGTCCTGGACTATGAAGGTGTGGTCCTGTTCCAGGGGGGCAGCCAGAGGGACTGGATCTTCGGGGGATGGATCCTGATGGCCCCTGGCATCAACAGATGGCCCCGCTCCCTCCTGCACATCTGTGGATGACACAAAAGATGCCCATGTTGGTGGACCCACACAATTGGCACATGTTCCCTTCCACCCCCATACATGTACACAACAGATAGAATATAAAACACACTTACCTGTCCTCAGGGCTGGCTTTTGTGACTCATAGCCCCCAACTCCCTCAACCTGCTCCGTCTGCAGGCAGCGGGCAACCACCTTCTCCTCCTCAGTCAGGCGGACGTTGCAGGGTGGGCCCCCTCCAGTGCCCCTGGCATGCCGAGCTATGGTAGCCAGCTTGCCCTTCACGAGACGCCGCAGGTCATTCATTTTCTTTTGAATGTCCTGCGGTGTCCGGACCTCATGAGAGAGGGCATTGACCTGGCACGCGACCTTCATTAAGATCTGATCCCTCCGGGACTTGCTGGTCCGGGCACTGTCAGCACCATGGAGCCGCGAGTCATATTTCTCCATTGCCCTCACGACAATGGCCCTCTCCTCTGGGGAGAAATTTTTCTTCCTCCTCTCCTTAACAGCAGTTGTCATCTTGTCCAGCACAAACTTTGGCCGTCACTATCAAAAAAATGGGAGACGTTTGCGCTGCACGGGCGCATTGTGGGCGCATTATATACCCTGCGCCGGCGAATCGTAGGGAGGCTTTGCGCATGCGCAGAAGGCATCCACGTCACGGCGCAGGTCAACCACGTCATGGCGCGGGTCATCCACGTCACGGCGCATGCTCCGTTCGTCCCGGCCTGCATTTGCATGGGGTCACGCTTCATTACAATGCAACACGCCCACTTCCCTCCTACTTTGGAGTTGCGCCGGATTACGCCGATGGTTTTACGCGACACAGGCGCATCTTGGAGCGCATTTACTTAGGGAATACGGTACTTGCCACTCCGTGTTACGTCGGCGTAGTGCATCTGAGATGCGCAACGCCTGCATAATTAGGCGCGCATCTACGAGAATCTGGCCCATAGTCTACTTTGGAGTAACAGAGTTACACTGTATACATCCCTTTTCTTTGCACATAGTACCATTCGAGAGTGACTCCCCTGACTGCATATGAGCTCATCACAGTATCTGCTGTGTCACATGAGTTGCTATAAGCTGTCATTAAAGCAGCTTTGAGGTAAGCTGCTTGGCATTACTGGAGGTGTGTGCACTTTTGGAGTTTTTTACCCCCCAACACATGTGCTGGTTTTCTTGATTTATAACTCAGAGAATCTCTTTATATCTGCTGGGCATTTAGTCTAGCTGGTGTAAGAGCTAAATTAGATACTCACTGGTTTGGGTTTCCTACCACCTGGCTGATTATATTATCGGATGTGTATCCCTTGAGAATAATCAGGTCCTTAAATCTACAGCTGTGAGCAGGGCCGGTGCAAGGATTTCTGCCTACACAAGCGAAGCTCCATTTTGGCGCCCCCCCCCCCAACGGCCACCCACCTCCCTTGCAAAAATGTTTCTTTCATTACATGCCAGACGGTGCCCCATTACATGACCAGACTGTGCCCCATTACATGACCAGACTGTGCCCCATTACATGACCAGACTGTGCCCCATTACATGACCAGACCTGCCCCATTACATGACCAGACGTGCCCCATTACATGACCAGACTGTGCCCCATTACATGACCAGACCTGCCCCATTACATGACCAGACGTGCCCCATTACATGACCAGACTGTGCCCCATTACATGCCAGACCTGCCCCATTACATGACCAGACTGTGCCCCATTACATGCCAGACCTGCCCCATTACATGACCAGACTGTGCCCCATTACATGACCAGACTGTGCCCCATTACATGACCCGACTGTGCCCCATAACATGCCAGACTGTGCCCCATTACATGACCAGACCGTGCCCCATTACATGACCAGACCATGCCCCATTACATGCCAGACCTGCCCCATTACATGACCAGACGTGCCCCATTACATGACCAGACTGTGCCCCATTACATGACCAGACTGTGCCCCATTACATGACCAGACTGTGCCCCATTACATGCCAGACCGTGCCCCATTACATGACCAGACCATGCCCCATTACATGCCAGACCTGCCCCATTACATGACCAGACGTGCCCCATTACATGACCAGACTGTGCCCCATTACATGACCAGACTGTGCCCCATTACATGCCAGACCTGCCCCATTACATGACCAGACTGTGCCCCATTACATAACCAGACCGTGCCCCATTACATGACCAGACCGTGCCCCATTACATGACCAGACCTGCCCCATTACATGACCAGACCGTGCCCCATTACATGACCAGACCTGCCCCATTACATGCCAGACTGTGCTCCATTACATGCCAGACTGTGCCCCATTACATGCCAGACTGTGCCCCATTACATGCCAGACCTGCCCCATTACATGCCAGACTGTGCCCCATTACATGCCAGACTGTGCCCCATTACATGCCAGACCTGCCCCATTACATGCCAGACCTGCCCCCATTACATGCCAGACCTGCCCCATTACATGCCAGACCTGCCCCATTACATGCCAGACTGTGCCCCATTACATGCCAGACCTGCCCCACCAGACCGTCCGTGCCCTTACCTTATTCCATGCGAATCGCGGCTGTACGATTTTTCAAAAGCCGCGCCTCCGACGTCTTCTGTTCCGTGATAGGCGGAACATTCAGCTTCCCAGGAGGCACTGTGTTCAGTGTTCGCCTATCACGGAGGCTCTCTCGTCCGAGGACGAGAGGGCCTCCATGATAGGCGGACACCAAACCAGGACGAGAGAGCGCCTCCATGATAGGCGGACACTGAACACAGTGCCTCCTGGGAAGCTGATTGTTTCCGCCTATCACGGAACAGAAGACGTCGGAGGCGCGGCTTTTGAAAAATCGTACGGCAGTGATTCTGGTCATTTTTTCGCCCCATCCCAGGCTGCGGACCTGCCCGCCCCCAAGCGGTAGCTTGGTCTGCCTGGTGGTTGCGCCGGCCCTGGCTGTGAGGTAAAACTGCCAAGAAGTCACAAGTGGTGTCCTTTGCACACTGAAGCATTTCTCAACACTTGGGGCCAGATTCACAAAGCACTTACGCCGGAGTATCTCGAGATGTGCCGTCTAAGGGCCAGATTCATGAAGAGTTAGGCTGGCGGATCCAGTGATCCGCCAGCCTAACTGTCACTTTAAGCCGGCGTTTCTGTTTTCTATAACCAGAAAACAAGAAACGCCGGGTTGGAGTTCCGATGCGATCGGCGTAATTGAATTTCGCCATCGCATCGTTACTTCAACTTAAAAATGGCACCGGGGGCGTTCCCGCTGATTAACGCTGAAAAAATATGTTAATCAGCGGGAGTCGGAAATTCACGATCGTTTTCGGGTGCGACGCAGTGACTTTACGATGTTTCCGGAAGCGATACGCGGCGTAAAGATAAAGCAGCCCCCTAGTGGAATATCCTAGTATCCTAGTTTGAATACTACACGCCCCGTACCCGCCCAATTTGAATTCCGCTGTCTCATTTGTGATGCGCTGCCGCAAATTTAGGAGCAAGTGCTTCATGAATAGCAGCACTTGCTCCTAAAATTTCTGCAGCGTAACGTAAATGAGATGCGTTACTCCAGATCAAAGATGCTCTGATCTACCTGAATCTGGCCCTAAGTCTAAATTTGCTTCGGAATATTTTTTGCACTGTACCCACAGAACTAGATACGCACCAAAATAGGCTACTCCCGACCGGCCTAACTTGCCTACGCCTGCACATCCTAGGTGCACATTTACTCCGTCCACACCATTGATTTCCTATGCAAATATGCAAATGAGGGAGATACAAAAAAGTAAGTTTGTGCGATGCAGTCTACATGATGTGCTTATCAGCTGCACGTCCTGTCTAAAATTAGACCATATAAAAGCAGGTTTAGAATTAGACAATCCGTCTACATGTCAGCAAAAGCAACACCATTAGGGACGAGCTGAGCACCCACAATTGCAGGACAACAATCTATATGCCAACATGCAGAGTTGCCATCCGGGGGGTACAGGCATTACACCTGTAAGGGGCCCGGGGTCCCCAGGGGCCCAGATGGGAACCCCCTCTTTTTTTATTATTTTTTTATATAAAAAAAAACGTTTTTTTAGATATTTTTCCCTGGATGGCTACCCCCCTTTTTTTATATCTATTTTTCTTTATTTCTTCTTTTTTTTGTAAAGCCCCCCCCCGCTTCTCAATTCGCAGCAGCCCCCCCCCGCTGATCAATTTCATTCAGGCGGCAGCACCCCCCCCCCCAGTTCTCTGTGTAAGGGGCCCCATAATTCCTGATGGCGGCACTGCCAACATGCCAGGGGCATCCTTGCTCATAGCTATACTACTGACTTTAGATGAGCACAGAAGGAGGAGGGCACGGAGGAGGGCACGGGAGAGGATATACCGCACACGCATACACATCTTTGGCATGAGTGATGCCATCCTGGAACTAACCACAACCCTGCAGGAGGACATCACCAGCCCAACACACCGCTCACATGCAGTGCAGCCACTGGACAAGGTCCTGGCAACACTCCATTTCCTTGCAAGTGGCTCTTTTCAGCGTACAAGTGGAGTGGTGGGAGGAATGTCACTCCCACATTCCAAAATCATTTACAAACAGAAAAAAAAAAATGCCCAGCAAAATAAAAAAAAAACAGCAAAAAAAAAAAAAAACACAGCAAAAAAAATAAAAAAAAAACCAGCAAATAACACTCTCCAAATCACTCTCCAAAAATCTCAAAGACATGTCACAAACCAACAAACACTAACAAACAACAGAACAAAAGCACCTTGCTGTAGGAAGGGAAAAAAATTGGATGTACTTTTGCAATGGAAGGGCATTTCTCTCGGTCTATTTAAGCACTGTGCATAGCTCACTAAGTCTGACGGGCCTAGTTCCTATCTAGCCGATTGCGCCGTGAGTATGCTCAGAGAGGTGCTGACCATAGTCTGCTTCATGTGCACATGCCCAGTCTGGCCGGCCCTTCATTTGCATGGGGTCACGGCTCATTTCAATGGAACACGCCCACGTCCTTCCCACTTTGAATTACACTGCCCTACACCTCGGAATTTACATTGCACCGGTGCAAATTTGGACGAAAATACTACGAGGATACGGCACTTGCGCCTCGAAATTAAGCCGGTCTAATTTAAAGGAGTTGCACTTCACCGGTCCAAAAATGCACCGATGTACGTGAATCTGGCCCTTGTTTTTTTGGGACCACCACTCAGAGACTTTCCTATATATATATTTATTTATTATATTATTATATATAATATATATATATATATATTGCACATATTCTATGCTGACTTTGCTTGACTCTGAGGCCTTGTACACACGAGGGAATAAATCCGCTGAACATGGTCCGACGGACCATTTCAGCCGAAAAATCCGCTCGTGTGTAGGGGCAAACGGACCATTCTGGCCGGATTCCTCCGGCGGAAAAATTCCAAAGCATGCTTTGGAATTTTTCCGCCGGAGAGCTGTCCGTCAGATATGTCCGCTGGTTAGTACGGCAAACCAGCGGACATATCTGCCCGCACATGCGTCGTATCCTGTGAATGGATCCGACGCATGCGCGCGGAATTGTTTACTTCCTGGTGCGGTGACGTGGCGGCGTCAACGTCACCGCCGCGTCACCACGCTGTCCGCCGGCGGGGAATTTGATCCGATGGTGTGTACAGCCATCGGATCAAAGCAATCCGGTGGACAGATCCGATGGGAACGGTCCGTCGGACCGTTCCCATCGGATACATTCCCTCGTGTATACAAGGCCTTACATTTATTTATTATATTAAGTCTATATATTTATGCATTATTTATTTGTTTGTGTATAGTGTGGCACTCACTTTATTGTAATTTATGTTTTTTCTGAGATATTTGTTTCACTTATCGATCCAGGCAGAGATCTGAAATATTTCGTAGTCTATATAGACACTTTTTTATGCATATAGAGTGTATTAGGCTCCATTCACACCTAGGCGTTTTTACGCCTGAAGCACGACGCTACAATACGCCGGAGGGTCAAATTTACATTGTTCTCTATGGAGACTGTTCACATCTCCTAACGCAGAACGCCGTACGTTGATAGAATGTCGAACGCCGAATTTCAAACAAGTCCCGCACCCTTTTTCGACGCACGTATCAGGCGGTTTCGGCTTTCCGCATAGCCGACAATACAATGTAAAAAAAACGTGGTTAAAAACGACTATTTTTTGTCACCGCAAATCGCCTACGCAAAGGTGTGAATGCAGCCTAATAGTCACATTATCTATCTCCTTTGCCCTCCCCCTTGTCTCTATTACACAGCACAGACACCATCACATTTTTTCAAAGGCTACAATTTGTTCAGAGTGCGGCTGTCCAATTTTTGAGACAATTTTTGTTCCTGGTACTTCCCAGGGGTCGGTCCCTGTAAGCCCTTGGGTTCCCCCTGCCGCAGTAAGCAAAGAATCACTGATACAGGATAGCCATCTGCAAAAGGAGGGAGCGGCAGGTGTTTCTGTGGCTCAGCCGGAGAAGGATAAGGAGGGAGAGAAGGTACGTTTGGCTGATGCGGCGCGGTATGAAGTTTATGTATGTTTTGAGGAGCCTTTAGGGGCGCACCTGAAAAAGGAGGTGAGGGAAAATATTTGGAAGGATGAGTTTGTGGAATTTTTTTCCCTACTCCCGTTAGAAAAATTTCATTTGGACAGGGTTAAGCCAGACGAGAGTAAAAAGGAAGAGGAGGAGAAGAAGCGCTACAGGCTTATACCTTGGACGTTTGCAAATTGATTGCAAGCGTTTGCGATATTCGTGAGTGTGATCGAGAAAAAGGCCCCAGAGAACTGCTCAGCGTTTTTTTGCTACCTTGAGGCCATTAGTGAGGCCCAAAGGGTGTATTTCAATTTCATCAGCGGAAGGCCATTTGTCCTTCCATTAGGTGGGCTCACAAGGACATTAGTCTGTGAATGAAGTTGATGACTTCGTCCCGGGCTATGAGTCAGTTATTTCCGGGGGGGGGGGGATGGCGGCGCTGCTTCCACAGGATCATCTGCCCTTAGAAAGAAAGGGGTTTGCTGGCAGTTCAACAAATAAACATGTCGATTTGGCACCTTGTGTCGGTTCAAGCATGAATGTTCGGGGTGTGGAGGTGCCCACACCCTTGCAAGCTGTTTCAAGCACAGGAGAGGGTGGCAGGAGATGGCGCTGGAAAAAGGGAGGACTCTGGTGAAGCTGGAAAGGATGCTGCCTTTTCTAAGTAGGTATCCGGATAGGGAAGCGTCAGTCTTGCTGGAAGCTGGGTTTCAGGAGGGTTTTAAGACTCCAAACACGGTGCAGGAAGTGCCTCCTGTATCGGGCAATTTGAGGTCGGCTTTGGCCCACAAAGGGGTGGTGTCGGCCAAACTAAACAAGGAAGTGGCACTGGGCCAGAAGGCTGGCCGTTTCGGGCTCCGCCGATTTGCGGTTTGATAGTTTTCCTGTTGGGTGTGGTTCCTAAGAAGGAGGCGGGGCAGTTCATGATGATTTTAAAAAACGTCCCGGACCTCCCAAAAAAACTAACAACATTTTTCAATCAAAAGGGGTTCTATAGATGTGGAAAGTGTAAACCATGCAAACTCACAAACAAAATAAACAAAAAAATAGTGGAATTTCAATCAAACACCACGAAAGAAAAATACAAAATAGACAAACTTATAACATGCCGAAGTACACATGTAACCTATTTACTAGAATGTAGTTGCGGACTACAATATGTAGGACGCACAAAGAGGGAACTGGCAGTAAGAATAGGGGAGCATGTTAGAAATATTAAAAAGGGGTATGTGACGAGACCCTTTCTCGCCCAGGTCCTGCTCTCCCGACACTCCTCTGCTTCTATTTGATCAGATTGCAGATTGCAACATCTGATGGTCCAGTCATCCAAGATTCCGGGATCCAACCTACAGCTATGTGCCGATTGGATCCATGAAGAACACACACCAAACGATTTGTATGTATGTTCAACCAGAACTCCTTTATTGAAAGTACACAGCACACTTTTATACAGAATTTGGAATATCCCGCCCCCAACAATTGCTTTCCTATTGGTCCTTTTTCAAGTCCAGGCCGTCTCCCATCAGTTTCCTATCAGGTCCTCTCCCATGCAAATTAGGACTTCAAAATGTCTCAGCAGAGATTGGTCCCAAAGGTTTGAATAGAAAGACTTACAGTATATGGGCCAGATTCAGGAACACTTGCGCTGGAGTATTTGGATATGCGCCGCGTAACTGTGATGATGCGCCGTCGTTTCTATGTGCCCGTACCCACCAAACTAGATGCGCCCAATAACGGGTCATTTGCGACCGGCGGAACGTTCCGACGCCAGAGTATCGTCAGCGCTTATTTTCGCTGGCCGCATCAGTCGCGCCCATTGATTTCCCCTGCAAATATGCAAATGAGGGAGATTTCCCAATTCGCGAACGGATTAGCACCATACGCTGGCTACATGCGCCGCGCGTATCTGGTCCGTCCGGCGCAAAGTTATTTCTACAAAAGGCTGCTTTATCTTTACTCCAGACGGTCACAGGTCAGCAGGAGAGCAGCTACAGCAGCGTTACCGACGATAAGAGCTAGCTGAGCACCCCCACTTGCAAGGACAACACCTCTGTGTGCCAACATGCCAGGGGCACTCGTGGTCCTAGAACTACTGATGGGTCCCCTGGAACCAAGAAGGAGGAGGGCACGGAGGAGGGCACGGGAGAGGATATACCGCACTCGTATGAACCTCTTTGGCATGGGGGATTCTGAGGAGGTGTATCGCCTATTCAGATTCAGCCCAGATGCAATACTTGAACTAACCACAACCCTGCAGGAGGACATCACCAGCCCAACACACCGATCACAAGCAGTGCAGCCACTGGTGAAGGTACTGGCAACACTTCATTTCCTTGCAAGTGGATCATTCCAGCGTACAAGTGGAGTGGTGGCTGGGATGTCACAATCCTCAAAATCATACAAAGCAGAAAAAAAAAAATGCCCAGCAAAATAAAAAAAAAACAGCAAAAAAAAAAAAAACCAGCAAAAAAAAATAAAAAAAAAACCAGCAAATAACACTGTCAAATCCTGCAAAAATCCTCAGACGCATGTCCAACCAGTTCATAACAAACAACAGACCCACAAAAGCACTGAGGAGCTGCGGCTGAAGGCAATGACAGATTTCTACAACATTGCCAGATTCCCACTTTTGCACTGTGGGGGCCATTTCTTGTCTATTGCACACATGTGCATAGCCCTACAGCCTGACGGGCCCAGTGCCACAGAGCACATATACCGCAATGCGCCGGAAGCATTGGCATTCCATCAACGTACAGGTGACCATAGTCTGCTTCATGTGCACATGCCCAGTCTGGCCGCCTCATATGGCACGTGCGTGCATTTCATGGAACACGCCCGGGTCCAGCCACTTTGACAGTTTCATATACCGTCAGAGCCCCATCCCAGCAGAATTTACATTGCACCAGAACATGTATGGGGACGAAAATAGCTACGAGGCTGGCACTTGGTGAGTGACATGGGAGTCAGGCATAAAGGAGTATCCCCTCCCGTCATGCACAACAGAAATCGCACATGCATGACTAACATTCTGGCCCTGTCTTTTGGGACCACCTTACAGGTGACTCTATATATATATTTATTTATTATATTATTATATATAATATATATATATATATATGCACTGGGACCCCATCTAATGACTGAGGCCTTTCCGGAACCCCCAAACCAGAGAGAGAAAAATCCGCTACAATGAAGCACACCATCAGCCGAAAAACCCGTGCAGTGGTAGGGAGCAACGGACATTTGGGCGGATTCCTGAAAAAGTCAAAGCATGCTTTGGAATTTTTCCGATGCCCTGTCCGTCAGATATGGTTAGTCTGGGGCAAACCCGGACTATTGTATTCCATGCCTACCTTTGTGTGTCAGATCATCGGTGCGCGCGGAATGTTGCATACTACATAACTTTGCTATGAAAAAACGTGGCCTGCATATTGACATACGTGATGACCTGACCCCCGACCCACACAGTCCCCCCCGGGGAATTTGCCAGATGGTGGACACCCAGTCTGCTGATGGAAGAGCATCCGGTGGACAGATCCGATGGGAACGGTCCTCGCCGTAGGCATCTTTGGACATTCCCTCGTGTAAACCAAAGGCCTTACATTTATTAATAACACAGACAGTGCTATATATTTACGCATTATTTATTTGTTTGTGTAGTGTGGCACCACTTTATTGTAATTTATGTTTTTTCCCTAGATCACATTTGTTTCACATCACATGCACATCGCATTGGATTAGCCCAATTTCGTCCAGCATGTAGGACACTTTTTTGGGAGCAGTAACGCCAGCGTCAAGGCCCCAATGATGTCACTGTCCATTCACACACCTTTCACACATCATTCATTCAGCCGTGGGGTTAACTTCACCACCAATACGGCCGAGGGTGACACCCCAAATTTACATTGTTTCAGGAGTGCCACCCTCTAACGCAGAACGCCACGTTGATAGAATTCACACACCATTCACACTGTCCCTGCACTCCTTTTTGACGCCGTGTGCAGGCGGTCCAAAAATAAATTAGAAAGATCCGCATATCCTGATCAATAAAAGAAAAATAATCTCATAACCTGAGTTAAAAAATATTTTTTGTACCGCAAATCGCCTACGCAACTCATGTCCTGAGTATGTCAAAAAGCCTAATAATATATCTATCTCCTTTGCCCTCCCCCTTGTCTCTAACCAGCACAGACAAAAATTTTTTCAAAGGCCAATTTGTTCATCGGGGATGCCGGGTCCAATTTTTGGCAATTTTTGTTCTTCTCCAGGGGGGCCCTAAGCCCTCTGGTTCCCCCTCCGCAGCTAAGCAAAGAATCCTGGATACAGGAGCCATCTGCAAAAGGTGGGGGGGCAGGTGTTTCTGGAGGTGGCTGATCCCCGGAGAAGGTAAGGAGGGCCACTCCTGGCAGGTGTGGCCTGCGTGCCCTCCAAGGCCCTGGCTATCCGTCCAAGTTTATAACTGTTGAGGGTCTGGGCCTGCATCCTGAAAAAGGAGCTGACGGGAAAATCATCTGGAAGGAAGTTTGCTGGGCCCGCCGACTCAGCCTTTTTCCCTGCTCCCGTTAGAAAAATTTCATGGCAGCACTGTTAAGCCAGACGAGATAAAAAGGAAGAGGATGGAGAAGAAGCTACAGTGTTGGCTTATACCTGGACGTTTGCAAATTGATTGCAAGCGTTTGCGATATTCGTGAGGTGCTCGAGAAAAAGGCCCCAGAGAACCCCGTTTTTTTGCACCTGAGGCCATTAGTGAGGCCCAAAGTGGTGATTTCAATTTCACTGCAGCGCAGTTAGAGCTGACATCCTGCACTGCGTTGCTGATGTTGGCTCACAACGGAGCCCATTAGGCTGTCAGAGACTTTCTGCAAGTTGTGACTTCGTCCGCTATGGCCCCCATTTGTTCGGGGGGGGGGATGTCTGTCTGGCGTCCACAGGATCCCTTGCCTTAGAAACTGAGGGGTTTCCTGGAGTTCACCATCAGACACCCCCCTGGTCTTCTGGGTCGCCTTCCTGGGGCCCGAAGATGGATGTCCTCGGGTGGAAGGTGTCGCCCTTGAGGGGCTGTTTCAAGCAAGGATGGGGGAGGGGACGACAGACGGGCCAGGAGAAGGGGAGGAGACCTGGTGACAAGACCAACGAAAAGTCCTGCTTTTCCACCACAGCAGGATCCGGATCCACAACCACTTGCTGGAAGCGGTTTCAGGTGTGGTGTGGCCACTCTCCTCCTCAACAACCTCTTCACGGTGCAGGACCCAGTGCCTCCTGTATCGGGCACATGATGGCGCTTTGCCCACAAAGGGGGGATGCCAAACTAAACAAGGGTGGACTGGCCGCCGACAGATGATGGCCGTTTCAGCTCCGTCATCTGTGTTTGATGACACAAAGCAGACACATGTTGGTGGTCCACAGAAGGACTTGGCAGTTCATGATGATTTTAAAAAACCCCGGACCCCCACCCCCCCAAATGCAAAATTTTTCATCAAATAGGGGATTATAGATGTGGAAACACTTACCTGTAAACCTTGTGCCTTCAAACTCCACGGAGTAAACAAAAAAATAGCCTGCGACCCCCTCCACCTGCTCCCTCTCCAGGCACCGAGAAAAATACAAAATAGACCACCTCCTTATCTGCGGTCAGGGTGACAGGACATGGGGGACCACCACCTGTGCCCCTCTCATACCTCCTGATGGAGGCCACCTTGTCCCTCACCTTGCGCCGCAGGTCATTGATTTTCTTTTGTATGTCCCCAGCAGTCCAAAGAGGGAACTGGAGTACCCCAGGACATTGACCCTGGCAGCAATGTTAGAAATATTAAAAAGGATGACGAGCCCTGCTTCCTCTCCCGGCTGGTCTTGCGGCTTTTTTTGCCATGGAGAAATTCATTCTCCGTCTCCATAGCCGATATAATGACAGAGACCTCCTGGGTATTAAAATTGAGGTTCCTCCTCTCTCTGGGGGTAGCGGGAGCAGCCATCACAGAGCAAAAGTATCTTCCCTGGGGTGGGGGGATCCAACGGAACTACTTTTGCGCCGGAATGGCGTTTCCGCCAGCGCTTTTAAGCGCCCAGCGGAACGCATTGCGCTGACGTTTCAACCAGGAAGTGGTGCCGACGGAAGTTGTGAGCATGCGCACAAGGGGGCGAGGGGAGCCGCACTCACTGCGCATGCTCCGTGGATGATGCGCTGAACGTAAGCCTCTGCGCCGGGCTCCGCCCATCATTTACATATGATCACACCCACTTCCACTTGCGTCGGGTTACGCCAGCGCATTATCGTTACTCTGGCGCAAGTTTACGCGCAACTGCTATGTGAATTACAGGACTTGCGCTGAAAGGGTCTTCAGAGTAACGTAAATGAGAAGCGTTACTCCAGAGGAAAGATACTCTCATCTACCTGAATCTGGCCCATATGTATTGAGACAAAAGCCCCAGGGCAATCAATGTACACAATAGCCAGCCACAGAACAATGGAACCGTCTGGAGGGTTGAGTCAGGGCAGGAGACATTTACACAATAGAACATGGTATGTCTTTCACAAGTCACTTAGCATTTCAATATTCCTCAATAGGCTGATTCCGTTGCAATCCACATCTAGACAGACACCTCATAGGGCCAGATTCAGGTAGATGAGAGTATCTTTCCTCTGGAGTAACGCTTCTCATTTACGTTACTCTGAAGACCCTTTCAGCGCAAGTCCTGTAATTCACATAGCAGTTGCGCGTAAACTTGCGCCAGAGTAACGATAATGCGCTGGCGTAACCCGACGCAAGTGGAACTGGGTGTGATCATATGTAAATGATGGGCGGAGCCCAGCGCAGAGGCTTACGTTCAGCGCATCATCCACGGAGCATGCGCAGTGAGTGCGGCTCCACTCGCCCCCCTTGTGCGCATGCTCACAACTTCCGTCGGCACCACTTCCTGGGAAACGTCAGCGCAATGCGTTCCGCTGGGCGCTTAAAAGCGCTGGCGGAAACGCCATTCCGGCGCAAAAGTAGTTCCATTTCCCCCCACCCCAGGGAAGATACTTTTGCCCTGTAATGGCTGCTCCCGCTACCCCCAAAGAGAGGAGGAACCTAAATTATAATGCCCAGGAGGTCACAGTGATAATATCGGCTATGGAGGCATTTAATGATTTTCTCCATGGGCAAAAAAGCAGGAAGACCAGCCGGGAAAGGAAGCAGGGTATCCTGGCCACCATTGCTGCCAGGGTCAATATGCTGGGGTACTCCACCCGGAGTGCTTCAGACATTCAAAAAAAAAAAAATGACCTGCGGCGCAAGGTGAGGGGCAAGGTGTCCACCATTAGGAGCCATGAGAGGGGCACAGGTGGTGGTCCCCCATGTCCTGTCACCCTGACCGCGGAGGAGGAGGTGGTCGCCCGCTGCCTGGACAGGGAGCAGTTGGAGGGGGTCCCTGGCTATGACTCCGTAGAGGAAGGCTCCAGGACAGGTAAGTGATTTTTACCCCCTTTTTGGTGTGTTGCATGTGGGGGGGGGGTGGGTACATGTGCCAAGTGTGTGGGACCACCAACATGTGTCTGCTTTGTGTCATCCACAGATGACGGTGCTGGGCCATCTCGTGCCGGCCAGTCCACCCCAACCCCCCAACGGGATGCTGAAGACGAGGCCCTGGGTGCTGGAGACACCGAGGTGGAGGAGGAGAGTACCCACACCACTTCAGCAGAGGTGGTTGTGGAGGAGCCTGTCCCTGAACAGGAGTTTATTTTAATGTTGGAGGAGTCCTCCTCCTCTGCAGGGCCCTCTGTGATCCCCTCCCCCATCCTAGGTAGCCCCTCAAGGGCGACTCCATCCCCACGGGGACAACCTTCCTCTGCCCCCAGGAAGGCCACCCGGAAGACCAGGGGGGTGTGTGATTTGGTCGAGGACCAGGTGCTGTTGGACCACGCCAAACAGACCCAGCAAATGGGGGAGATGGCTGGCCACCTGGACAGGGTCGCAGACAGCCTGGGCTCTCTGTCACAGCTGCCCAGTCGCGTGCAGGGCGTTGTGACCAGCCTGGGGGAGGTGCAGGCTGATATCCGGCACTTGACAGCAGCTGTTCGAGACAACACTGCTGCCATTCGGGAAGAGGGGAGGCAGCGGCAACGTGACCAGCGGCACAATATCACCCGCCAGTTGAGGATGCAGGCCCAGACAAACCTGTATCTGAGCCGTATCGCTGTGGCATTGGAGGGCATGCAGCCAACAGCTCCCAGGAGTGGCCCACCCGGGGATCAGCCTCCTCCTGATGCCCCCCCACCCCCACCACCACCCACTCCCTCCAGGCAGATGAGGAGCCCGAGAGTGCCCCCAAGGAGGAGCCCCCGTCATCCCAGATGAGGGTTTTTTTTATTTTTGGTTGTTATATATTTTTGTTTATACTCAGGACATGAGTTTTTGTTTATTTTTTATTATTATTGTTTATACTCAGGACATGAGTTTTTGTTTATTTTTTATTATTATTGTTTATACTCAGGACATGAGTTTTTTTTTTTTTTGGGTTCTCAGGTTATGAGATATTTTTTTTTTTTTTTGATACTGCACACGTTGCAGTGTGAATGGTGTGTGAATGTGAGAGGGTGGCACTCCTGAAAGTAAGGGGTGTCACCCTCGGCCGTGGTGGTGAAGTGAACCCCACGGCTGAATGAATGACGTGTGCAAGGTGTGTGAATGGACAGTAACATCATTGGGGCCTTGACGCTGGCGTTACTGCTCCCAACTCCTACATGCTGGACTTGGGCTAATCCAATGCGATGTGCATGTGGTGTGTGTGATTTAGGGACATCAGTGGTGTACACGCGTGCATTGTCTGTGTGATTAATGTTTTGGTTTAGTGTCCAAAGATGCCTACGGCGAGGACCCTCCTGACTGCTCTTCCATCAGCAGACTGGGTGTCCTCTGGCAGGTGGGGACTGTGTGGGTCGGGGGTCAGGTCATCACGTATGTCAATCTGCAGGCCTTTTCTCATAGCAAAGTTGTGCAGAATACAACATGCAGCGATGATCTGACACACGAAGGTAGGGGAATACAATAGGGTCCCCCCAGACTTATCCAGGCAGCGGAAACGGGACTTCAGGAGCCCGAATGTTTGCTCCACCACTCCACGGGTTTTGATGTGTGCTTCATTGTATTTTCTCTCTCCTCTGGTTTGGGGGTTCCGGAAAGGAGTCATTAGATGGGGTCCCAGTGCATATGCAGAGTCACCTGTAAGGTAAAAGACAGGAGAATGTTAGTCATGCATGTGCGACTTCTGTTGTGCATCACGGGAGGGGATAGTCATGCCTGACTCCCTTGTCACTCACCAACCAGCCAGCTGTCCCCATACATGTTCTGTTCGAATTCTGCTGGGATGGGGCTCTGACGGTATATGAAGCTGTCATGGCTGGACCCGGGGTGTTTGGCACGGACGTGCCATATGAGGCGTTGGGCATCAGCTATCACCTGTACGTTGATGGAATGCCAATGCTTCCGATTGCGGTATATGTGCTCTGTGGCACTGGGGGGCTGTAGGGCCACATGTGTGCAATCAATGGCCCCGATGGTGCGTGGGAATCTGGCAATGTTGTAGAAATCTGTCATTGCCTTCAGCCGCAGGTCCTCAGTGGTGGGTCTGATGAACTGGTTGGACATGCGTCTGAGGATTGCAGGGACAACCTGGTGCACACATCTGCTTATGGAGGACTGTGACATCCCAGCCACCACTCCACTTGTACGCTGGAATGATCCACTGGCAAGGAAATGAAGTGTTGCCAGGACCTTCACCAGTGGCTGCACTGCTTGTGAGCGGTGTGTTGAGCTGGTGATGTCACCCTGCAGGGTTGTGGTTAGTTCAAGTATTACATCAGGGCTGAATCTGAAGAGGCGATACACCTCCTCATCCCCCATGCCAAAGAGGTTCATACGAGTGCGGTATATCCTCTCACGTGCCCGCCTCCTCCGTAGCGAGGGACCCAGTACTAGTCTTAGGACCACGAGTGCCCCTGGCATGTTGGCACAC
Source organism: Rana kukunoris (assembly GCA_029574335.1). Lineage (NCBI taxonomy): Eukaryota > Metazoa > Chordata > Amphibia > Anura > Ranidae > Rana > Rana kukunoris. Next base: position 86,564,248 of record CM056055.1, on the reverse strand, counting down.
AGAGGTGTTGTCCTTGCAAGTGTTGTTGTTCAGCTTGCTAGTTTCGTCGGTAACGCTGCTGTAGCTGCTCTCCTGCTGACCTGTGACCGTCTGGAGTAAAGATAAAGCAGCCTTTTGTAGAAATAACTTTGCGCCGGACGGACCAGATACGCGCGGCGCATGTAGCCAGCGTATGGTGCTAATCCGTTCGTGAATTGGGAAAAATACCTCATTTGCATATTTGCAGGGGAAATCAGTGGGCGCGACTGATGCGCCCAGCGAAAATAAGCGCTGACGATACTCTGGCGTCGGAACGTTCCGCCGGTCGCAAATGACCCGTTATTGGGCGCATCTAGTTTGGTGGGTACGGGCACATAGAAACGACGGCGCATCATCACAGTTACGCGGCGCATATCCAAATACTCCAGCGCAAGTGTTCGTGAATCTGGCCCATAATGTCCAAAGGCATCCTGCAATATGTCATATACATAATGTCTCATCTTATGTAATACATGAAGTATGATTTCACGGTCCATGACATTACTCCCCCTGGGAAATAGTCCAACAGCCGCAGTGGGACCCAAACGGGTCCACTCGAAGATGTTGGAAAAGTAGTCTTCAGGTTCCAGGACTGTCTGCCGGCATAAACCATCCGCCTTCCTGGTTTGAGGCCCTGGCCCATAATCGGATGGCAAGAGGCTCGCATTCAGTCCTCTCCAAAAGCCTCTGTCCCGGCTAGGCCTGTCACACATCTCCCCTTTTGGCAGGAGACTAACACAGTAGGAGCCACCAGGCAGGTTGACTCTAAATTTAGTCAGTAGTTCCAGTCCCCCAATGCCGGTATCCATACAGTACCCCAAATAAATTCTTCCAAACAGAGCATTACTCACCCCGCCAACCTCTGCCTCCCTCAAGAATACGCCTGCCGCTGGGGAGAAGCCTGGACTGGCCATTCTCCCTGGAGTCCTTTCAGCCGCTGGAGAGAAAACAGGGTGGCTGGGCTCAGTTCATCATGCTGTTGGGGATCTGGGCCAACTGGCCACCATTCCTGGGATATACCAGTGGGGACTGAAGTCCCCTCTACTGGTGCTAGGTGAAAATCCCCCGATGCTTGCAAAGCAAAGCCGACATCCTCCTGTCTCAGGGCCGTATCATTTTCTGGAGTCAGTGAAGATCGAAGTCCCATCCACTACCACAGGAACCCCCTCTTCTGTTAGGTGAAAGCAGAGGCCCGGGGCACTCTGCTCTGTTGCCAGCTCTTCCGCTGGGTTGCTGTGAGTGGAGACCACAGTCCCATCCACCGATATCCGCTCAAGCTGTAGTGGGGTGCAGCCGCCAGTAGCATCCTGTCCTGCTGCCAGTGATTCAGCTGGGAATACAAGCTTTACCACCTCAGCTGGTTGCTGGGGAGGGGGGCCAACCGCCCCGGCTTCCTGGAACTCCACAGTTGGTCCCGATGCTGGGCAGAGATGGCTGGCACTCTGCCCTGTTGCCTGCACTTCTGCTGGGGGTGCATAATCCATAACCTCCTCTGAACAGTCCATACATTCTGTAATCTGTGGCTGGGGAGTGATCGCCATCTTCTCACCCTGAGCCTCCGAAACTGCCACAGGGGTGGGGCAGAGGTCTTGAACCCTCTGTCCGGTGACCAGCGCTTCAGCTGGGAAAGTTCCTTGTAACTCCACAAATACTGCCCTTGGTGCTGGGCAGAGCACAGTGAAGTTTGTGCCTGATCCCAGCTCTTCTGCTGGAGGCTCATCAGGTTGTTCTTCTTCAGCAGAAAAATCGATTAAATCCCCTGTCTCTGCAACTGGTGTCTGGGGATAGAGGTTCACCATCTCCTGTCCATGTAACCCAGAAGATGCTATAGGTACTGAGCAGAGGTTAGCAGAGCTCGGCCCTGCGGTCAGCACTTCAGCTTTGGGAATGGCAATCTCCAGATTTTCCACTGCCGATTCACTGGCATACTGCCGGACAGGCACATTCCTCCATTCAAGATCATCCCATGCAGAAACAGGATCATCAAGGTCAGTTGGCACTTTCTGCATCTGCCATAAGACCTCCTGGTCCATAGCTGCAGGGGCAGGTTGGCAACGCACACTGTTACCCTGCCACATTGCCGATTCTTCAGCCAGGATTTCAGCACTGTCAGCTGATATTTCCTCATAGTCCCAGGCAAAGGGAGCCCCATCCTTCTGCTGAGCGGAGTCTAGCAGCTGTTTGTAGGCAAATTCCAGCTCCCATTCCTGAATGGCCAGAAATTCCAAATCTTCCTGTAACCAGTGGCCTTCCGAGATATTCAACTTTTCCTCTCTGTGCTCCATTATGTCCTCCAAGCGCCACTCCCGATCATTTCCAAAGTCTGGATCCCTGGACATCTTCCAATACAACAATCCCAGGCCATCATAGTCAAAGCCTTCCGTGGGGCTGTCATCCGCTGACCACGGGCACTCTTGGGCTACATACCACCGAAGGGCTCTGTAGCTTTCGTCCAACCGCATCTCTGCCCGGATCAGCCAGCTTAACTCTGTTGTCCACTCCTGCTTCAGTTGTTCCCCCAATAACAGCATCCGTACTTCATACTGTGACCAGTACCTTCTATGGATGGAGGGGAGAGTTTTTCCCTGGTGTCGCTGCTCGCGGGCTAGCGCTTCTTTCCAGAGTTCGCAGCGGATCGAATCAGACCATCCAAGCAGGACCTCCTCTGATACTGGTCCTCTGTGCTGTATATGCTTCTCTCGCAACCTCCTTCTGAATTCCTCTTCCATGGTTACTGGTATCTGTACCTCTCCTCTTCTTTCATTTGGTGCTGCTTCTTTAGGCGTTGTCACCGATCGCCGTATTTCTGCAATTCTCAGCTCCTATTGCGCTCTCGTTCTCTCTGTTGACGCTCTTGTTCTCTCTGTTGATGCTCTCGTTCTCTCTTGACGCTCTCGTTCTCTCTCTTGACGCTCTCGTTCTCTCTCATCCTGCCACTGGAGGTCTCAAATGGTATTCTGTCTGGCGGTCTCTGATGGGTTAGCACCATATAATGCCATCCGCTGTTGAACTCGCTGCTGGAACAAGTCTTCAACCAACCGGGGTCCTGCATCACCATCCCTCTGATCCATTTCGGCTAGCGTAATGATCAGGGTGGCCTTGTTCTTCCCACCAGTCCCTCCACGGCTCTTCAAGCTAGTCTTTTAGCATGGTTCTCCTGCAGGCTGCATAGCTGGTCATTCATGGTGGTGGTTTGGAATTGTCCCAGTAACTGGAGAGCAAATCCCACCGCTGCCAACCAATGTGACAAGACCCTTTCTCGCCCAGGTCCTGCTCTCCCGACACTCCTCTGCTTCTATTTGATCAGATTGCAGATTGCAACATCTGATGGTCCAGTCATCCAAGATTCCGGGATCCAACCTACAGCTATGTGCCGATTGGATCCATGAAGAACACACACCAAACGAGTTGTATGTATGTTCAACCAGAACTCCTTTATTGAAAGTACACAGCACACTTTTATACAGAATTTGGAATATCCCGCCCCCAACAATTGCTTTCCTATTGGTCCTTTTTCAAGTCCAGGCCGTCTCTCATCAGTCTCCCATCAGGTCCTCTCCCATGCAAATTAGGACTTCAAAATGTCCCAGCAGAGATTGGTCCCAAAGGTTTGAATAGAAAGACGTATATGTATTGACACAAAAGCCCCAGGGCAATCAATGTACACAATAGCCAGCCACAGAACAATGGAACCGTCTGGAGGGTTGAGACAGGGCAGGAGACATTTACACTTAGCATTTCAATATTCCTCAATAGGCTGATTCCGTTGCAATTCACATCTAGACAGACACCTCATAATGTCCAAAGGCATCCTGCAATATGTCATATACATAATGTCTCATCTTATGTAATACATGAAGTATGATTTCACGGTCCATGACAGGGTACAAATACCATAGTGTCTCTAAGCACTTTAAAGACGTCCATCAAAAAGACCCCAAACATCTAAAAAATTTTGCCATAGATAAAATAGAAAAAAGCTGGAGAAATTCCAATATGAGAAGGGAAATTTCCCATAATGAAACATACTGGATATTCAAATTAAATACAATGACACCATATGGAATGAACATAGAGGGCCAGATTCAGGAAAGGTTACGCTGGCGGATCGAGTGATCCGCCAGCCTAACTGTGGCTTTGAGCCGGCGTTTCTGTTTTCTGTAACCAGAAAACAAGAAACGCCGGGTTGAAGTTCCGATGCGAGCAGCGTAACTGAGTTTCGCCATCGCATCGTTACTTCAACTTAAAAATGGCGCCGGGGGCGTTCCCGCCGATTTACGCTCAAAAAATATGTTAATGAGCGGAAATCGGCAATTCACGATCGAAATCCGGCGCGACGCAATGACGATACGACGTTTCCGGACGGGATACGCGGCGCATAGATATACCTACATGGGGTTGGAGTATCCTATGTTAGGTATAGGCGTCGTCATCGCGTCGGGGAAAAAAAAAAAAACGTCGCTTGCGTAAAACGGTCATGAATGGGAATGTGACGTCATTGACGTTCATTCACAGATTTTGGAGCATGCGCACGGGGATGTTTTGACACTCGACGCATGCGCAGTACGTTGGCGGCGGGATCGCGCGTAGTTAGCATACTACACGCCCCGTACCCGCTACATTTGAATTCCGCCAGCTCATTTGTGATGCGCTGCCGCAACTTTAGGACCAAGTGCTTCGTGAATGACAGCACTTGCTCCTAAAATTTCGGCAGCGCAACGCAAATGAGAAGCGTTACTCCAGAGCAAAGATGCTCTGGACTACGTGAATCTGGCCCAGAGTTAGATCTCAATTGCTTTATAGATGATTATTAACATCGCATATAGTTTTTATGTATATTTTTTTATATTGTCTTCTAAGCATAGATTTTTATTATTATATTTTTTGGTATTTCATTTTCATTTTTATTGTATTTAATTTATTTGATTAATATTTTATATATATATATATATATATATTTTTGTATATCTATAATTTTTATATACAAATTTGCTATACCTCTTATACTTGAAATATATATATTCCCAAATATAATTATGCATTTGCATATGTCACATTATATTTTTTACCCAGTAATAAAAAATAAATAGACAAAAAAAACATATATATGGAATGACAGAATGATTTATAAAGTATAGAAACAATTATAATTGTTTTTGTAAAAGTGACCCAATTGTGTATGCAAAATAGAGATAAAAAGTTATTTGGCAACAAACAAACACTCCCGCAACATAATTAGTGTCCATCACATGATAACAAACTGGATAACGAAAAGGACAGCAGGGAATAAACAGGGATAAAGCAAAATGGCGGCGTGAGGATTCCCGGCCGTGATAACATCACTTCCGGCGGAAAAAACGACCAACCACAGTAAGGGAACCCTAACCACACAAAAGGTGTACTAAGATGGCGGACGCGCTACTTCCGGTCGGACGTACTAAGATGGAGACTAAACTACATCCGGCCGGACGCAAACGAGGGGAGAAGGGAATAGAAGGGGATAGAGATAGAAAATACATAGACAAAACAGAGGAACCACGATACAAGTAATGCACTAGACACAAACATGAAGTAATACAAACGTTAGACGGGAAATAGAAAAAAACATTTTGGGGTAATCACTCCAGGAACCAAAATGGCAGAGATAACACTTCCGGCCCTAGACACACAGGAAACTGTGTCACTTCCGGTCGACCAAATCCCGGGCAAACACAGGGGGCGGATCTCTTTCAAATCAAACACAGTATAAATACAGACAAGTAGAAACAGTACAGTAGCTTCCTGAAGATGCAATAATATTGCGAAATGCGTCAAGGCTGCTGTACGACCCCACACTCTGGCTGCAGATCAGCAGGGAGGACCCTAAGAAAAGGCTTTTTTTTATACCCACTCAGCGAACTTGCATACACGGTTGGAGACGCTTGGTGCCAGCATAGGCACTTTTAAATGTGAGTGTGATATCTATCAGTTTTTTATACAATAAATTTGTTTTAAAACGATATCACACCATGTGGAGCACCTTTCTTTTCCTGTGAAACACCGTAGGAGAAGACAACATAATAACCCACCCAATTCACCTGGCAGCAGGAGGAATAACGCTATAGGATTGGTTATCCTGATCAATGAACCACAGGCCTGGAATATTACAACATCTGGTGAGTGTCCATTTTTAATGGTGATGGGATACCACATATTAAAGATAATCGAATAATAGTCTGAAACCATTGCAGAGGCACACTGCTGGGGCAGAATATTGGACACTATATAAGAACTCTCACAAGACACGTTTTTGTAATTTACATAGGTGGTAAACTGTAAATGCATATATTTTTTCTTACATTTTTCAAAAAATGTTTTACTTTTTATTGTTTATGTTGATGAGATGATAATTTGGATCTTTTAAGGTTTTTCATGTATGACACAATATCACTGTAAAACATAGCACTAAGAGGGTAGAGCACCCCCAACAAGGAGAATACTCCACTAGCAACACAATAGGAGGTGAATAATAACAATATAGGGGAGCGCAGTTTTCACTTTATTCTTTATACACTATTGGGACTGGATTCCCTTTTTAGGCAAACAGACCCATTTTTTCTAAATTGCAGCACACCCAATAGTTTTATATTTTTCTCCACTAGCGCCAACCACAATCACACAAAATAGATACCTCACATGTGTAGCTTGAATACTGTTTTCATATATCGGCGGGAATTACGTATATGCTTGCTTCTGCATGCGAGCACACAGGGACCGGGGGGCTTTAAAAAAAAAATTGTTATTGTTCATTTTACTTTATTTTAGTTTGACACTTTTTTCCCCAAAAATACATTTTTTGATCACTTTTATTCCTATTATAAGGAACGTAAACATCCCTTGTGAAAGGAATATAGCATGACAGGTCCTCTTTACAGGGAGATGTGGAGTCAATAAGACCCCACATCTCACCTCTAGGCTGGGAAGCCTGAAATAAAAAATACAAAAAAATTATCCTGGCTTTGATCATAGCGGTGAGTCGGTAGAAGCACCAGAGGGTGGTGGGAGGGGGGGACGTATTGCAGAGTATTGCGGAGTATTGCAGGATATTGCCGAGTATTGGCGGGGTATTGCAGAGTATTGGCAGGGTATTGCAGAATATTGGCAGGGTATTGCAGGGTATTGCAGAGTATTGTAGGGTATTGCGGAGTATTGCAGAGTATTGCAGGGTATTGTGGAATATTGCAGAGTATTGCAAGGTATTGTGGGGTATTGCAGAGTATTTCAGGGTATTGTGGAGCATTGCGGGGTATTGCAGAGTTTGGCAGGGTATTGCAGATTATTGACAGTGTACTGCAGAGTATTGGCAGGGTATTGCAGAGTATAGTGTATTGCAGAGTGCACAGTATGGGGCAGGAATGGCTGAGCATGGAGGGATGGATGGCTGGATATGTGACTGCAATTGTCACAGATCCAGCCCACAGCACTGCACAGCCCAGCCCACGATCCCTCCCCCTCTCCTCTCCTCTCACATTGTAATCAATCTCGGTACAGAGATTGGTACACATGACACCGGTTTGTTTACAAGTGATCGCTCCGAAATTTGACGGAGCGATCACATGGTAAACGGCCGATATCAGCGACAATTTACCGCAATCCCAGGGTGGCGTGAGGTCGTCATGTGGTTAAGGACGTTCAGTGGGACTTCCTTATGGGTTTCTTTCCCTGAGCTTATTGTGGTATGGTCAGATATTGTAGCACTCACATCATGGAGGGAAGACCATTCCATTGACAGGTTGGACAAGGCCCGTATAAAAGTTAACAGGGAGGTGGGCAAGTTCATTGTTCATCATTGTGGCATAGTGGTAGGTCACCTTGAGCTGGAGAAGAACACTTGGAGGTATTTGAGAGAGGATGGGGTGCATCTCAACCCGGTGGGGATTGACCTTTGGGCACTGGGCTTGCAAGAAGGGATCCGCAAAGCTTTTCTGGTGTGGCTGTGGCGGTTGGGTCCCTGATTTTGCTGCCAATTCGGAGGTATGTGAAAAAAGGTGGGTGCCATCTTTGGTATGGAGTCCTCCCGGTTGGACTGGTGTTAGTCTGGACCACCGGTGATAAGTTGATGGGTCTGTGGTCAGTTAGTGGTCCTTGAGGCGATTTTGGTGGCTGGGGACCGGATGCAAACTAAAAGGTATCACAAACCCTAAAAAAGTATTAAAGAGGTAAAAATTTTAATTTATTATAATATTGAAATAATGTGTGTGTATGTATATATATTATATATATATATATATATATATATATATATATATATATATATATATATATATAGATATATATATATATATATATATATATATATATTGTGATGGTTTGGATCTGTCTTGCCTGATGGATGGCTGGTTTTCGCCATATGTTGGAGAGACAGACACATTGATTGCACAGCTGTGTGGTCAGCTTTTTAAGTCTGACCTGAACAGCATTCAGGGCTCCACCCTCCCGAGGAGTCCAGGTCTGGAAGGGAGAACCCTGAGAGTGCAGGTGTGCACTAAATTAGCTGGAGAAGCTAGAGAAGCTGGAGAGTGCAGGCTGCACTATAATACCCAGAGGCCTGAGTCTGAGGTGGCTGACAGGAGTGAGTCTGGGGTGGCTGACAGGAGTCAGGAAGGCTTCACGAGGGAGCCTGAGCAGTGTGGTGCTACTGCTAAAGATAGCCAGGTGGCTCTGTATTTTCCGTTATACGTGGCCAGGAGCCTGAAGGTACCATTTTGTATGGACTGTGAAAACCCCTGTATGTTTTCTGTTGGATACAATAAAACGTGTTTACTTTTACTATTTCGGCTTGAAGACCAGTGACTGTGCAACTCCACATTTATCGCTAATCTTGCGACTTTATCACAATATATATATATATATATATATATATATATATATATATATATATATATATGGAAAAGAAGGAGGAAAAAAGGAGATGGGATTTTCTAAACGGTGCTAGGTAACAAAAATTATTGGCATGAGAAAGAAAATATTGTACAAGTCAGGGAGTACAAAAATAAAGAAATGTTTATTAAACAGACAACAATATATTAATATATCCACAAGAAACAACAAAGTCCTATGAATACTATAGTATTCATAGGACTTTGTTGTTTCTTGTGGATATATTAATATATTGTTGTCTGTTTAATAAACATTTCTTTATTTTTGTACTCCCTGACTTGTACAATATTTTCTTTCTCATGCCAATAATTTTTGCTACCTAGCACCGTTTAGAAAATCCCATCTCCTTTTTTCCTCCTTCTTTTCCATTTTCTAAATGTCTGGGATGTGGTGCCTATTCAATATGGTGTGCTTTCTGTGATTGGACCAAAACATACACATATATATATATATATATATATATATATATATATAAATCTATATATATATATATATATATATATAGATATATATATATATATATATATTTGTTTTTATATATATATGTTTACAGTATTTTGGTTGTTTGTTAAATAAAAGGCAGAAGAGGCCATTTAAATCCAGTAGGTGTCAGTGTTTAATTTGTAGTAAGTTACGTTTGTGTGCATGGTTGTTTAAGTGGAGTAGGATATCTGGCTGCCCTGGTCAAGACATGTTTGCAGCCGTAATGCAATGAAGGTGTAGGACAGACGTGCTGCAAAGTTTTGTTTTGGTCTTTCTGGATAGGGGGAGGAGAAGTTATGGGAGGAGTGTTGTGGGGTTAGCAAAAGATAGGAGGGGTGGGTCAATCAATCACAGAAAAATAAGTGAGGTAAGAAGTCTTGCCCTCCCGCCCCTTTAATTGAAAGGAGTCATAGTTATGTGGTGGATGGTGGTTGGGTTGTTGCGGTTGGGTCCCTGATTTTGCTGGAAAACGGGAGGTATGTGAAAAAAGGTGGGTCCCATCTTTGGTATGGAGTCCTCAAGGCGATTTTGGCGGCTGGGGACCGGATGCAAACTAAAAGGTATCACAGACCCTAAAAAAGTGTTAAAGAGGTAAAAAATTTAATTTATTACAATATTGAAATAATGTGTTGTAAGGGGTTAGCTCGGTAGCGGGGGTGTGTGACCCCCTGGATGGGTTCACTACACACTGAACTATACAGAGAGGCAGACGAAGATGGTTGAAAACAAAGGGCCAGATTCTCAAAGAACTTACGCCGGCGTATCTCGAGATGCGCGGCGTAAGTGTAAATTTGCGCCGTTGTATCTATGCGCCGTACCCACAGAACCAGATACGCCTGAAACTAGGCTTCTTCCAACCACCGTAACTTTTCTGAGCTGGCGTAGCGTGGGCGCATATTTACGCTGGGCGCATCTTGCGCTCCCATTGATTTTGTATTTAAATATGCAAATGAGGGAGATACGCCGATTCCCGAACGATTCCCGAACGTATGTGCGCCCGACGCAGGCCTCATAAAGCAGAGGTAACTTTGCACCAGACGTGCGCAAGTCAGCTGGAGAGCAACTACAGCAGCTCTGTTACGGACGAGCTGAGCAACCCCACTTGCAGGACAACACATTTGTATGCCAACATGCCAGGGGCAGGCATGGTCATAGCACTACTAGTGTGCGCAGAGACGCGTGGAAGGAGGAGGGCACGGGAGAGGATATACCGAACGCGCATGAACATCTTTGGCATGGGGGAATCGGAGGTGTATCGCATCTTCAGATTCAGCCCTGATGCCATCCTGGAAATAGCCACAGCCCTGCTGCAGCCAGTTGTCAAGGTATTGGCAACACTTCATTTCCTCGCCAGTGGACCTTTTCAGCGTACAAGTGGAGTTGTGGCTGGGATGTCAAAAACCAGCATGAGCAAATGTGTGCACCAGGTTGTCCCCGCCATCCTCAGACGCATTTCCCACCACATCATCAGACCCACCCATGAGCATCTGCGGCAGAAGGCAATGCAGGATTTCTACAGAGTTGCCAGATTCCCACGCACCATCGGGGCCATTGATTGCAATTGATTGCACACATGTGGCACTACAGCCCCCCCATGTCACAGAGCACATGTACCGCTATCGTATACATTGGCATTCCATCAACGTACAGGTGATAGTCGATGCCCAATACCTCATATGGCACGTCCGTGCCAAACACCCAGGGGCCAGCCACGACAGCTACATATACCGTTAAAGCCCCATCCCAACGGAATTCGAACAGAACGTGTACAGGGACAGCTGGCTGGTTGTTGAGTGACATGGGAGTCAGGCATGACTGTCCGACCCCATGATGCAGATATCACGAGGGGCACATGCATGGCTAACATCCTCCTGTTTTTTCCCTTCCAGGTGACTCAGCATATGTACTTGGGCCCCATCTCATGACTCCATTCCCGGAATCCCCAAAACCAGAGGAGAGAGAAGATACAATGATGCACACATACAAACCCGTTCAGTGGTGGAGCGCACATTTGGTCTCCTGAAGTTCCGATTACGATAATTCCGGGGGTACCCTGTTGTATTCCCCTAACTTTGTGTGCCAGATCATCGGTGCATGTTGCATGCTGCACAACTTTGCTGTAAGAAAGGGCCTGGAGATTGACATACGTGATGACCTGACCCCTGAACCAGACAGTCCCCCCCTGTTCGAGGCTACCCCGTCTGCTGAGGGAAGAGCAGTCAGGAGTTGCCTCGTGGAATGTATCTTTGAACGTTAAACACACATAATCACCATGGCACATGGACAATGCACGCATGCACACCACTGTGGTCCCTATGCACCAACACCTTTGCAGCCATTGAGCTACATGCTGGGTGTTTGGTGTGCTCCTGTACCTTTAAGGAGGGGTGGCTCCCCTTCAGTTCACCTGCCCCTTTCTACCCATTAAAATGCATGTGCCTCCACTGTGGGGACGCTCACTGTTTAGTGTTAGGACCACAGATTGAGGGGTGCCTTGGTGCGGCTCTGTGGCTCATGCATGCGTTTTCAAATGCGTGCGGACAAAACCCCTGTTTTTAACGCATACTGTTAGACAGGTTAATTGGTTGTTTTGCAAGCTCGTCGGTAAGTAGGCTTGTTTTTTCCCTGGGAATTCCCCAGGTCACTTTTGTTATTAGGACTTGGGAGCAGCAACGCAGCGCCAAGGCCCCAATGGTGTCGCTGTCCATTCATAGCACATTCACACGGTCATGAGGATAACTTCTCCCCGACGACCAAGGGTGACACTACTTTGCTGGCAGGGATTTCAACCCCACATTCACACACCAGTCACACTGTAGCCTGCCCTACTGTCCGTGTGCAGGCATAAAAAAAAATACTCTTCACCAGAGCATAAAAAACACAAAAACGTGACGGTTGGGGATGGCGTGCACGTAAGGACGTGACGCTTCTGTAGGTGGGAGGAGCCACGGGAACGCCGCGTCGAGGGAGGGCCGGGCTGAGGGGCTGAGGGAAGCCGCGAGCAATGCCTACAGTGCGTGCTGGAAGGAAACCTCCCCGCCCGGAGCCCCCGAGTAGCCCAGCTGTGTGCCGACATCGGCTAGCAGCCTGTCCCGCTGGATATTCGGCGTGCTGAGTTACATGCCGAGACACACGCCGCGGTAACGGACGCTGGCGTCCCCCCCCCCCTCACCCTCATACCTCCGGGGAACGTGGACCATGGAACTCCCCAGAAGACACTGGCTCCTCTTGGAGACGGCGTAGAAAGAAAAAAAAACATCTCAGCAAACCAACGTGAACCAACGCTGCAGGCTACAGGGAGAACCGAACAGGATCGCTCCTTAACCCCTTCCTCCTCCTCATCACATTCGCCTCAATAAGGTAAAAAGGCTAAAGACATCATAGAAAAGGTGAAAAGGTAAGCCTCCCTGGGATCATTCCCAGAGAACAATCAACATGGACTACTAAAAGAGCTGAAATATACAGAAGGTACGTTTCCCTTTTCTGAGTTCTCTTTAATGTGTCTTTGCCTGTGTCTACAAAATGTGTGAAATAAAAAAAGTGGAGACTTAAGAAATGAAAAACGTTCCCACAGAAACATCTGCTACCACTGCTTGCCTGATATTTCATTGAGGAATAAATTATCACCTGCAAGAATTGTGTGTAGGGTGGTCTTAAAGGGGAAGTAAAATTAGTCTACTCACTCCGATCTATACATCCCCCTCGTTTGCCCCCCTTCCTTTTTTTTTTTTTTTTTTTTATTTATATGCTTTTTTTTCTCGTTATTTTGGCCTCTCTTAGTCCAGCTCTGACATAAAAGGTTATGAAAGAGGGGAAAGAGGGGAAAATCTGTAATGACCACTGCATGAACAACATCTACCTCGCCTATTGGCTATATAGGGAAAGTAGTAAGACGGGGGGGGAAGGGAGGTTGGGAGAGACGTGTTGTGGGATTTGCTTGGAAAGGTCTTGGGACTGCCTAAACAACAAACGAATAAGGGGGGAGAGAGGGGTGAGGACCCAAAACTACTAAGGGGTAATAAGAAGTGCCCCCCAGACCCATCCCTACCCAGATTGCGCACTTGGGACGAGTAGAGGGATCCGTCATCTGAAGATTTATAGAGGACCTATAGTGAATAAAGCGCAAAAAGGAGCTAAAAGATCACCTGAAGCTCTTTAGGACTGAGTGGCAGGACATAGGAGGGAAAGACCCAAGAGAGCAAACTGGGGAAGAGAATTCGAAGAAGTGCATTTACTATGCAAAGGATGACGAGTAGATCTACAAGGGGAGGCCCCCCAAAAACACCCCCAAGTGTGGCAAATAACTCATTGATAACAAGTTCTATCAGACAGTATATGACAAAAGAGGACAGCCCACGAACTCAAGATATACAAAAACAACAACAACAACATCAAATAAATAAAGATAAAAAGACAGACAACAAGAACCCCCAAAATAAGATGTCGAAGGACAAACCTATAGATCCAAGAGGAGAAGGACTATCAGGTAAAGATGCAGAGCATAGGTGGACAGAGGAGCAGAGGCTAGAAGAATCAGGGCCATCTAAGAGAGAAATGGCAGAAATGTTGCAGAGCCTGGAAAACACCATCAAGGGAGAAATACAATCACTACGGGCTGATCTCGGGCATCTGTTATCTAGAATAGAGGCAGTTGAAGAAAAAACGGAAAAACAAGAACAAGATTCAACACACCTACACGATCAAATAGAGCAGATAAAATTACAGCAGAGGCAGATTCTGTACAAATTGGAAGATCAAGAAAATAGGAATCGCAGGAAAAATTTAAGAATTAAACTTTTACCGGAGGAGCAAGGGGAGGAGTTAAGGAAGAAGATGCAGGAAATATTCAACCCATTATTGGAAAAATCCCTAGAGGATCCAATTGGGATAGAAAGAGTCCACCGCATTGGAAATCCCAGAAGAACAGACACCGAGAGGCCAAGAGACATTATAGTCCGATTTAGGGGGTTTGAAGAAAAGGATAAGATCTGGAGAAACTTAAAAGGAAAACCACCACTGGTGTTCAGAGGAGCAGAATTACAGGTCTTCTCAGACCTGGCGCCAGAAACATTGGCAAGACGTCGACTATTAAAACCTCTGCTGAATCAATTGACAACTCAGAAAATAAAATATAATTGGGGTTTCCCAGCCTGCCTAGTAGGAATCAAAGAAGGAAAATCCGCGATTCTGAGATTCCCGAGGACCTGAAAATGTTCTGCACCAGACTAGACATTCAAATCCCAGACCTCCCGGGCTGGGAGTAGGGAGGGGGAGGTAGAGAGGGGGAGGGGCAAGGGGAAGCACCAACTGGAGGCGACGACTGGCTTCCCCCCCCTATCCCGAGAACACGGGGAGGGGGGAGACAAATCCCAAGGCCCCACCTAGAGAAAACTGAGCCATACTCAATTTGGAGTTGGCCCAGAGGCCGTTAGAAGGCCAACAAGGGGAGGGGAGGGGGAGGGGGGGAGGGAGGGAGGGAGGAAGGGGGGGACGGGAGGGCGGGGAGGGGATGGGGGAGGGTAGGGTGGAGGGAGGGAAGGGGAGGGGATTTGAGAGAGGAAGGAGAAAGAGGGAGTTAGGGTAGAGGTAGTATCTCGCCAAATGTGCCAAGGGGTAAGAACAGCCCAAGAAGGATAGAAGTGTCCCCCGAGAAAAGAGAAAGGGAAAGGGGTAATTGGAAGAGATGCCGATAATTAAAATTCTATCATATAATATGAAAGGTTTGAACAGTCCAACAAAAAGACACAAGGTCCTAAAGGAATTGAAAAGCCTTAGAACAAATGTGGCCTTCCTGCAAGAAACACACCTCTCAACAGAATCCAATATTAAGTTATATTCAACAGAATTCCCTGTCTGGTTCTATGGAGACACCATCTCCAAACGGGCAAGGGGGGTAGCAATAGGCCTAGCTAAAGGAGTTCGGTTCACATTAGCAGACAGGCTGACAGATCCAGAGGGGAGATTTCTCTTCCTTAAAGGGGAACTAGAAGGGATTGACTGTACATTGGTGAATATCTACGCCCCTAATACACAGCAGATAAACTACCTTGGGGACGTATTAGTGAAATTGAATGACTTCAAACGAGGGAAGGTCATTATGGCAGGAGATTTAAACTTCTGCCTTGACCCGAGGATAGACAAGACCACGCCACAAGGAGATAACAAGACGCTTTTAAAAAAAATAAAAAATAGCCTGTTTAGAAGCCAATTGGTAGATGTTTGGAGAGTCCTAAACCCGGAACAGCGGGATTATACGTTTTATTCCCCGGTGCATGGAAGCTATTCCCGTATTGACCACATTTTTGTGGATCATAGTTGCTTGGAAATGGTCGAGGGGGCGGAGATAGGGGTCATGACACTCTCAGACCATGCCCCAATTAGTGTATCCCTAAAAATACGAGGAAACCAGAAAATATTCCAAAATTGGAGGCTCAACGAGGAATTAATGATGGATGAGAATAGCTTAGAGAGGATTAAAAAGGAGCTAGAGGAATATTTTAAGATCAATGATACAAATGAAATATCGGGAGCAACTCTTTGGGATGCTCACAAAACGGTAATAAGAGGGATCCTGATATCAGAAGGGACAAGGAAAAAAAAAGAAAAAAACTGTAAACGAGAAAAAATAATAGAAGAGATATTAAAGTTGGAGCAAAAACATAAAAAAGCGGTAAAGCAACGAGAAGTATATCAGGCCCTTGTGAACAAAAGAAATGAACTAAAAGAGCTAATAGACCAAGAAACAAAAAGGGAATTCAACTTAATAGCAAAAGAAAGATATATGTGGGGGAATAAAACAAATAAACATTTGGCCAGGATGGTCCGGAAAAAAAAAACAAGAAATTATATAGAGAAAATTAAAAACGAGAAAGGGGAGATAGTGCACACAACAACAGAAATAGCAGAAACGTTTAGAGTGTACTACGAGAAGTTGTACGCAGTGGAACAGAGGAACTGGAAGCAGGGAGAGAAAGAGAATAAAATAATAGACTTTTTAAAAGGAGCGGGAATCCCAAAATGTAGTCAAGAGGATAGATCAAAGATGGACAGGCCCATTACAGAAAACGAAATCAGGACGGCCCTTGCAGATTCAGTGTTAGGAAAGAGCCCAGGACCGGACGGTTTCACTGTTCTATATTACAAAAAATGCAAGAAGATACTTATCCCCAGACTCTGCCAGTACTTAAATGGGTTAGGGAAAGACTTCCCGTTAAGTGGAGAAGCAGCAGAGGCGACTATAACACTCATTCCCAAAGAAGGAAATGATGGTAAAACCTGTGCAGGGTATAGACCGATATCCTTGCTGAATATAGACACGAAACTCTTCGCAAAGGTATTAGCCGGGAGAGTGAAACAGGAGATGACAAAACTCGTCCATCCTGACCAGACAGGTTTTATCCAGGGGAGAGAGGGAAGAGACAATGGGGTAAGGGCCCTCCTTGTCCTTAAAAAAATGAAAGAAAGTGGCCTCCCCAGTCTACTCCTGTCGATAGATGCCGAAAAAGCATTCGACAGGGTAGACTGGGGACTCATGTTAAATACACTAGAAGAAATGGGCTTTGGTCAGACAATAATGGGGAGGATTAGAACTCTATACCAAGCCCCGACAGCAAGGATAAAAATAAATGGAAGCCTCTCCCAAATGTTTGAAATGAAAAACGGAACAAGACAGGGATGCCCCCTGTCTCCCATGCTGTTTGTGCTATCAATTGAACCTCTGCTGGCCAGGATACGTAGGTGCACAGAAATTGAAGGAGTGAGAATAAAAGAGGAGGAGCATAAACTTTCGGCCTTTGCGGACGATGTCCTCTTCTACTTAGTCAATCCAAAGAAATCAATCCCCAAATTACTGGATATATGTAGCCAATACGGAGAAATATCAAATTTTAAATTAAATATGACCAAAACAGAAGTCCTGAACGTAAACACGTCTAGATCCGAAGAACAAGAACTTAGAATCAAGTATCAATTCCCATGGGTAGAAAAACTTAAGTACCTAGGGGTTAAGTTAACGAACTCAATTAAAAAAATCTACGAGATAAACTATATCCCCCTCTTGGACGAAATAAAAGCAGAAATAACAAGGGTAAAGAACAGGCCATTATCATGGATCGGCAGAATTAATTTCTGTAAGATGGTCCTTTACGCCAAAAATCCTATATAAATTCCAGATGCTCCCTATCACCCTACCAAGCGCATGGCTACAAACTATGAAAAATATGATCATGAAATATATCTGGAGGAATAAAAAGCATAGAATATCGCTCCAGGTCCTAAAACAACCAAAAGAGAAGGGGGGGCTGGCCGTCCCCGACATCAAAAAGTACTATGACGCGGTAGTATTATCGAGAGTGGTGGAATGGGCCAGAGGAAATAGAGAAAAACGGTGGATCAGTATTGAAAATGCACTATCAGAGGTGGAATTAGGAAAAATAATATGGAATCCCCCTCAAATAAGGTGTTTGGGTGAAAATACACATGAGATCACTAGGAACGCACTTAAGATTTGGGACACTGTATATAAAAGAATTGATAAAGAATACAACTCACCTTTTATTGCTTTAAAAGATAATGATTATTTTGAACCAGGTAAAGTTTCAGTAGGAGGAAATTGGATTAAAAAGGACACAGCACAAGTAAGAGAAGTTATAAAGGATGGTCACTTACTCTCACTGCATGAAATAGAAAAAAATATTTATTTTTTGAAGATAAATGACTGGAGGTACCAACAGCTCAGACACTTTATATTAAAACTGCCACAACCCTTAAGGACAGGAGAACAGCTAACAGATCTGGAAAAGTTATGTTCTCCAGAAAATACCAAAGGAACGATATCAAAGCTATATAAAATTCTCCTAAAGGTGGAAGAGCTGGAGGTACCCCCTTATATTAAAAAATGGGAGAGGGAATTAGGGTCACATAGGGACATGGGCACAATAAAGAAAATACTGAAATTGACACACGCCTCGGCAACCGACATCAGGACGGCAGAAATGAATTTTAAATGCCTTTCCGGGTGGTACATCACCCCTGACAAATTAAGCAAATACAAAGAAGGACAATCAGCAGAGTGCTGGAGGGGATGCGGATCCATAGGTTCAATGGCCCACTTATGGTGGGAATGCCCCAAAATAAGAAAATACTGGGAGACGATCATAGGCTTCATAGAGGAAATCACAGAGATAAAAATTAAGATGGACCCATGGACAGTTCTCTTCCATGGAGGGGAAGAAGGTATAAAAAGGTATAAAAACTCCTTAGTCCCGCACCTACTTAACGCGGCCAAAAGGCTTATCCCCTGTAAATGGCAAGAGAATGAAGGTCCCCAGATATGGGAATGGATTGATATTGTGGAAGGGACGTACATTATGGAAGATGTAAAAAATAGTATGGAGGACAGTGAAATGAACCAAAACCAGAAATGGGACAAATGGAGGAGTTTTAAGAGATCCTGGAGTTATGCTGAAAACCTCAGGGACGAAACATAAGGAAAAGTAGGAAAGACAGGAGAAAGGACACACAGGGGGAAAAATTTGGCGAGATTAAGGGGATGGGGAGGGGAAAAAAAAAAAAAAATCTTCACTTTCTTTTTTTCACTGATTATGCGAAACCTAAAGAGAGACGCTCAAGACAGCTACAAAGGGATAAAACGAGTGTCCTTCGTAAAATGTAAAACATACGAAAACTCTATGAGGCGGAGTCTGAAGTGAAAAAAAAAAAAAAACACAAAAAGCTCTTCACCAGAGCATAAAAAACACAAAAAGCTCTTCACCAAAGCATATTATCAAAAAAAGGGAATCAATTGCCCTGGTTTGGGCTACGCCTGGTCCTCAGTTGCCTAGGGGGAGCCTCAGGCGGGGGGGTAGGGCATCAGGTGGAGGAGAATCCCCTAGTTCCTCCCTGGCTGGCTGCCTGCCCTCCAAAGCCACCGCGGGGTGGGTGAGTACCGCATTGGTCTCCGCCTGCAACAGCCGTGTCTGTCTGCCCTCCGCCTCGTTGGCAGCTGTATGTGCCTGTACAGCCACTCCCAGGGACTTCACCTCTGCCACGAGTTCTGCCGTTGTGGCCTGCAGCTCCCCAAGGCAGGTGACCATCGCAGCACTGTTCCCAGCAACATCCTGCAGAGTGTCACTTAAGGGGCCCGAGGAGGCCAGGCTGTCTGCCAGGCGTCTCATCTCCACCACAACATCACCCATATGCCGGGTCTGGTGGTCATGTTCCCTTGTGAGAGTTTCTGGCAGGAACTCAGGGACACCCCTTGTCTTTCTGGTAGCCTTCCTGGGGCCAGGAGTGGCTTCCATATGGGGAGGCCCTTGAGGGGCTGGAGATGATGGGGTTTGACCATGAGGGGCTGGAGATGATGGGGGTGGACCCTGAGGGGGTGGAGATGATGGGGGTGGATGTGTGTGACAGTCCAGCCAAAACATTAGAATCCTCCAAAAATAGGTAAATCTCCTGGTCCACATGGACCATCTCCTCCTCAACCACCTCTTGAGATGTGGTCTGGGCACTCCCCTCCACCAATGGCTCTTGGCTTTCCAGGGGGTCAGCCAGAGGTACAGGATGTTCCGGGGATGATGGCGTTGGACGGCCACAGGCAGCAGATGGCCCCGCTCCCTATTGCACATCTGTGGATGACACAAAACATTCACATGTTGGTGGACCCACACACTTGTCACATGTTCCCTTCCACCCCCTCACATGCTTCACACCAGATAGTAGATAAAGCACACTTACCTGTCCTCAAGGCCTGCTCAACTGAGTCAAAGCCCTCCACTCCCTCCACTTGCTCCCTCTGAAGACACCAGGCAACCACTGTTTCCTCAGGAGTCAACCTAATCGCACTGGCTGGTCCACCTCCAGTGCCCCTGGTATGCTTACTTATCTCACCCAGCTTTCCTCTGACCACACACCGCAGGTTGTTTATCTTTTTTTAAATGTCCTGGGGTGTCCTGACCTCATGAGCCAGGGCATTGACCTGTGCGGTGATCTTCATCAGGATCTCCTCCTTCTTGGCCTTACTTGTGATGCCACTCTCTGCCCCATGGGGGCGAGCATCGTACCTCTTCATGGCCAAAATTATAATCACCCTCTCCTCTAGGGAGAAGTTCTTCTTCCTTTTATCCTTCCTAGGAGCAGGCATGGCACAAAGCAAGACACAGCGCAAAAGTACTTATACCACAAACTAAAAAACGGGTGTACTTTTGCACTCGACGGGCACATGTCTGGGCGTATTTATGCTCTGGGCGTAGGCAGTGGGCCGGGGTATCTCAGGGGTTAAGCCGGGCGTAGTTGTGAGCATGCGCATAGGGGTGCGGGACATACGTCCACGTCACGACGCATGCGCCGTTCGTTCGGCCCTTCATTTGCATGGGGTCACACTTCATTTAAATGGATCACGCCCACTTCCCTCCTACTTTGAATTACGCCGGCTTACGCCAAAGAATTTACGATACGCCGGCGCATCGTTGGGCGCATTTGCTCTGAGAATACGGTGCTTGTCTCTCGAAGTTTGGTTTATTCTTCCATATTGCTGGAAACAAGTGCAAGCATCCAAACAGCATAAACAAAACAAAACATAAAATAAACCCTGGCCACTTGGGGCGTCTACCTTCACCACACAGGAACCTATCTATGGAGTCTGGCACAGCCTACTGCTGGGCAGACACTGCTGGTCAAACAGCAGAGAAACAATAGTCTTTTTTTATCACACAGAAAAAGCCTTAGGATGCAGCAATCAGTAGTCATCCTTTGGATAACCTATAGAGGCTGTAACGGTCACCACCGCTTACAACCTTCCATCCATCCACGACAAGCTTATCTGACACACTCCGACAATATTGCATACACGATCCATATCAATTCCCATAAACAAGACGAGACTCAAGCTCTGCACTTGCTTCCAAAGATATGACAATTTATTGGTATTTTCTCAGCTTCTTATACAGTTTCAAGCATAATGCAGTTAATCACAGGACAATGTAGTCTCCACCCCCCTTCACACCATGGGGGGCTTCAATCACCTTAAAAGGCATTCAGGTAAGCTAATTATGTAGACACGTCGGCACCGCATCATCAATAGAGTTAACTCAGAGAGCATGACATTCCTGTAGACAATGACATCAAAACCAAATACTATCACACCTGAGCCTCAATATATTCCTGTAGGAATAGAATTCAATTAACCTTTAGAATAACACAATAGGGTAAACAGAGAGCTTCACACAATGAAAGAGTCTTTCTTGCAATTAACACCTATTCAACAGAATGTGTCTTTCAAAGTGAAGAGCCAACATCACTTAACATTTCAAAAGCCTATTATACAGAGGGATGTGTCACTGTCTTGGTAACCTGGTCTTAAGTCCACATGAACCACTTTTGTAATATTCCAGTCCTGCAATATGAATTATTATTAATGTCCCATCTCATGTAATATATGAATTATGATTCTTTGTCACCCTATGGCCCTAGTGGACATAAGGTGACCCTAGACATAGGAATATCTCAGTCTGTCACGGTTCATGCCGTTACATCTCTCCCCTTTCGGTGGGAGATGGACATAGGTAGGAACCCCAAACGGGTTGACTCCGAAGTCCGTCAGTAGTTCCAGTCCTCCAATGCTGGTATCCATACTGTACCCCAAATAAATGGCTCCAAACTGAGCATTACTCACCCCGCCAACCTCTGCCTCTCTCAGAGAACACGCCTGCCGCTGGGAAGAAGGCAGGGTGGCTGGGCTCAGTCCATCATGCTGTTGGGGGTCTGGGCAAACTGCCCCCCCTTCCTGGGGTATATCAGTGGAGACTGAAGTCCCATCCACTGGTGCTAGGTGAATACTCCCCGGTGCTTGCAAAGCAAAGCCGACATCCTCCTGTCCCAGTCCTGTACCATTTTCTGGGGTTGTGCCAGTGGAGACTGTAGTCCCATCCACTACCCCAGGAACCCCCTCTTCTGTTAGTGAGGAGCAGAGGCCTATGACACTCTGCTCTGTTGCCAGCTTTTCCACTGGGTTGCTGTGAGTGGAGACCACAGTCCCATCCACTACCACAGGGTCCCCCTCTTCTGTTAGTGAGGAGCAGAGGCCTATGACACTCTGTTCTGTTGCCAGCTCTTCCGCTGGGTTGCTGTGAGTGGAGACCACAGTCCCATCCACTACCACAGGGTCCCCCTCTTCTGCTAGTTGGGAGCAGAGGCTTGGGGCACCCTGCTCTGTTGCCAGTGATTCAGCTGGGGGTAAAAGCTTTACCACCTCAGCTTGTTGCTGGAGAGAGGGGCCAACCGGCTCGGCTCTCTGGAACTCCACACCATCCGCTTTGGCTTTAGGGATGGCAATCTCCATAACTCCACTGCCGATTCATCAGCCAGGAGTTCACAGTTGTCATCTGAACTTTCCTCATAGTCCCAGGCAATGGGAGCCCCACCCCGCTGCTGAGCCGAGTCTAGCAGCTGTCTGTAGGCGACCTCCAGCTCCCATTCTTGAATGGCCAGAAATTCTAAATCTTTCTGTGACCAGTGGCCTCCCGAGATATTCAATTTTTCCTCTCTGTGCTCCATTATGTCCTCCAAGCGCCACTCCCAATCATCCCCGAAGTCGGGATCACTGGACATCCTCCAATACAACAATCCCAGGCCATCATAGTCATAGCCTTCTGTGGGGCTGTCATCCGCTGACCACGGGCACTCTTGGGCTACATACCACCGGAGGGCTCTGTAGCTCTCATCCAGCTGCATCTCTGTCCGGATCAGCCTGCTTAACTCTGCTATCCACTCCTGCTTCGGTTGTTCCCCCAACAACAGCAGTCTTACGTCATACTGCGGCCAGTACCTTGCATAGATGGAGGGCAGAACCTTTCCTTGGTGATGCTGCTCCCGAGCTAACGCTTCCTTCCAGAGTTGGCACCGAATCACATCCGACCATCCCAGCAGGACCTCCTCTGATACGGGTCCTCTATGCTGTATCCGCATCTCTTGTAACCTTCTTTGGAATTCCTCTTCCATGGAGACTGGTATCTGCACCTCTCCTCTCTCTTTAGTTGGTGTTGCTGTGACTTCAGCTGCTGCAGCACTTCTTTGCTGTCGCAAGGTGGCATCCACAGCCGCTATAACCCGGTCTATGATCTCCGGTGGAGGATTAGGACCATATTGTGCCAGTCCATGTCTAACAGCCCAATCAAAAAATTCTTCTTCAGGTGTCCTGTCTGTTACGCTGGGCCTCTTAGCTCTATTCATTTCGACAAGTTCTGCGATAATGTCCATTTTCTTACGGTTGCTGGCCGGTCTGCCCCGGCTCTCCAGTAAGTCCATGAGGGAAGAGAGCTTCAATCGTTCATACAGCGTCTCCATTGTCCTGTGTCCTTGTAGCTGTCCTTCTGATGATGGAATCATCCATTTGCTGCCACCAAATGTAACGGTCACCACCGCTTACGACCTTCCATCCATCCACAACAAGCTTATCTGACACACTCCGACAATATTGCATACACGATCCATATCAATTCCCATAAACAAGACGAGACTCAAGCTCTGCACTTGCTTCCAAAGATATGACAATTTATTGGTATTTTCTCAGCTTCTTATACAGTTTTAAGCATAATGCAGTTAATCACAGGACAATGTAGTCTCCACCCCCCTTCACATCATGGGGGGCTTCAATCACCTTAAAAGGCATTCAGGTAAGCTAATTATGTAGACACGTCGGCACCGCATCATAAATAGAGTTAACTCAGAGAGCATGACATTCCTGTAGACAATGACATCAAAACCAAATACTATCACACCTGAGCCTCAATACATTCCTGTAGGAATAGAATTCAATTAACCTTTAGAATAACACAATAGGGTAAACAGAGAGCTTCACACAATGAAAGAGTCTTTCTTGCAATTAACACCTATTCAACAGAATGGGCCAGATTCACGAACACTTGCGCTGGAGTATTTGGATATGCGCCGCGTAACTGTGATGATGTGCCGTCGTTTCTATGTGCCCGTACCCACCAAACTAGATGCGCCCAATAACGGGTCATTTGCGACCGGCGGAACGTTCCGACGCCAGAGTATCGTCAGCGCTTATTTTCGCTGGGCGCATCAGTCGCGCCCATTGATTTCCCCTGCAAATATGCAAATGAGGGAGATTTCCCAATTCACGAACGGATTAGCACCATACGCTGGCTACATGCGCCGCGCGTATCTGGTCCGTCCGGCGCAAAGTTATTTCTACAAAAGGCTGCTTTATCTTTACTCCAGACGGTCACAGGTCAGCAGGAGAGCAGCTACAGCAGCGTTACCGACGATAGGAGCTAGCTGAGCACCCCCACTTGCAAGGACAACACCTCTGTGTGCCAACATGCCAGGGGCAATTGTGGTCCTAGAACTACTGATGGGTCCCCTGGAACCAAGAAGGCGGCCACGTGAGAGGATATACCGCACTCGTATGAACCTCTTTGGCATGGGGGAGGAGGAGGTGTATCGCCTCTTCAGATTCAGCCCAGATACAATACTTGAACTAACCACAACCCTGCAGGATGACATCACCAGCAAGACATACCGCTCACAAGCAGTGCAGCCACTGGTGAAGGTCCTGGCAACACTTCATTTCCTTGCCAGTGGATCATTCCAGCGTACAAGTGGAGTGGTGGCTGGGATGTCACAGTCCTCCATGAGCAGATGTGTGCACCAGGTTGTCCCTGCAATCCTCAGACGCATGTCCAACCAGTTCATCAGACCAACCACTGAGGAGCTGCGGCAGAAGGCAATGACAGATTTCTACAACATTGCCAGATTCCCACGCACTGTGGGGGCCATTGATTGCACACATGTGGCCCTACAGCCCCCCAGTGCCACAGAGCACATATACCGCAATCGGAAGCATTGGCATTCCATCAACGTACAGGTGATAGCCGATGCCCAACGCCTCATATGGCACGTCCGTGCCAAACACCCCGGGTCCAGCCATGACAGCTACATATACAATCAGAGCCCCATCCCAGCAGAATTTAACCAGAACATGTATGGGGACAGCTGGCTGATTGGTGAGTGACATGGGAGTCAGGCATGACTATCCCCTCCCGTGATGCACAACAGAAATCGCACATGCATGACTAACATTCTCCTGTCTTTTCCCTTACAGGTGACTCTGCATATGCACTGGGACCCCATCTAATGACTCCTTTCCGGAACCCCCAAACCAGAGGAGAGAGAAAATACAATGAAGCACACATCAAAACCCGTGCAGTGGTGGAGCAAACATTCGGGCTCCTGAAGTCCCGTTTCCGATGCCTGGATAAGTCTGGGGGGACCCTATTGTATTCCCCTACCTTTGTGTGTCAGATCATCGCTGCATGTTGCATTCTGCATAACTTTGCTATGAAAAAAGGCCTGCAGATTGACATACGTGATGACCTGACCCCCGACCCACACAGTCCCCACCTGCCAGAGGACACCCAGTCTGCTGATGGAAGAGCAGTCAGGAGGGTCCTCGCCGTAGGCATCTTTGGACACTAACCCAAAACATTAATCACACAGACAGTGCACGCGTGTACACCACTGGATCACACACACCACATGCACATCGCATTGGATTAGCCCAAGTCCAGCATGTAGGAGTTGGGAGCAGTAACGCCAGCGTCAAGGCCCCAATGATGTCACTGTCCATTCACACACCTTTCACACGTCATTCATACAGCCGTGGGTTTAACTTCACCACCACGGCCGAGGGTGACACCCCTTACTGTCAGGAGTGCCACCCTCTCACATTCACACACCATTCACACTGTCCCCTGCACTCCTGACCGTGTGCAGTACAAAAATAAATTAATAATATCATATCCTGATAAATAAAATAAACAAAATCTCATAACCTGAGCAAAAGAAAAAATAAACTCATGACCTGAGTATGTCCAAATCAAAAATATAAAACAAAAAAAAAAAAAAGGCCTCATCGGGGATGCCGGGGGCTTCTTCTGGGGGCCCCTCTCTGGCTCCGCAGCTGCCTGAATGGAGTGGGTGGGGGTGGGGGAGCATCTGGAGGTGGCTGATCCCCAGGTGGGCCACTCCTGGCAGGTGTGGCCTGCGTGCCCTCCAAGGCCCTGGCTATCCGTCCAAGGTAGGAGTTGGTCTGGGCCTGCATCCGGAGCTGACGGTTGACCTGGTAGTGCTGGGCCCGCCGACTCAGCCTCCCCTGGTCCCGGATGGCAGCACTGTTGGCCTGGACGGCTGCAGTAAGGTGCTGGATATCCCCCTGCACCTCCCCCAAAGTGGTGACCACTGCAGCGCAGTTGCAGCTGACATCCTGCACTGCGTTGCTGAGGTTGGCAACGGAGCCCAGGCTGTCAGACACTTTCTCCAAGTGCACCGCTATGGCCCCCATCTGTTCCGTCTGCCTGGCGTGATCCCTCGCCAACTGGTCCTGTATACCATCAGACACCCCCCTGGTCTTCTGGGTCGCCTTCCTGGGGCCAGAAGATGGATGTCCTCGGGTGGAAGGAGTCGCCCTTGAGGGGCTTCCAAGGATGGGGGAGGGGACGACAGACGGCCCAGGAGAAGGGGAGGAGACAGACAACACTAATGAAAAGTCCTGCTCTGCCACAGCAGGATCCTTCACAACCACCTCGGCAGGTGTGGTGTGGCCACTCTCCTCCTCCACAACCTCTTCACCACCCAGTGGCTCAGGCACACGATGGCGTGGGGGGGATGGGGTGGAATGCACGCTGACAGATGATGGCCCAGCTCCGTCATCTGTGGATGACACAAAGCAGACACATGTTGGTGGTCCCACACACTTGGCACATGTACCCCCCCCCCCCCAAATGCAAAACAACAAATAGGGGATTATAAAACACTTACCTGTCCTTGTGCCTTCCTCCACGGAGTCATAGCCTGCGACCCCCTCCACCTGCTCCCTCTCCAGGCAGCGAGCAACCACCTCCTCCTCTGCGGTTAGGGTGACAGGACATGGGGGACCACCACCTGTGCCCCTCTCATACCTCCTGATGGAGGCCACCTTGTCCCTCACCTTGCGCCGCAGGTCATTAATTTTTTTTTGTATGTCCCCAGCAGTCCGGGTGGAGTAGCCCAGGACATTGACCCTGGCAGCAATCGACTCCAGGATGCCCTGCTTCCTCTCCCGGCTGGTCTTCCGGCTTTTTTTGCCATGGAGAAATTCATTATCCGTCTCCATTGCCGAAATGATCACTGAGACCTCCTGGGCATTAAAATTCAGGTTCCTCCTCTCTCTGGGGGTAGCGGGAGCAGCCATCACAGCACAAAAGTATCTTCCCTGGGGTGGGGGGAAGCGGAACTACTTTTGCCCCGGAATGGCATTTCCGCCAGCGCTTTTAAGCGCCCAGCGGAACGCATTGCGCTGACGTTTCCCAGGAAGTGGTGCCGACGGAAGTTGTGAGCATGCGCACAAGGGGGGCGAGTGGAGCCGCACTCACTGCGCATGCTCCGTGGATGATGCGCTGAACGTAAGCCTCTGCGCTGGGCTCCGCCCATCATTTACATATGATCACACCCACTTCCACTTGCGTCGGGTTACGCCAGCGCATTATCGTTACTCTGGCGCAAGTTTACGCGCAACTGCTATGTGAATTACAGGACTTGCGCTGAAAGGGTCTTCAGAGTAACGTAAATGAGAAGCGTTACTCCAGAGGAAAGATACTCTCATCTACCTGAATCTGGCCCAATGTGTCTTTCACAGTGAAGAGCCAACATCACTTAACATTTCAAAAGCCTATTATACAGAGGGATGTGTCACTGTCTTGGTAACCTGGTCTCAAGTCCACATGAACCACTTTTGTAATATTCCAGTCCTGCAATATGAAATATTATTAATGTCTCATGCCTTAATTGCCTCATTCTGAACAGCTGAAGTTTTCCAACGACCTAAACCTTTCTGGCTATTTATGCAGCCGACACCTAATAGTAATTGGTGAATTGTCTAAACAAGGCAGAAATGTATCTCCCGTCTGTGACAACACCCACAGATTTACCTGACTTCCTGTCACAGAACCCAGAAAGTGGCATCCTAGGAAGTATGTCATTAACCACTTTAGCCCCGGGCCTGTTTTTCAGATTCAGTGTTTACGAGACTAAAACATTTTTTTTTGCTATAAAATTACTTAAAACCCCCAAACATTATATATTTTTTTTTCTAACACTCTAGAGAATAAAATGGCAGTCATTGCAATACTTTTTGTTACACCGTATTTGCGCAGCGGTCTTACAAGCGCACTTTTTTTGGAAAAAATTCACTTTTTTAAATTAAAAAATAAGACAACAATAAATTTGGCCCAATTTTTTTACATATTGTGAAAGATAATGTTACGCCGAGTAAAATGATACCCAACATGTCACGCTTAAAAATTGCGCCCGCTCGTGGCATGGCGTCAAACTTTTACCCTTAAAAATCTCGATAGGCGATGTTTAAAAAATTCTACAGGTTGCATTTTTTGAGATACAGAGGAGGTCTAGGGCTAGAATTATTGCTCTCGCTCTAACGATCGCGGCGATACCTCACTTGTGTGGTTTGAACACCGTTTTCATATGCGGGCGCTACTCGCGTATGCGTTCGCTTCTGCGCGCGAGCTCGTCGGGACGGGGCGATTTAAAACATTTTTTTTTTGTTTTCGTATTTATTTGTATTAATTTTACCAATTTTTAACACTAAAATAAAAAAAATAAAAAATTATCACTTTTATTCCTATTACAAGGAATGTAAACATCCCTTATAATAGAAAAAAGCATGACAGGTCCTCTTAACCACTTCAATACCCAGCCATAGACAATTGACGGCCTGGGATGGGATTTACCATCCTAAGTGGCCATCAATTGACGGCCTGGGTATTGCAGGCGAATATCTGGACGATGCCTGCAGCCAGAGGCATCATCCAGATATCCATCTCTTCAGCCGGCGATTCTGCACAAAGTAAGAACGATCATAGCGGCGGTTCCGCCGCTTGATCGTTCTTACAGGCCGCGGGAGGGGACATCCCCCCCCTCCCGCCGCCATCCGGGGCTTCTCCGGGCTTACCTGTACCTTCGGGGGCCCGGAGAACGAATCGTCGGCGGCGGCAGGAAGCATAGAGATGACTGGTGACCAGATGGTCACCAGTCATCTCTATGACCGTCGGAGGACCCGGGCGCGATCTGATGACGTCACGCCCGGGTCCCCGTATGTAAACAAAGCCGCGATTGTGGCTGTAAGTCACCATTCATGAGATCGGTGAATTTTTTTTCACCGATCTCATGGTTTCCAGCCTGGAGGTGAGATGTGAGGTCTTATTGACCCCACATCTCTCCATAAAGAGGACCTGTCACACACATTTCCTATTACAAGGGATGTTTACATTCCTTGTAATAGGAATAAAAGTGGTAAAAAAAAAAAAAAAAATGAAAAAAAGTGTAAAAATAAATAAAATATAAGTAAAAAAAAATAATAAAAGATAAAAAAAAAATGAAAACGCCCCTGTCCCCGATAGCTCGCGTGCAGAAGCGAACGCACACGCAAGTCCCGCCGACATATGTAAACGCCGTTTAAACCACACATGTGAGGTATCGCCGCGTGCGTTAGAGTGCCAGCAACTAATCTAGCACTAGATCTCCTCTGTAAATCTAAACTGTAACCTGTAAAAAATAAATAAAGCGTTGCCTAGGGAGATTTTTAAGTACCGAAGTTTGGCGCCATTCCATGAGTGTGCGCATAATTAAAGCGTGACATGTTGGGTCTCTATTTACTCGGTGTAACATAATCTTTCACATAATACAAAAAAATTGGGCAAACTTTAGTGTTTTGTTATTTTTTTAATTCATAAAACAATTTTTTTTACAAAAAAAAGCGTTTGAAAAATAATTGCGTAAATACCGTGCAAGATAAAACTTTGGAATGACCGTCATTTTATTCCCTAGGGTGTCTGCTAAAAAAACATATATAATGTTTGGGGGTACTGTGTAATTTTCTAGCAAAAGAATGATGATTATTACATGTAGGAGAGAAGTGTCAGAATAGGCCCGGTATGGAGGTGGTATAAAAGCCTAGTATTGAAGCGGTTAAATATGAGATCTGGGGTCAAAAAGACCTCAGATCTCATATTTAGGCTAAAATGCAAAAAAAAAAAAAAAAAAATTTAAATGTCATTTTTCAAATGACATTTAAAAAAAAATGTCTCTTTAAAGCGGAGGTTCACCCTAAATATAATATCTCCCATGCGATCCAGCATACTGGCGTCAGCGCCAGTATGCTGTTTTTTTTTTTTTTTAATAGCACACTTACTGTATTATTGTAGAATTCCTTTTCTGTCCCCCGCGGTGGACGGCTGTAGTATAGCGCGTCACATCTTCCTAAAATACCCGATATGGACTCGGGTAATCTCGGCGAAAATGCGGCGCCTGCGCACAGACCTAGGAGCTGACTGCGCAGGCGCCGTATTTCTCCGAGTCCTGCGGCTATGGCGCGTCACGCCCTCCGAAATAGGACTCGGAGAAATACGGCGCCTGCGCAGTCAGCTCCTAGGTCTGTGCGCAGGCGCCGCATTTTCGCCGAGATTACCCGAGTCCATATCGGGTATTTTAGGAAGATGTGACGCGCTATACTGGCGCCGTCCACCACGGGGGACAGAAAAGGAATTCTACAATAATACAGTAAGTGTGCTATTAAAAAAAAAAAAACCAGCATACTGGCGCTGACGCCAGTATGCTGGATCGCATGGGAGATATTATGTTTAGGGTGAAATACCGCTTTAAGACGCTGTTTGGAACTGACGTTTGACGTCACTTCCGCCCAGCAGAGCTACGGGGATGGACGAGGGAAATTTTTTCCCTCACTCGCATCCCCGCTGACCAGACGAGCGCACCCGATCGCCTCCGCCGCTACCGACGGCTCCGGTAAACGGCGGAGAGCGCGGGAGCGCAGCGGGAGGGGGGGGGGACGCTCGTCCGCCACCGATAACGGCGATCTCGCGGCGATTCCGCCGCGGAGACCGCCATTATCGTTTACCTGACCGCCCACAGAAGAGATGGATATCTCGGTTGTGGCAGCAGCTGCTGCCGTTACCGAGATATCCATCCTCAAAGTGCCGACGTATACCTGCGGTGGGCGATCGGGAAGTGGTTAATAGAATTCTTGCCTTTCTTCAGTTGGGCTTAAATATGAAGTTGGCTTTGAGCACTATCAAGGGCCAAATCTCGGTCTTGTCGGTATTCTTTCAAAAACCACTTGCCTCTTTGGGTTCCCCCCAAATATCCATAACCAGACCCTTCAGGTCTGGTGTGGATATTAAAGGGAACTCCATCCCAAATTTAAAAAAAATGGCTTGGAGTTCCCCCTAAAATCCACACCAGACCCCTTATCCGAGCACGTTGACCTCGCCGGCCGCAGAAAACAGGGGGGAAAGAGTGCAGCCCCCCCATTCCTGAACTGCACCAGGCCACATGCCCTCAACATTGGGAGGGTGCTTTGTGGTACCCCTCAAAGCACCTTGTCCCCATGTTGATGAGGACAAGGGTCTCTTCCCCACAACCCTTGCCCGGTGGTTGTGGGGGTCTGCGGGCAGGAAGCTTATCGAAATCTGGAAGACCCCTTTAACAAAGGGGCCCCCCAGATCACGGCCCCCCCCCTGTGTGAAATGGTAATGGGGTACATTGTCAAGTGTCAAGTGTTAAAAAAGACAAGAGCCGGTTTTTGACAAGTCCTTTATTATCTTCTTTCTTCTTCTTTTCTTCTTTCCTTCGGGTTTCTTCTTCCTCCTTCTTCTTCTTCTGCTTCTGTCTTGGGTCTTGTAGTGCCGCATCTTGACCGGCGTCTTCTTCCATCTTCTTCTCCTTCCGTCCTTCTCGTCCGCATCTTCTTCTGGTTCTTCTTTGCCAGAGGCGCCATTTCCAATTGAAATCCCCGCTGTGTGCCGGACCACGCCCCCCTCTGACGCCACAGGCAAGCTCTTATGAAAGTCCTCGTGTGGTGCCTGTGCGTCAGAGGGGGGCGTGGTCACATGTCAGAGTTCGGGGAATTCAATTTGAAGCTTGTGCGCGGCTTCTTCTTCGCCGGAAGCTCGGCTTCCAATTGAATTTCCCGCCCTCTGACATGTGACCACGCCCCCCATTGATGCACAGGCACCACACGGGGACTTTCATAAGAGCTTTTTTTATTTTTTTATGAATGAATCTTCTCACAATTGCCGGGAGCCGACAATTCATTATAGCCGCGAGTCAGTTTTAAACGGCTTTTTTCCTTCAGAATGTCACTTTTCACATGCTGACATTACACCCAGGGCCACCATCAGGGGGGTACAGGCAGTACACCTGTAAGGGTCCCGGGGGTCCGGAGGTGCCCAGGTGCCTGGAGGCCCCCAGGGCCCCAGATGATAACCCCCCTCTTTTTTTTCTTTTTTGTTTTTAAATATATTTTTTAATATTTTCTTTTTTTTTATTTTTTATTAAAGGGTAAATTTTTTGTCTTTTATTTTTTTAGCAGTTCGGAGGCCCCCAGGGCCCCGGGTGGCAACCCCCCATTTTTTCATTTATTTTTTATAAAAAAATATATTTAATATATTTTTATTTTAGTTTTTTTATTAAAGGGCCAATGTTTTTTTTTTAGGGGTCTGGAGGTCCCCAGGGGCCCGGAGATCCCCAGGTGACAACCCCCCTTTTTTTATAAAAAAATAAATAATTTTTATATATTTTTTTATTTATATATATATATATTATTATTATTAAAGGGCCCAGAGGGCCCCAGATGACAACCTTTTTTCTTATATTTTTTTTTAAATGTTTTATATTTTATTTAATTTTTTTATATATAGATATATTTTTAGTAAAAGGCTCAGAGGTCCCCAGGGCCCCATGTTTGTTATTTTGGTTTATATATTTTTTTATTAAAGGGCCCAGAGGTCCCCAGGCAACCCCCTTGTTTTTTTTTAAAATGTTTATTTCTTTTTTATATATATATATATATTTTTATTTCTTTTTTATTAAAGGGCCCAGAGGTTTATTTTTATTAAAGGGCCCAGAGGTCCCCAGGGTCCCCGGATGGCTACCACCCTTTTTTTTATATGTATTTTTCTTTATTTATTTTTTTGTGAAGGAACCCCCCGCTTATCAAATTGCGGCAGCCCCCCCCCTTCTCAATTTCAGGCGGCAGCACCCCCCCCCCGGTTCTTTGCTCCAGGGGGCACATGCCTGAAGCTGTGCAAGGGGCCCCATAATTCCTGATGGTGGCCCTGATTACACCCACCCATGGTACGAAATTTAAAGGAATATTTCACTTTTATTGTTGCACTTTAACCACTTTCATACCGCGCCTATTCTGGCACTTCTCTCCTTCATGTAAAAATTATATTTTCTTCCTTGAAAATTACTCAGGACCCCCAAGCATTTTTTATTCCAAATTTCCAACGCCTTTTTTTTTTTTTGGCATGAATTAAAAAATAACAAAGCAGTAAAGCCAGCCCAATTTTTAGGAATAATGTGAAAGATGATGTTACACCGAGTAAATAGATACCTAACTTGTCACGCTTTCATATTGCGCACACTCATGGAATGGCGCTAAACGTAGTTATTAAAAATTTCCATAGGCGACGCTTGACTTTTTTTTCAGGTTACCAGTTTAGAGTTACAGAGGAGGTCTAGTGCTAAAATTATTGCTCTTGCTCTAACGCACGCTATGATACCTCACATGTGGAGTTTGAAGTGTGTTTACATATGTGGGTGGGACTTGCATGCGTGTTCGCTTCTGAGTGCGAGCTACTAGGGACAGGGGCATTTAAATTTAGATTTTTTTTTTTAACTTAATATTTTTCTTTTTGCACTTTTTTGTCCCTTTTTTTTGTATTATTTTTCACTTTTCTTCCTATTACAAGGAATGTAAATATCCCTTGTAATAGGACTAGTGTGTGACAGGTCCTCTTTATGGAGAGAGGCGGGGTCAATAAGACCCCACATCTGTCCTCCAGGCTGGAAAGCATGGAATTGGAAAAAAAAAAAAAACACTGATCTCATGCTTTCAGCTGCGATCATGTTCGTTCTGCACAGTGGTGTAGTGTATAGCACGTTCACCTAGCAGCAAAAGGGTTGCTGGTTCGAATCCCGCCCGTGACACCATCTGCCTGGAGTTTGCATGTTCTCCCTGTGCCTACGTGGGCTTCCTCCTACAATCTAAAAACATGCTGTAAATCAGATCCTGTCTAAATAAGCCCTAATATGCAGTAGGATATTTAGGTTTTGTGCTGCCCTAGGCCTGACCAAATTTCTGCACCCCCTAATAGAAAAATGACCCACCCTTCCTGTCAAGGCCACACCCTGTTTTTTTATGACCCGCTCAGGAATTTTCAGGGGACACACACAAGTTCTGTGTGGGGGGGGGGGGCACAGGAGTCCCTTAATTTGCCTAGTTTTTTCTATCACATCCTGTTTGGCTATGGGGCAGGAAGTGAAGGCCAATCTCCCCAAACGGACAGGGATAATACAAAATAAACTGACAGGGCTTATAACCCTCCCCCCCCCCAACTCTATCCAAAATGAAAGAAAACAAAAAAAGAAGTGTTGATTATAGTTCCAGTTTAACCCCAAATTTTTGATAATTTTATTGAGAGGCCTAGGAAAATGTAACCATGCCAATCCTTAGTTTTAAGGACCCCCACAAACACCACCCAATGTAAAATAAACAATTTTCTTCTTTGTTTTGGGGATGCCTGCACCCCTGATAGGGTAAAGACACCTCACAAATGTTGTCACTTTCTACTTAATTCATTCACTTCCTGCCAAACAGGAAGTGAGGGTAAAACCTGATTAATGTCTTGTTGGGGACACACAGATCAATCTAAATCAGGGATCCTCAAACTACGGCCCTCCAGCTGTTGTAGAACTACACATCCCATGAGGCTTTGTAACACACTGACATTCACAGACATGACTAGGCATGATGGGAATTGTAGTTTCTGAACAACTGGAGGGCCGTAGTTTGAAGAACCATGATCTAAATATTTTTCCATTATGGAAATTGCATTTTGCTGTGTACACCCCAAATTAGTAGGGATCTTGGACTTTGGGGTCCATTTACTAAAGGCAAATCCACTTAGCACTACAAGTGGACAAGCAACAAAGAAAAAAAATTCTTGGCGGGATTGGATGTTAAAACCATCAGTGCTTCCCTTCTGATTTTCATTGACTACGCTTCTACTGCAGAGCGGCTTTGCCTTTACTAAACCCCAAACTAACTAATCATTTGGGGTGTACACAGAAGTGCAATTTGCTTAATGGGGACACTAGTTAGATTGACCTGTGTCCCGAAGAAAAGACCATTGGTAGGGTTTTAACCTCACTTCCTGTTCAGCTGTGTGACAGGAAGTGAAGCCAATTTTAAGAAAAGGGTCACAAAGCCCAACCTAAAAACACAAGCAGGGGTTCTAACACTCATTTGGCTTCCCTCAAACACCCACAATTAGAATAGGATTGTCTTGTGCTAGATTCAAGCACAGTGCTGTAAATCAGCACTTCAAGCCTGTCCACCAATAAACCACCCCCCCCCCCCAACAGGCCATGTTTGCAGGTTTTCATTCATCTTGCACATGTGCTTTAAAAAGCCAGTCTGGACATCAATTCTAGGAAACCATACTTACCGCGTTGTCTTTCTTTTTCTGGTGACTAAACATGGCAGCAGACATTTCATGCACACACACCAGCAAAGACGCTTAGAGACAAACCACACTTGATGGTTTAGGCCCAAACTATTTCAGCTGCAGCTGATAAAATCCGTAGCATGAAAAAAATATCACAAAACAAACTTCAAAATTTGAAAGTAATTTTATTGGTCCACAAAACAAGGAAAGCAAAACAAAAAATTAAAAATAAACACACAAACAACAAAAAACATAAAAAACAAAAATAGACCTAGGTTTATTTCAGAGAGTAATTGGAATTAACGTTAACGTCTTGAGAAACATTTTGCTAAATTATGCAGCAGACCAAAACATCAAAGTGAACATCATTAAATCAAACAATTGCCCCCCCCCAAAAACCAAACTTGCTCCAAAACATCTCTGTTTCGCCTCGCCATTCCAGCCAGCAAGTCTGCCCCCTCTCAGGGCAGCTGACATGTGTTCTATCCACGCTTTTTATGGTTCATTAGCACACATGTTATAAAAAGCGTGGATAGAACACATGTCAGCTGCCCTGAGAGGGGGCAGACTTGCTGGCTGGAATGGCGAGGCGAAACAGAGATGTTTTGGAGCAAGTTTTGGAAACACATGAAGAAATGTCAGCCTCTAGTTTGTGTGCACTTGTAACTGCTTACACCTGTTAAGGATGTCCTTAAATTACTAAGCCAAAAAACAAGCTCTCTGAGCATGCTCAGAAACATGCATGTCATTTTGAGGCAAAAAAAACCCAGCTTAATTTTTCTAAGTGTCCGAGCATGCCCAGTTCACTCGAGATGCATTAACAGAATCAAAGCTGCAATGGCGGATGAAAGCATGAGAGCTGTTTTTTTTTGTTTTATCCCCCTGAACTGATGCTTCCCAACCTGAAGGGGAGGTCTCATTGAATTTTTATGTAACAAACATAAATAAGAATAATTAAAACGCCCCTGTCCCTAGTAGCTTGCAGTCAGAAGCGAACACGCACATTTTTTTTCAGGTTACCAGTTTAGATTTACAGAGGAGGTATAGTGCTAAAAGTATTGCTCTCGCTCTTACGCACGCTATGATACCTCACATGTGTGGTTTGAACGGTGTTTACATATGTGGGCGGGCCTTACATTTGTAAGTCCCGCCCACATATGTAAACACCGTTCAAACCCCACATGTGAGGTATCATAGCGTGAATTAGAGCGAGAGCAATACTTTTAGCACTAGACCTCCTCTGTAACTCTAAACTGGTAACCTGTAAAAAAAAAAAAGTGTTGCCTATGGGTATTTTCAAGTACTGAAGTTTGGCACCATTCCATGAGTGTGTGCAATATTAAAGCGTGACATGTTAGGTATCTATTTACTCGGTGTAACATCATCTTTCACACTATGGCCATAAATTGGGCTAACTTTAGTGTTTTCTTAATTTTTAACTACCAGACCATATTACTGGTCACTGACCGGGCCAGTTTTTGCGTTTCGGCACTGCGTCATTTTAACTGACAATTGCGCGGTTGTGCGACGTGGCTCCCAAACAAAATTGGCGTCCTCTTTTTTCCCCCACAAAATTTTATTTTTTGTTTTGGTGGTATTGCGTTTTTTCTTATTTTTGCTCGAACCAAAAATATAGCGACAATTTCGTAACTAAAAAGACAACTTGTTTACTGTTTGCTATAATAAATCCCCCCAAAAAATATATAAATAAACTTTTTTGCCCTCAGTTTAGGCCGATACGTATTCTTCGACATATTTTTGCTTCAAAAAAATCACAATAAGCGTTTGATTGGTTTTGGCAAAAGTTATAAATAGGGGTTAGTTTTATGTTTTTTTTAGGAATATATTTTTGTTTTATTAGTAATGGCGGCGATCAGTGATTTTTATGGCTACTGCGACATTATGGCGGACACATTTTTGGGACCTTTGGCATTTTTCTAGCAACCAATGGTATACAAATGCATTGCTTACTATAAAAATGTCACTGGCAGGGAAGGGGTTAACACTAGGGGCGAGGAAGGGGTTGATTATGTTACCGGGGTGTCTTCTAACTGTAAAGGGGGTGGGACTGACTAGGGGAAATGACAGATCGCTGTTCATACATTGTATGAACAGACGAGCAGGCATCCCCCCCCCCCTGACAGGACCGGGATAAATGGGAACTCCACACCAAATAAAAAAAAAAAAAAACGACGTGGGGGTCCCCCTCCAGGTGCACAACAGGCTCTTAGATTTGGTCTGGAACGTAAGGGCTTTAACCTACGCCAAAAAAAAGGCGTGGGGTTCCCCCCCAGATCAAGACCAAACCCTTATTCCAGACACGCAGTTTGGCCGGACAGGAATGGGGGTGGGGACGAGCGATCAGCCCCCCCCTCCTGAGCCGTACCAGACCGCATGCCCTCGACATGGGGGAGTGTGTGCTTTGGGGGAGGGGGGCACTGCCCCCCCACCCCAAAGCACTCTTCTCCCCATGTCGATAGGGACAAGAGCCTCTTCCCCACAACCCTGGCCGTTGGTTGTCGGGGTATGCGGGCGGGGGGCTTATCAGAATCTGAAAGCCCCCTCTAATACGGGGGCCCCAGATACTGGCCCCCCACCCTATGTGAATGAGTATGGGGTACATCGTACCCCTACCTATTCACCTGGTGGGAAAGTGTAAAAATAAGACACCCCATTGGGCCCCGGGCTTCGCCGTTTTCTTCCGGGGGGGGGGGGGGGGCGACACCCACCGATGCTCTCCGCCATGTTCGGCCGGGCCCCCACCCAAATTAAGCTCTTTAACATCCGGGGGGTGGCAGAAAATGGCGGAGAACAAGGGGGGGCGTCGCCTCTCCTCGGTCTTCTAGCCGTCTTCTGCGGGGGGGCTCCTGCCTCCCGCGGGCTTCTGGCTGTCTTCCGCCGGGGGGTGCACCTACCCCTCCGGGCTTCTAGCTGTTTTCCGCCGGGAAGGGGGCGACACCCACCGATGCTCTCCGCCATGTTCGGATTAAGCTCTTTTACATCCGGGGGGGGGCCAGCGGAAAATGGCGGAGAACAAAGGGGGGTGTCGCCCCTCCTCGGTCTTCTAGCCGTCTTCTGCCGAGGGGGGCTCCAGCCCCCCACCAGGCTTCGTGGTTTTCTGCCGGGGGGTGCTCCAGCCCCCCACCGGGCTTCTGGCCGTTTTCTGCCGGGGAGGGGTGACAACCCACTCCGGTCTTCGCCGCTGCCTTCCGCCGGGGGGGGGGACACCCGCCGTTGCTCTCCGCCATGTTCGGCCGGGCCCCCAACCCCAGCTTTTTGTGCATCCGGGGGGGGGGCGGCGGAAAATGGCGGAGAACACTGAGGAGGGGCGACAACCCACCACGGTCTTCGCCGCCGCCTTCGTCGGCTTCTGCCTGGCTTCTCCGCTGGGGCCAGGGCTTCTCTCCGCTGTATTCTTCCATTTGATGTTGACACAACGAGGTCCGGCGCTGAAATGCCGACAGAACGGTGGGCAACGACTTATATTGGCATTGGGCGTGGTGATGCACCATGTGACCTCAACCCATGTGACATCACTGGGCATAATGGGAATGTGATGTCACATGGGTTAAGGTCACATGGTGGCATCACCACGCCCACGCCCTATGCCAATATAAGTCGGTGCCCACCGCTCTGTCGGCATTTCAGCGCCGGACCTCGTCGTGTCAACATCGAATGGAAGAAGAAGCCCTGGCCCCAGCGGAGGAGCCAGGCAGAAGCGTAGCGCACCAGGGAAGCCCGCGGGTGTCGGGAGAAGCCCTGGCCCCAGCAGAGGAGCCAGGCAGAAGAGGCTACGAAGCCCGCGGCCCTCCCCCATAAGCACTGGAGCTTCGTGATAAAGGGGGTCGCGGCGGAAGACAGCGGCGGCGAAGACCGGGGTGGGTTGGCGGATGACCCCGGAGCTGACTAATAAATAATTTTATTCTGTGTGGTGTCTTATTTTTTATTTTTTTCCACCAGGTGAATGGGTAGGGGTACGATGTACCCCATACTCATTCACATAGGGTGGGGGACCGGAATCTGGGGGCCGCCTTATTAAAGGGGGTTTCCAGATTCCGATTGGCTCCCGCCCGCATACCCCGACAACCAATGGCAAGGGTTGTCGGGAAGAGGCTCTTGTCCCTATCGACATGGGGACAAGAGGGCTTTGGGGTGGGGGGGCAGTGCCCCCTTCCTCAAAGCACACACTCCCCCATGTCGAGGGCATGCGGTCTGGTACGGTTTAGGAGGGGGGGCTGCTGGCTGCTGCTGACTGCGTGCCTGGGATGAGGGCTTGGTCTGGATCTGGGGGGGAATCCCACGCCGTTTTTGGCATGGGTTTAACCCCTCACGTTCCAGACCAAGCTGAAGAGCCTACTGTACCCCTGGAAGGGGACCCGCGCCGGTTTTAAGTTTGAAATTTGGCGCAGAGGTACCCTTCTGTGTCAGCGCAGGGTGAAAACCGTTCAGAGTTTCCCGTGCACCGCGTCACACACAGAAATCTCAGCTACGCCGCATTAAATTTACTAAGAACTTCTCGGCGTACTGACGTGGCGCACGGGAAGCCCCGAAATTTCCCTCTGCGCATGCCCAGTATGCAAATGAACCTCGCGAGGCGCACTTTACAAGCGCACGGGGATCGGTTCTCAAAAGTCACTTTCACTTTCAATTCGGCCCGCCACACACATTCAAACACATGTCACTACACTTCCCCTGCATCACCCCCCTCCCTCCCCTAATTAACTCCCGCCCGAATCCCCGATATTTACATTACTAAATGTCGTACGCCAGGTCTGTACTGGTGTGCCATGCGCCCTCTTCTGGGCGTATTAGGCATTTTAGTAAATGGAGAAATACACTGCACTGGCAGCGTATCTCTTTTGTAAATGTCAAAAACACTTTTACTCCTGCTTGTGCACCATGAGTCATGGCGCACAGGCTTGGTAAATCAGCTCAAAAGTGTCCATTTTGAATATTTGATGGCAAGTGAGAGAAAACCTCATTAAATTGAGCTGAAATCCAAAATGTGACAATTGCCACTGGAAATTGTATTTTTCTCTCACCTTGTATTTCAGTGATAACTGTAAAATGTTGAATAAAACATGATTGAGGCCATTGTGTTATGCCAATCCCCCTTATGCTGAAGTATGCATGTACATATACATGTACTGTAGATACTTTATATATTTTACTTCTCATTTTCCCTTGTGTGGGGTCAGTCATTTTAAAGCATGAAGAGGTAGCATTTCACCTTAGCTAAGTTATGTAACCATGGATATTAATCCTGGAATATTATTTTGCAAAGGCGTTTGATACAGTTCCCCACAAACATTTACTTTACAAACTGAGGTTTGTTTGCATGGACCATAGGGTATGTACCTGGATTGACAACTGGCTACAGGGAGGGGTCCAAAGTGTGGTGATAAATAGCGAATACTCGGAATGGTCCGGTGTGGTAAGTGGGGTCCTTCAAGGATCTGTCCTGGCACCATATCCGATTAATTTATTCATAAACGATATTGAGGATGGGATACACTGTTCAATCTCATTATTTGCTGATGATACAAAGCTAAGCAGGGCAATAACTTCTGTGCGTAATGCGAAAACCTTACAAGAAGACCTAAATAAAATAATGGGTTGGGGACCTACATGGCATATATGTATTAACCCTCCTGGCGGTATTCCTGAGTGTGGCTCGGGGTTAAATTTCATTACCATTAGCAGTAATCCTGAGCCACACTCGAGATTGCATTGCAGAATCCTGGTCCAGGTTACTTACCTTGTCACCAGGGTCCTGCGATGTCCACCCGATGTGTCCCCCTCCGAATCTCTTTCCCTATGCTCTGTGTGCCAGGCTCCATTCCCTGCGAGCGTTGGGACACATGGGGCGGAGCCCTGTGGTAAATTCAAAAAGTTCAAAAAACACAATACATACACCTCCCTTTTGTACCTAGTGCTTTGTCCAGTGCCTTGAATGCAGTTTTATATTTGTACAGGATGCCAAGGTTGGGTCCTGGACGGTTGCTATACAGCACCAATATTTGGGCTGTGGTCCCTTTAAAGAGAGCTGTGAGAGTGTTCAGGGGGTCACCCAAAATGGGTGAGGGATTCCCTGTGAAAGAGTTAATCCAGAGAGGACTGGCTCGCAGTCCTCTCTGTCTTGATAGAGTTATTTGGGGCCCAGAATTTTGGAGGCTCTAAAGTGTTATTCGGGTGGGAAAGAGCCTCTGACCCTGACCACTGGGCAAAGAGCCTCTGACCCTAACACCTCCAGAGAACAGCTCATAAAACAGGAAGTGTTGTTAGAGGTGTGATAAGGAGGAGTATGGGGATTTCACCTGTGGAGATGAGCTGTGCATCTGCTGGGAGCTGTTAACGATACAGCAAGGATTTTTGAAGTTCTGGGACAAAGACCCATCTACAAACAAACTGTATGTGCTTTTTCTTGAATTTATTTTTGTGCTGAAGACAAGCGGACTTTATTTTATGCTGAAGCTAAGCAGACTGTTTTTATAGTTTTCCCTGTGTGCTGAGTGAAGCCTTATTTTTGGTTTGTTTGTAAATAAAAGCCTTTTTTTAACCACTTGGGATCCACGCTATGGAAGAAAGACGTCCATAGCGCGGCTCACAAGTGCTGAGTGGACATCTTTGGACGTCCTTTTATGTGCATTACCCACGCGCGACGCAGGTAAACACTGTCCCGACGCATCGCTTAGGAGCCGATGCGTGCGCCTGGCGGCCGCGATGACCACCGGGTACACACGATCGGCGGTGACATCAGGGACATGGAGCTCTGTGTGTGAACACAGAGCTCCACGTCCTGTCAGGGAGAGAGGAGACCGATCTGTGTCCCTTGTACATAGGGACACAGCATTGGTCACCTCCCCCAGTCAGTCCCCTCCCCCATACAGTTAGAACACACCCAGGGAATACATTTAACCCCTTGTCTCACCCCCTAGTGTTAACCCCTTCCCTGCCAGTCAAATTTATACAGTAATTAGTGCATTTTTATAGCACTGATCGTTGTATAAATGTGAATGGTCCCAAAATTGTGTCAAAAGTGTCCGATATGTCTGTCGCAATATTGCAGGTCTGACAAAAAAAACCAGATCGCCGCCATTACTAGTAAAAAAAAAAATCATAAATCTATCCCCTATTTTGTAGGCGCTATAACCTTTGCGCAAACCAATCAATATACGCTTAAAAATATGTAGAAGTGTATATACGTATCGGCCTAAACCGAGGAAATTATTATTTTTTTTTTTAAATTGGGATATTATTATAACAAAAAGTAAAAAATATTGGGCCAGATTCAGAAAGAGTTATGCCGGCATATGTCGAGATACGCCGCGTAAGTGTAAAGTTGAGCCGTCTTATCTATGCGCCATATCCACAAAACTAGATACGCCTGAAAATAGGCTTCCTCCCACCGGTGTAACTTTCCTGTGTCGGCATACCTTAGGCGCATATTTACGCTGGACGCATCTGGCGCGCCCATTGATTTCCTATTCAAATATGCAAATGAGGGAGATATGCCGATTCGTGAACGTATTTGGGTACGGCGCAGGCTAAGTGCGCCGCGCGTAAGTGTAAAGTTATCCAGCGTAAAGTTATTCCTACAAATAGCTGCTTTATCTTTGCACCTGACGGGCACAGGTCAGCTGGAGAGCAGCTCCAGCAGCACCTTTACTGACGAACTTAGCAAGCTGAGCAACCCCACTTGCAGGACAACACACATCTGTATGCCAACATGCCAGGGGCAGCCGTGGTCCACCGGTACGGAGTAGGAGGGCATGTGAGAGGATATACCGAACGCGCATGAGCCTCTTTGGCATGGGTTATGAGGAGGTGTATCGCATCTTCAGATTCAGCCCTGATGCCATCCTGGAACTAACCACAGCCCTGCAGGATGACATCACCAGCAAGCAGGGCCGCCACACAGCTTCAGGCATGAGGTTTGCCTCTACTTTGAGGAGTCTTCCCTTTTGGCCGGGCCCTCTCAGACCTCCACCCCCATCAGGGGAAGCCCCTCAGGGTCCACCCTCATCAGGGGAAGCCCCTCAGGGTCCACCACCATCAGGGGAAGCCCCTCAAGGGCATCCCCCAGGAAGGCTACGAGGAAGACAAGTGGTGTTCCTGAAGCTGACAAGGGAACAGGGCCACCAGACCCGCCATATGTGTGCCATAGCCGGGGACCTGCGCCATGTGGCAGACGGCCAGCCCAGATAGCTGACAGTGTGCAGGATGTCAGTGGGAACTGTGCTGCGATGGTCACCTGCATTGAGGAGCTGCAGGCCACAACAGCAGGCCTCGTGGCAGAGGTAAAGAGCCTGGCAGTGGCTGTAAAGGCCACTACTGCTGCCATTGAGGCGGAGGGGAGGCTGACGAGGCGCCACCAGCGGCAGACCACCACCCGCCAGCTGAGCATTCAGGCGCAGACTAATGCGGTCCTCACCCGCATTGCCGTGGCGTTGGAGGGCAGGCAGCCAGCACCTGCCAGTAGTGGCAGACCTGGGGACGATACTACTCCTCTTGATGCCCCACCCCCCCCACCCGTGGCTCCCACCAGACAACTAAGGAGCCAGAGCCGCGGCACCAGGCTTGGCCCACGACAGGGCAATTGATTTCCTTTTTTTTCTTATCTTTGCTCAGGTTATGAGCTTTTTGTTTATCTTTGC
The DNA here is from genome assembly GCA_029574335.1 of Rana kukunoris. NCBI lineage: Eukaryota > Metazoa > Chordata > Amphibia > Anura > Ranidae > Rana > Rana kukunoris. The sequence goes on along the minus strand of CM056055.1, from coordinate 86,519,565 downwards.
TCAGGTTATGAGCTTTTTGTTTTTCTTTGCACAGGTTATGAGCTTTTTATTTTTGTAGTGCAGGCTACAGTGTGACTGGTGTGTGAGTGTGTGTGAGTGTGAGTGACATACCTCTCAGTAAGGCGTGTCACCCTGGGTCGTCGGGGAGTGGTTATCCCCACGACCGTGTGAATGTGGTATGAATGGACAGCAACATGATTGGTGCCTTGGCGTGGCGTGGCGTTGCTGCTCCCAAGTCCTGCATGGTGGACTTGGACTAATCCAATGCGAGGTGGATGTGGTGTGTGAGCTAGGGACCACAGTGGTGTGCATGCATGCATGCATTGTCCATGTGCCATGATGAATGTGTGTGTTTAACGTGCAAAGATACTTTTCACGAGGCAACTCCTGACTGCTGTTCCTTCAGCAGACGGGGTAACCTCAGGCAGGGGGGGACTGTGTTGGTCGGGGTCAGGTCATCCCATATGTCAATCTCTAAGCCATTTCTCAGGGTGTAGTTGTGCAGCATGCAACATGCACCGATGATCTGACACACAAAGTTTGGGGAATATAACAGGGTCCCCCCGGACTTATCCAGGCATCGGAAACGGGACTTCAGGATGCCAAATGTGTGCTCCACCATTGCACGGGTACCTATGTGTGCAGCATTGTACCTTCTCTCTCCTCTGGTTTGGGGATTCCGGTATGGAGTCAGGAGATGGGGCCCAAGTGCATATGCCGAGTCACCTGGAAGGGAAAAGACAGGAGGATGTTAGCCATACATGTGCCCCTCGTGATGTCTGCATCATGGGGTCGGACAGTCATGCCTGACTCCCATGTCACTTACCAACCAGCCAGCTGTCCCTGTACACGTTCTGTTCGAATTCTGTTGGGATGTTGCTTTGACGATATATGTAGCTGTCGTGGCTGGCCCGGGGTGTTTGGCACGGATGTGCCATATGAGGCATTGGGCATCGGCTATCACTTGTACGTTGATGGAATGCCACTGCTTACGATTGCGGTATATGTGCTCTGTGGCACGGGGGGGGGGGGCGTAGTGCCACATGTGTGCAATCAATGGCCCCGATGGTGCATGGGAATCCTGCAATTCTGTAGAAATCCTGCATTTCCTTCTACCGCAAATGCTCATGGGTGGGTTTGATGATGTGGTGGGACATGCGTCTGAGGATTGCGGGGACAACCTGGTGCACACATCTGCTCATGGTGGATTGTGACATCCCAGACACAACTCCACTTGTACGTTGGAAAGTTCCACTGGCAAGGAAATGGAGTGTTGCCAGGTACCTTGACCAGTGGCTGCACTGCATGTGAGCGTTGTGTCTGGCTGGTGATGTCTTAATGCAGGGCTGTGGATATTTCCAGGATGGCATCAGGGCTGAATCGAAAGATGCGATACACCTTCGATTCCCCCATGCCAAAGATGTTCATGCACGTCCGGTATATCCTCTCCCATGCACTCCTACACGCCTGTGGACACAGTAGTAGTGCTGTGACCATGGCTGCCCCTGGCATGTTAGTATACCGATGTGTTGTCCTGCAAGTGTGGTTGCTCAGCTCGTCCGTAACGGTGCTGCTGCAGCTGCTGTCCAGCTGACCTGTGCACGTCTGCTGCTGAGTTACCCCTGCTTTATGAGGGGTAACTTTAGGCCGAACGTACAACTTACGCGCACATGGCGTAGCCTGCTTCGGGTGCACGTACGTTTGTGAATCGCCGTATCTCCCTCATTTGCATATTTGAATAGAAAATCAATAGGAGTGCCAGATGCGTCCAGCGTAAATATGCGCCCATGATACGCTGGCGTAGGAAAGTTACATCGGTCGGAAGAAGCCTATTTTCAGGCGTATCTAGTTCTGTGGGTACGGCGCATATTTACGCTCACGCGGCGTATCTCGAGATACATCGCCGCAAGTCCTACGTGAATTCGGGCTATAGTGTGCTTATGGCATGTCTTGGGTAAAGTCAGCTCAGACATTGCAAGCAGCAGGCAAAGGCATGGAGGAGGTCATCAAGGCTTTGGCACAAGCCACTGTGACCCAGCAGCAAGCTTCAGCAGAGACAATCCGTTGCCATGAGAAAGCGATGGCTCAGCAGCAGCGGGCCCTGGTACAGGCTATAGTTGCACAGCAGGAAAACACACGGCTGCTAGCCACCCAGTTTACGGCCCCAGCAGGAGTCCACTCAAGCACAGCGGCTGGCTCAGAGACGAGAGCAAGTGGTCGTTGCCGCTGGCAACCAAGTGTCCGTGGGAGCCAGCCATTTCCTACAAAAACTAACACCCAGCGATGACATAGAGGCCTTCACTACCTTTGAAAGGATAGCAGAGAGAGAGGGGTGGCCCTGTGACCAATGGGCTGGCATGATCTCCCCTTTCCTCACCGGTGACCCGCAAAAGGCCTATTTTGACCTATTTTGAGTGTGCCACTCATCTTGACCTTGCTGCAGGACAGTTTGAGTGTGAAGTGCGGGTGAACCACCTTCCTGCCAGGGCTCTACTGGACTCCGGTAGCATGGTAACACTTGTACATGCCAGGGTGGTCAAGGGAACTCGGCCGAGTAAATAAGACTTTACGGGTAGTGTGTATCCATGGGGACACCAGGGAGTACGCCCTGGTCCTGGTGACTGTTTCCTATGGCCGTACCTCTGTTACACACAAGTGTAATACATGACATCATAGTGGGGCGGGACTGTCTACAATTTCTTGAACTATGGAACCATGTACAGATGGGGCTGCCAGGAGAACTGGGGACACTGGGCCTGGATGGGGCAGGGTCTGAGAGGTCCGGACCTGAAACCTCAACAACACACCCCTCTGATATGGAGATACCCGTCATTAATAATGAAATTGCAGAGAATTCTAATTTGGATGATAATGCTACTGTTCCCGGTCGCAAAACCGAGTTGATCTCTGAGGGGGGGGGGGGTGTCTTCCCATTACTAGTTATGCTGGGGGAGGATGATGAGGAGCTCTCCCCGGTTGAGGAGGATGAAGGGGAAACATCCTCAAGGCCAGGGCATCCAGACCTGGATGTATCCAGGGGTACCTTGGTTAATGCTCAAGAGCAGGTTTCTGTTATTGATGGGGTCTCACAAATACCAGGTGTGGATAAGAGGTTTCCTCATTTTGCATTGAAGGGGGACTTGGTATATTGAGAGGCTGAGAGCTGAGGGGAAACTGTAGAGCAGTTGCTGGTTCCCCAACCGTAAAGGCGGATTCTCCTTAATCTAGCCCACAACGACACACTGGGAGGACACCTAGGGGCGGAGAAAACAGAGGCCAGGATAACAGACCGGTTTTACTGGCCAGGGGTGAAGACCGAGGTAAAAGACATTGTGCATCGTGTCCCATTTGCCAGTTAACTGCCCCAGTGCCCCACTATAGAAACCCTCTAGTACCCTTGCCAATTATTGAGGTCCCATTCGAGCGGATCGCTATGGATCTTGTGGAACCCCTGGTAAAGTCGGCACAGGGGCACAAATACATATTAGTCATCCTAGATTACGCAACTAGGGATCCAGAAGCGGTCTCTTTGAGGAAAACTTCCTCCAAGGCCATTGCCAGGAAATTATTTCAAATGCTCTCACAGATGGCCTAGTTGAGAGGTTTAATAAAACTCTAAAGTCCATGTTGAAAAGTGGTCCAGAAAGATTGGGATTGGTTACTCTCTGCCCTGTTGTTTGCAATCCGGGACGTTTCACAAGCATCCACGGGCTTTTCATCGTTTGAGCTAGTGTATGGATGAAGGCCCTGGGGGTTGCTCGATCTACTAAAGGAAAAGTGGGAAAGTGAGTCCTCACTGCATAAAACTGTGGTAGAGCATATCTCTCAAATGCGAGAGAGGGTGGCTAAGGTAATGCCGCTGGTGAGGGAGCACGTGCAGAAGGTTTAGGATGCTCAAAGAAGAGTGTATAACCGGTCGGCTAAAATTAGACAGTTTCAAGTAAGAGACCGGGTGGCTGTTCTAATACCCATGGTGGAGAGCAAATTCTTGGCCAAGTGGCAAGGTCCATTTGAGGTAGTAGAGAAAGTGGGTGAGGTGAATTACAAGGTACACCAGCCAGGGAAAAGAAAACCATACCAGATCTATCACGTAAATTTGTTGAAAACCTGGAGGGACAGAGAACAGGTATCCGCGGTGGTAGGGGTACAGTCAGGGGACCATGCAGGGTTCGACCTGGTGCAGGTTGTTGCTACCCTGACTAGGCCCCAAACCCAGCAAGCAAAAGAGTTTCTGCAAAGAAATAGGGACATGTTTTCAGGGTTACCCAGTCTCACCAATGTCATCGAGCATGACATTGTAACCGAGCCCAATGTAAAAATCCGGTTAAAGCCTTACCGTATCCCAGAAGCCCATAGGGTGGCAGTATCTGAAGAGGTTAAAAGAATGCTCGAGCTTTGAATCATTAAAGAGTCGCAGAGTGAGTGGGGGCGAGTCCAATCGTGTTAGTACCCAAACCCAATGGCACCCTCCGCTTCTGCAACGACTTCAGAAAACGTAATAAAGTCTCCGGCCTCGTACACACGAGCGGATATGTCCGCTGAAAACGGTCCGATGGACCATTTCAGCAGACATCTCCGATCGTGTGTATGGGCTAGCGGACAGATTTGTCCACCCGACAGATTTCAAAGCATGCTTTGAAATCTATCGGGTGGGAATGTGTCCGCCCGACATGTCTGCTGGTTAGTACACTTACCAGCAGACATGTCGTCCCGCACCGCCGCCGAATGGATTCGGCGCATGCGCGGAAGTGTTTTACTTTCTGGTGCGGTGACGTGGCGGCGTCAACGTCACCGCCACGTCACCGTGCCGTCCGCCGGCGGGGAATTTGATCCGATGGTGTGTACACGCCATCGGACCAAACTCCAGATCGGACATATCCGATGGAAACGGTCCGCGGACCGTTTTCATCGGATATGTCCGATCGTGTGTACAAGGCCTCCAAGTTTGATGCATATGCCATGCCACGGGTAGATAAGTTAATTGAGAGGTTGGGTCCTGCCAGGTATATCACCACGCTGTACCTCACAAAAGGGTACTGGCAGATTCCCCTGACCAAGGAAGCCAGGGAGAAAACAGCTTCTCTTCCCCGGAAGGCCAATTCCAATATAAAAGGATTCCATTTGGTCTACACTCTGCCCCCACCACGTTCCAAGAGGCCATGGACAAAAATTTGCGTCTACATCAATGGTACACATCTGTCTACCTAGATGACATGGTCATCTTCAGCACTGATTGGGAGTCCCATCATCCCTGGGTTCAGGAAGTCGTAGACTCCTTGAGCAGAGCAGGGTTCACCATCAATCCGAAGAAGTGTGCCATTGGGATGGAGGAAGCCAAATACCTAGGGTATATTGTGGGTAGAGGGCTGGTGAAGCCCCAAATGAGTAAGGTGGAAGCCATACAGGACTGGCCCCGTCCCCTAACCAAGAAGCAGGTCAGAGCGTTTCTGGGCATAGTTGGCTATTATAGGAGGTTTGTCCCCAACTTCGCTACCATCACTGCACCGCTGACTGACTTGACCAAAGGCAGAAAGTCTGTCATGTGTCAGAGAAATATTTATACCGTACTTTATTAAACTGAGTGATAAAAACCTTTTTGTCTATATAAAAATTAAAACAATGAATAGCTGTGCGAAAAAGAGAAAAGGATTACATTTATTGATACATATAAGAAGCTTATATTAATCTGATATTCGTGACTATTAACATAACAGATACCACCATTAAAACCAAGATAATATCCATGTTACACAATAATACACATAGGAATATTGCTTCAATGGACACATCAGTATATGAAGACAAGTTGTAGGAAAGGAAATATGACAGAGATGAAGAAAAGTAATGATTAGAAATTACCAAATGTCCCTAGGTGATTTTACAGGTATAGGGTTGCCAGATTACAAAGATAACTAAGGCCTAACTCAGATATGGTTACAATCCATCGACTCCTAATTAGTGTTGAGCGGAATACGCCATATTCGATTTTGCGATATTGCGCGAATATATAGAAGAATATTTGCGAATATTCGCTAATATCGAATATTCGTGATATTTTATCCAAAAATGTTTTTGCAAAATTTCGCTAATGCGAAAATGATTGCGAAATTCTCATAAACGGAGATCATTTCCTGTATTACTAAACTAATATGCACTAAACACTAACTATACACTAACTCTACTTAAAAGAAAGGAGAATAAGGGGGCAAAAGAAGGGCGGAGAAGATAATCGCGCAATATTCCTATTGCGCGATTATCTTCTCCGCCCTTCTTTTGCATCAGAGCCAATCAGAATAACTTGAATATTCTGCAAAAGGAATATCGCGCAATATTCCTTTTGCCGAATATTCAAGTTATTCTGATTGGCTCTGATGCGTGCATCAGAGCCAATCAGAAAAACTCGAATATTCGGCAAACGGAATATTGCGCGGTTATCTTCTCCGCCCCTCTTTTGCATCAGAGCCAATCAGAATAACTCGAATATTCGGCAAAAGGAATATCGTGCAATATTCCTTTTGCCGAATATTCGAGTTATTCTGATTGGCTCTGATGCAAAAAAGGGGCGGAGAAGATAATCGCGCAATATTCCTTTTGCCGAATATTCGAGTTATTCTGATTGGCCCCCCTCAAGCCAACAGCCGCGCTCGACCAGGATTGGGGTGCGTTTGGCGACCTACTTCACGATTGGAGATTCTCTCTTCTATATCCCACATTCACCACATCAACTCTGTGGACGGCTGAGCCTGGAGCAGCAACACCACCTGGATACAACAGAGGGAATCCATCTGGGACAGCGAGATCTCCATACCTGATGAATCGAACTATATGCCTATATATAGCATCTTGAAGGTAAGGGAACTACATCACCTGTTGGCGACTCCCAGTACTGAACAGCATCTAGAGTGAAGTCATCCATCATATTATCATCTAGCCCGCCGGCTGTTACCAGCAAGATACCGCCTGGCGCAATTGTCCACAGCCCAGCACATCCCCCACCGGTCCCTAAGGACCTCACTCCTGGTTTTCAGCAGTGTCTGACACATGGAACTCTATTTATCCACTATACTCGTTTTTTGCTCCCATTCACATATATGAGCCTTTGTATTCACATAGCAATTTTGAGTGTTTTGAGTTTTTTGTCTTTGACATTTCATGTATTGTGTAATTTAGTGCTCACGCACCACTATTTGTAGCGCTTATCACCTATTTTATTCATATGTTATTTTGTGTTTTGTGGACACTATAGATTGAGCTGCCTCTTAAGTGTGGTTGCTACCCATTCATTCACCACTGTTTACTCAGAGTAGCGCATTAGTTTTTCCCAAACATTTTGTTTTAAAAATAAATTTGAAAAAATACGAATATTCGCCATAGCGAATATTCGCCGCAATATTTGCGTTATTCGCGAATACTCGAATATGCAATATTCGTAGCGAATATTCGCAATGCGAATATTCGTGAGCAACACTACTCCTAATATACTTTTAGGCAAAATCTTAAGATAGAAGGAAAGTAAAGAGAGAGAGAAGGGGGAAGAGGGGAGAGAGGGAGGGAGAGAGAGGAGGAAGAGGGTGAGAGAGGGAGGAAGAGGGGGAGAGATGTATTACTTCACCCGGCTGGTCTTCATCAGGACATCATACACGGCTTACCAGTCAAACTGACTTGACTGTTTTTTATACCCCTGAATCTACATTTTCTCCCTCCAAAAATTGTAATTCCTGAGGATACGATTGGTCGACTTATGTGTCTTTTCAGAGTGACAGAGAACCCAGTAACCCACTGTTGTCACATCCTTATGACAAGGGAAATGTCTTGGAGTTTGCATAATTAACACCAACAAACTTTCTTTGGGATCTCTAACTCACTTAACTCCCACACTTAGAATATCACAAGACACCTGGCTAAATGGATATTTCCTGTCTGGCCAAGCTCTATACACACACACGGTATAATTGGACACTTTCAATTAACAGACAGGAGATGACAGGAACCTCTTTTAATATACAGGGGCCACGTCCTATCAGAAAATATATTGTAACTATAAAATCATATGCAGTTGTCCTCCGACCACATTTATTACAAATATACACGTGTATACATATATATATATGTACACACACACATATATATATATATATATATATACACACACACATTCAGCAGAGGCATGGTGGTTGAATTCAGGATATGAAGATAAAGATGTCCAACATATATATTACAGTCCCCCCTGAAGTTCATTATTGAACTTATGTCCTCCTTCAATGATCCGGTACCCACCCACAATGGCCCAGAAGCGAAATGCGAAATGCGTCAGCTGTTTTTTGTTCCCACTGTATGCTTTCTTTGTAGTGCATCCATTTATTTTACCACAATAAAGGGCTATTTTTGAGTTTTACCTATTTTTGAGTGCGGCTGTCCAAAACCTCTTCCTCAGATGGCCCAGAAGCCCCGACCCTTCCCCCACCACCACTGCAGCCTCTTCCTTTCTTGAACTTGCAGTCATTCATCAAGTTAGACTTGAAACAGTCCTGGTGCCTTTGAGACTTCAGATCTGAACTATGAGTGTCTGTACTGCAATGTTTCATCGCCCCTCTGCATTGAAGGAGTGGAATTCCAACATTGATTGCGAGTCCAATAGGTGTGGCGATTAGGATGATCGCACACAGGTGCCGTGAGTTTCCTAACCAGCAAAGGAGTGTCCCAGATGTCAATAGAGAAGGCGGCTCACTGGTGGCTCCCCCGGCGTCCCAAAAGGTCAGACAGCCCCGGCAAGCGCCGTCCTCTCCGCCGCAAAGCGTGTGACGTCATGACGCAGTGCGCTCACCTGCGCAGCGCACATGCGCACTGCGTCAAACAGTCCAGAGAGGATTGGGGGGACGCCGCCGGCAGGGTATAGCTGGCAATGGCTGTCCAAGGGACCCCTCGGACACCATGCGAGCGGAATAGGGGGACATGATGGACAGTCCCCCCAACCTTGCCGGGTGTCAGAACTGTCAGGATAAGTACTCACCGAGGCCGAGATGCCGAGGGCGGCTGCCTTTGCGACTCTGTGCACTTCACCCCCTGGAGGTGGAGACAGCGGGGAAGGGCACAAAGGGGCACTGGCTACCAGCGGTAGGTGTTGTGCTGATAGTAGATCTCTGAGGACTTGGCCTATGGTCACAGGACAGGGCCATGGCAGGCGTGGATAGTGGTCCAGGAGCAATAAAGTTCAGCAAGCAGAGAATCAGTTCAGGTCAGGACTATAAGCAGATCTGGGATGCGAGCCAATGGTCAGGGATTGGAGAAGGCAGAAGGTACACGATACAAGCCGGGGAGTCAAGAGGTACAGACAGCAGCAGAACCGATGAGACGAGCCGAGAATCAAAGTGCAGGAGAAGGCGTAGAGAAGTCAGGTCCGATCCGGGTCAAGTAGGTCAAGGCTTTCAGGTTAACAAAGGTACTATAGCAGGATAGCTGACAACAAACCAGCAACCCGCCATGAGCCTGGGGCTGGTTTAAATAGGCCGGGCTGAGACTTGATTGGCGGACGTGCGCATGAGCCATAGCATAGAACCATGTTGGAACGCAGCGGCACGCACGGGCATGGGCTTGCGCCGTGGCGAGGATCGGCAGCTGGAGTTACTGGTACCCTGACACCGGGAAGCCCTGAAGGACAGAGCCACATCCACATCGGAAGGGGCAGAGGCAGCCCGACCCCGATAGGGGCCCCAAGCGGTGACAATACAAAGTATACATGTATGACAGTGGCCATCATAGACACCATAATCACTATGACAAATAAATCGTAACATAAACTGATTGAAATGTAATACATTTTTGCATACAGCCGTGTGTGACTATCATGGCTAAAACTCATGCCAAAGTTTGTATATGGTTAAATTAGGACAGATATTGGGTATAGTATCTGAACATATTGCACAATGGAGTCTGTAGTAAGATACTCCTGATGCTGGGGGGGGGGGGTGAAAGTCAGATCCCCCTCCAGGGGTGGAGGTAGGTAAACCTCCTGTATGGCCAAGGTCCAGGAGCAACCCAAAAGGGTACCCTGGGTGTAGGTCATAAATGGGGGGTGCATGAGTTAGAAACCACGAAAAGGCACACGACTAATGTCATATCTCAAAGTGTCTAAGGGGAAAAAAGGGGATTTAAGCCCCCAAAAAATTGCATAATAAGGAAAAAGACACATATGGTAGAGACGGAATGAAAAATCTGCTCGCCCCAAATTGGCATAAAGAAAAGAGAAAGGTTCCCCAGCGGGGTTATTAGGCAGCGGGATCAAAGGATTAAACAGTTTCTATATAAAACTATATTTATTGGCCGATGATATCGGATATCACAGTAAGTATGGGTAAATGTTATACAATATTTAAAAAAGAGGATACAAAGGTTTCTCAATCCTTGTAGCAGTGGACATAAATAATTATACATATCGTAAAGTTGCAGGTGAATGCACAATGTGGATCCCCGACGCATTTCGACCGTTCGATCGGTCTCTTCAGGGGCATTTTAAAATATAAATTATAAGGGTTCAAAAGTATTACAAAGCATAAATACATACGTCATGGTGGGTCTATCACATTGATATAATTACCCCTAAAACAAGGAATCAAACATGCTGGTCACTGCTGGGTAGCCGGGGGGGGGGGGGGGGCCCTAAGGCTGTCTCCATCCTCCCCAATGCGAAGGGCGGCCCATCCTCGACGGCCTACAAGGAGCCAGAGCGTGGACACCCTCCAGGAGGTGGAGGAGTCGGCACCTGCAATGGACACTCATAGAATTGTGTATGATTAGGAAAGATTAGATAAATCCATTCAACATAGCTGCCAAAGTGACAGCACAGCAGTATATATGGTATTCAGGGGACTAAAGGCAGTTGCTAAGTGCCAATATAAAATGGCAAATTTGGGGCGAGCAGCTTTTTCCTTCCATCTCTACCATATGTGTCTTTTTCCTTATAGTTCAGGAGAGTCTTATTTGTGTCTCGTTTGTCTCCAAAAAGAATTACTTGGTTGTCCTTGCTTCTTCAGGTGGTGGTTGGGTGGGCCTCCGGACAGTCATGTATGAATACAAAAGGAGAACGTCAGTGTACAGTTACTGGAGGAATGTCAGACAGGAGCAGTGGGGTGGCTTTTACGACTATAAAGCCATAGGTAGAATAGGGGAGGTAGAATTACTTTAAGACATAAAAACCTGGATGTCCAGGGATACTTTGGTTTCACTTGGTGTAAAATATGGCATTGGCGGGCAGGAATGCTCACGCATTATTTGACTGATGTCCTATGCCTCGTTTCCACTGCATGGATCGGTTCGGGTCAGTAATTTTGGAGCGGTTCGGATGGGACCGGTCTAATTGCGTGAGCGTTTCCACTGCAAATCGGACCGTGAGGGACCATTCAGGGTTTAGAAAAAATTCCTAGCGCATCCACCAATCAGTGAGATGCATTTGTAGGTCCGCCCTAACCGAACCGTTCCACTCTCTCTAGTCCCTCATCTGAAGCAGGACCCTTGCTAGTGTGGTACAGTTCGGTTTTACGGCACGGTTTCATAATGGAAACACCCAAAATAGCGTACCGTACCGAACCGTACCGAACCGATCAGCTCAGTGGAAACGAGGCACTAGTTACATTATCCTGAACCGATGGATGATAGAAACCAAAAGAAAAACTTAGAGAGCATACTATTACAGAAGGAAAGGACAAGAGGTGAGTAATGAAAAAGAATAAGAAAAAAAATAAACGCTGCTCCAACCAAGATCTCCAGTTTACATTCCACTTTAGATTGTTAAAGAGCATTGAATCGGTATCCAATTTTTTTTTAAATAATACCTAGTTGCCCTGCCAACTTTAGCTGACAGTGAGAAAAAAAAAACATTGTCCCGTTAAAAAACGACTCCTCTCTCATACTAGTAGTTGGCGGTATTTTTGCTGGTCAGGTACACAGATGATAACGAGAGAAAGAGAGATGATTACAATTTATAGAATTTAGGTAAACCTGACCGCACTTTATTATTACAAATTGAAGAGGCTTGTCCCTAGAACACCAAGAAAAAAAATATGTAGTTCTAGAGTCCTCTCTTAAATAAAGAGGAACAAAAAAAAAATAGACTCCTCTCCCCTTTTTGTGATCAGCAGGTGAACATGATCATGGTCACTTAACAATTTACAAGTCGGGTTAAAAACATAAACAATAAAAAATTTAAAAGGAGAGGCTAAACAATGGTTGCAAAAAAACATTTAGAATTTAGTCAAACACGACTGTACTTATTACTAAAAATTTTAGAGGCTTTTTCCCAAACCCCAGAATAATAATAAAAAAGAATCTATAGTTCTTTAACAAAAAGGTAAATAAAAAAAACAATGCATTATTTGTATTTTCAGGTCTATGCACTATTCCCCCCTTCAGGTGGACAAAGTTCAAACCTTTTAGAACTTTTCTCACCTGAATCACATGAGAGAAAAAAAAAATAATAATGAAAAAATGTATAAAAACGAAAAGTAAAAATTCTAATGGATAAAAAAATGTATAAAGAATAGAAATAAAAAAATTATTAAAACTCATTTTTTTTTAAACATGTTAAAATATTTAAACTAGAAGTATTAAAAACAATACCTTTGTACTGGTCTGGATTGGAACCAGCTTTTTCTGAAATTTGTTTCTAAGTTAGTGGCTTTTCTGTTCCTTGAGAGAAGATACCTTGTTGAGGTGCACATTCTCAAGCCCCGTACACACGGCCGAGGTTCTCGGTAGAAACCAGCGAGAACCTCACTGGGAGCCGCACTCTGCCGAGAACCTCGGCCGTGTGTACGCTCTCGGCGAGCCCCGCCCCGTCGGGAAACCCGTCGAGCAAATAGAGAACATGTTCTCTATTTGCTCGACGGCCCGTCGGGATGAATGGCTGGTTGCCTTTCCCGACAGGCGGGTCGCCGATTCTGACGGCCGGCAGAGAACCTCGACGGGCGGAACGATGTGTTCCGCCCATCGAGGTTCTCTGCCATGTGTATGGGTCTCATAGTTTTGGCATTCATTCTCCTGATAGAAATGCACATTATTACTGGCATCAGGGAGAGCAATAAAGCTACACAGATTAGGACAACAGGAAAGCTGTAGCGTTAGCAGGGGCGGACTGACAACTCATGGGGCCCCCGGGCAATAGAAGATTATGGGGCCCCCGGGCTTACAGATGGGCACCAAGCCAGGTGGTAGTACAGAGGCGGGGCAGCTAAAATCTTGGGATTTTCACATCAAAAGCATGTAGGTTTTGGACATAACAGGGACAGATGTAAATAAAACACAGATTTTTACATACTGTCCCTGGTTTTAATGAGCCTGGCAACCCTGATGGGGCCCCCTAGTGGCATGGGGCCCTCAGGCAGTGCCCGAGTTCCTCAATGGTCAGTCCGCCCCTGAGCGTTAGGACTATACCCAATTAAACATTTCTACCTGGAAATCCTAGAGTCTCCCTCTAAAGCGTGGAATACTTGTATCAACTTTTTTTTTATCATGGGTAAGTCGTATGGTGGCCTGTTTCTCAGCATCTCTTAGCACATTTAATATTTCATCCTGTTGCCCAAAATCTACCAGCCAAGCCTTTAACTCAGCCCCAAATCCCAGAGGAAGTTTCTGTAGATTTATGGGGGTGTCAGGTTTGATATCAAGCCTTTTCTCTGGGGTAACAGGGGTACGTCCTTGTGTCTCGGCTATATCTATTCCCAGGACCGGCGAATATGTACAGTAAACTCCCTGAGGTAATGTACCCCGCTGAGTACAGTTTAACTCGTAGGCAGAATATAGGGCATCATTGGACATTTGATACCAGCACCAACACCCTTGCCTCGGTCTCGAAATAGTGACCTGCATTGGGAACCGCCCCCGAGTGCAATTTACTGAAGTTTTTGGCCCTAAGGCTGCGTACACACAATCAAATTTGTCCGCTGAAACTGGTCCGATGGACCGTTTGTCCAGCGGACAAATTTCAAAGCATACACTAACCAGCGGACATATCTGCCCGCACATGCGTCGAATGGATTTGACGCATGCGTGAACATTTTTCACTTCCTGGTTCGGTGACGTGTCGGCGTCAACGTCACCGCCACGTCACCGCGCTGTCTGCCGGCGGGGATTTTGATCCGATGGTGTGTACACGCCATCGGACCAATATCCAGAGGAGACATGTCCGCTGGAAACGGTCCGTTGGACATGTTTCAGCGGACATGTCCCTCCGTGTGTACGCGGCCTAAAACATCCTGATTTCCATCTCCCTTGTTACCTCCTCTCATGCTCAACCTCAGGCCTGTTCCAGAGCCTTTGGAACTCCCCACCCCCATATGTTCAGCCAGGCGATACCCTTTCCACACCTAGGTGTCCCTAAATAAACCTATTTTATTCCGGGAAGCTGTCATGGTCTTACCTCTTTGCAGGCTTCTCATTACTGACATGTGCTAGCAGCCATCTTGCTTCATGGGGTTCTTGTAACCTGCCACACCCTGCGGCTCCTCCTTCCCACTGGGAGGAGCTGGCTTCTCAGCATATATATAGACGGCAGCTGCAGCATTTCCTCGCTTGGGCCTTTCGTCTGATACCCCTTCTGTGATCGTGCCGCTTGCTCTTGGTCACCGACCCGGCTCTTACAGACGTTCCTTCTGGTTCCTGATTCCCGGCTTAGTTTCACGACTTCTCTGGCTACAGACTCCGGCTTGGCTGACTCTCATCCCTGGCTATCGACCCTGGCACTGGTGGACGACTCTTCTGGCTGTTTTGATCGTCAGTTTGGACTTTGACCTTGCTGTTTGGTTTTCAATAAAACCTTCATATTCTTTTATCTGTTTGTGTACGTCTGATTCATGCTTCCATGACAGAAGCCTACCCCACCTCCACCTAAAAGGTTTTCACAGCCAGCTCCATATCAGATAATTCCCAGCCGTTATTATTTTTGTTCCACCCCCTCCCCTTACATTATAAACTTAGAGACGGGTCTTTCTATAAACGACTTTCACAAAATTTTGGCACCATTTAAATCCTGTTGCCCAATCTTAACTACCCAATTTCTAACTCCTCCCCGTATCCCAACGGAAGTTTCAGTAAGTGTAAAGAGGATTTCGGGTTTGCTATAAAACCTTTCCTCAGGGCAACTCGGGGTGCAACCCGGGGGTTCCGTCTATATTCATCCCAAGGACAAGAGAATAGGTACAATAGACTCCCTGAGGTAGTGTACCCTGCTGAGTACAATCCAACTTAATGCTGACAACAGTGCATCACTAGACATGTGATACCAGCACCAGTACCCCAACATTCGGTTTTGAGTCCAACAGCACATATACTATTGAAACAATGACAAAACCCACAAAAAAAACTCCATCCTTGTGACTGGATTTCAGTGACCATGCCTTTCTACCCCCTGGTAGGTTCAAGAAACACCCTAGTTCCATGACTAACACCACATCAGTATCCTCCAGAACAAAGAAACAAAACTTGCCTATGTCCTAAATAATACCTAGGTGTTTTCTCCCCCGCAATGATCTCCCTATCCAGTATACAGTGTGAAATACCTTCCCAACATTCCTCATTCACCACCGTGTATTGACCTGGACTGCAAAAGACATCGTGGTCACGCTTCTGACAGAGGGAAATATCAACCTGCCTCCAGCTTCCGTACCCTCTGATCACATGTGGGTCACTTAGCCACAGATGCAACAAGATGGAATCCCCAGTCAGTAAGCCCATTGAAGCCCACAGATCTACAGACCGAGTCTGCACTTCCGTATATGGGATCATATAGCACCTCACCTTTCACAATCCAAACCAGTACAGCCCATCCAGGCATTTGACCACCACTTTGGATTAGTGTAAGCGACGAGTTTTGTCAAAGTCTTACTAAGCGGTGATGCCAACTCCCTAGGCTACTGCCCTTCATACAGATATTTGTACAATCAGCTTGATACTGGTCGATAACTCCGCCTGCCCCTGCATGTACGCCAGAGCCAATGACATATTTTCGTCCTATACCCTATCATACTCTCTTCCAACCTCTTAACAAGGTCGACAAAATCTTGCGCCATATTAAACTGGGTATTTATGTAACTTTGTTGAATGTTGTCAAAAAATTTCACCAATCTCTCTAAACTTGTTCCTCAGGAGACCGCCGTCCACCCCATTACTAACACCCATCCCAGCTCCTATTCCCCCTATATAGTGCTGAATACACCCCTCCTCTGTTGGGTTACTCCTCAGAAATAAGCGTCCTGCGTGAACCTCAGTCTGTGTCCGCACATCTCTGGGAGCAAGCCACTGGTCACTTGATTTAGTGTATACTCAGCACATACAGGGTAATAGGTCAGGCGAGACACCAACTAGGTGTACCTCTCACATGTCCAGTAACTGGGAGCCTCTCTATAGGACTGCTAAGATTGAGACACTGCCTCTACGAGGAAGTTTTGACCCCATTGATGTATCACCTGGCACCCTCTAGTTTGGCTAACAGACACCTTATTATGCACAGGTGCCAGTCTCCTAGGTACCTGTACCACATTCATTTATGTCATCCTAGTCACCCATTTAAACATTTCCTTCTTTCAATTCCTGTCTGGACTCAAAACCCTCAGAACAGGATGGACCCCAGGGTTTAACCCAGTAGGGTCTGATAGGATAGTACCCAAATTGACCGTGACATATGCAAAAAGTTCCGTCCCTGTCCAAATTCCGTCCCTGCCCCTAGGGATGAGAATAGAACAAGCTGGATTTCCTAACCCTTCCCTGATATGTAGCCCAGGGTCTTCCAATGGGTTCCTGATTATCTCCAGCTCTATAGTGATTACGGTACCAAGTGACCCCCCTGCCGCTCCAAAGACAGTCGCCATTGAGTCTCTCTTTTTTCTAAGTATGGGTACCCAGATTGAAAACCACCTGCCACCAGGTACACCTGCTCCCTCATAGAGGCTGCACACCTCCCCCCCCTCTATCAGTTCAGTAATTAGACTATGTTATCTTTCACCCCTACAAAACAAACTGCCTTCACTATTCGGATAGGACTCACATGAAAGACACCCTGGGGCACTGATCTTCTTGGCATGCAAGCCACAGACCACCAGTTAAGGTACACAAGTAATCTAGGACAGGAAGGACTCCTATGGATATTAACTGAGGAGAATACTGCATGCCCACATATATATCGGAAGTGAGGGCCCTTGGAACAGCCAAGAGCTGGCATCCCCCCATACGATCTTCCTGCACAACTGTTCTCCAGACTCAACAAAAACTATACAATACAAAGCCAGACCTATACACTTTCAACTCATATGTAATCAGGCAGGCTCTCATACCACATGTCTGCAGGTAAATCTAAAAGAAATTGGAAAACAAAAGTTGCATAATGTGTATCCAGCTCAAGGAACTGGTGCTACCATACACAACTGACCAATAGACTAAGAAAAATCTCTTGCAGAACTGAGGCGCTGGGATTACTGAACAGTAGGGGGTACACGAGCCGACCGGTGTGCCTGGACACACAGAGCTATTCATTTAGTCAACTGGTAACAGACAGGAAACTCTAGGAGAAAATAGGATTGCCTGGTGACACGGAAGGAAACAGGTGTGAACTACATTTGGGGACAGGCAGGTAGCTAGGGACATTAGCATACCTTAGCCTAAGGCAATGCAACCTTGTACAGCCAGGCATAACAGCGGGGGAGTTTAACCACTTGACCACTGGGCACTTAAACCCCCTTCCTAACCAGACCAATTTTCAGCTTTCGGTGCTCTCACAATTTGAATGACAATTACTCAGTCATACAACATTGTACCCATTTGAAATTTTTGTCCTTTTTTTCACACAAATAGAGCTTTCTTTTGGTGGTATTTGATCACTTCTGGGTTTTTTATTTTTTGCGCTATAAAAGAAAAACGACTGAAAATTCTGTAAAAATAATTGTTTCTGACATATTAGCAGGTTATCTCTCACACACAGCATATGCATACCACAAATTACACCCCAAAACACATTCTGCTATTCCTCCCGAGTATGGCGATACGATACCCCATGTGTGACACTTTTACACAGCGTGGCCACATACAGAGGCCCAATATGCAGGGAGCGCCATCAGGCGTTCTGGAACACCCAGACCAATTCTGACATTCCTCTCCTACATGTAAAAATCATCATTTATTTGCTAGAAAATTACATAGAACCCCAAAACATTATATATGTTTTTTTAGCAAAGACCCTAGAGAATACAATGGCGGCCGTTACAACTTTTTATCTCGCATGGTATTTTCACCGACATTTTTTGAACACGTGTTTTTAAAAAAACAGTTTTGTGCTTAAAAAAAAAAACAGTAAAGTTAGCCCAATTTTTTTTCATAATGTGAAAGATGAAGTTACGCCGAGTAAATAGATACCCAACATGTCACACTTCAAAATTGCGCACACTCGTGGAATGGCGCCAAACTTCGCTACTTAAAAATCCCCATAGGCGACGCTTTAATTACTTTTACTGGTTACATGTTTTTAGTTACTGAGGAGGTCTAGGGCCAAAATGATTGTTCTCGCTCTAACGTTCGCAGAGATACCTCACATGTGTAGCTTGAACACCGTTTTCATATGTGGGGGGGACTTACGTATGCGTTCGCTTCTGCATGCGAGCACACTGGGACAGGGGTGCTTTAAAAAATAAAATAAAAATGATTGTTCATTTTACTTTATTTTGACATTTTTTTCCCCAAAAATACATTTTTTTATCACTTTTATTCCTATTATAAGGAATGTAAACATCCCTTGTAATAGGAATATAGCATGACAGGTCCTCTTTACAGTGAGACGTGGGGTCAATAAGACCCCACATCTCACCTCTAGGCTGGGAAGACTGAAAAAAAATATATCCTGGCTTTGATTGTAGCGGTGAGTCTGTAAAAGCACCGGAGGGTGGCAGGAGGGCGGGACGTATTGCAGAGTATTGGGGTATTGCGGAGTATTGGGGTATTGCAGAGTATTGGGGCATTGCAGAGTATTGGGGTATTGCAGAGTATCGCGCAGGGTATTGCAGGGTATTGCAGAGTATCGCGCAGGGTATTGGGGTATTGCGGAGTATCACGCAGGGTATTGGGGTATTGCAGAGTATTGCGCAGGGTATTGCAGAGTATTGGGGTATTGCAGAGTATTGGGGTATTGCAGAGTATTGCGCAGGGTATTGCAGAGTATTGCGCAGGGTATTGCAGAGTATTGGGGTATTGCAGAGTATTGGGGTATTGCAGAGTATTGGGGTATTGCAGAGTATTGCGCAGGGTATTGCAGAGTATTGGGGTATTGCATAGTATTGCGCAGGGATAGCTGAGCTGGGATGGATGGCTGGATCTGTGACTGCAGTTGTCACAGATCTAGCCACAGCGCTGCTGCTGACACCCGCTCCCCCCTCTCCGCTCACACTGTACCGAACGGTACAGAGAGGAGAGGGAGAAACCGGCTTCATTAAATGACGCCGGTTTGTTTACAAGTGATCACTCCCTCATTTGACGGAGTGATCACGTGGTAAACGGCCGCCATCAGCGGCAATTTACCCTGATCCGTGATGCGCCTGTCTTCTAGACCCAGCGAGCACGGACACTCACGCGAGCGCGTCCCAGGGGATGCGCAAACGCGGAAGTGCATGAGGACATCCCAGGGATGTTGTGTCACAGCAACTCGACCGCGCTGTAGCAGTATTTTTGCTATAGCGCGGTCGGCAAGTGGTTAAGCAGTAGAATACCCAAAAACCCTTTTACCACTAAAAGCAGTACCCCTGAACGCTACTTAGCCTAATATATGTGTTAGAGTGCCAATTATCCCCTGCAGTCTTACTCAACTTTTCATTTAAAAAAAACGAATACGCAGACTTCAGTTAGTTGGTTCTGCTATTCAGTGGATCAGAACATGCAACCCTATTTTTCCAAATGTGGAGGGAGGAATCTAGAGATAGCGTGGTCTGAACGCCGAGGCAGCTAGACGGAAGCTCTGGGTCTCCAGGTCTCCGGAGCGATGCGTTCGCTTCCCCGCTGCCTCTGACCCCCCGCCGCGAGGTCCCCTTCATGCTCCCCCCCCGCCTCCCCCCTCTATGAATGTAAAAAAGAGAGTGATGAGGGAAAGGGAGGGGTGGACTAGGGAAGTAAAGGGATAAGAAAAAACAAAGGGATTGCACTCACATGGGCCACATCCGTATATGGAATCAAAAAATGAAAAACAATAACTATGGAGAGGTATTGATGGTCAGACTATTGAGGCCACGGAAGTAGTTTAAAAATATAATTTTTATATAATCATTAAATAAAACAAATTAAATGCATGATAACATATACATAAAAATAACAATGATACATATATACAGGTGAACCACTATATACAAAATCCCTAAAGTCGCCGGCGCACGTTTCGCCGTGGGGCTTCTTCAGGACGGATGTTAAGGATTTTGTAAGAAGATGTATAAAAATAGTTGTCTGTAATGATACAGGGTTACATGTTATTCATATTACCACCATAATAAAAAGAGAGAGATTTTTGAAATACAAAACAAACAACAATGAAAGAGAAAGAAATTGCAACATATAATTACATGGCCGATGACTCTGCAACCAATGCAAACCAGGGCACACACCACAATCGGATATTCGATAGTATGTAAGGTACTGGATTCAGAAAAGTCCTCAGAACTTATTATAGATCTGTTCGATGGAAAAATATATATATATATATTTATATATATTATCGCTTAATGTTCTGACAGGAAAAAGTAGAGAAAAAAAAAAAAAAGGGAAAGCGAGAAAGAGGGGGGGAAAAAGAAAAGAGAGAAGGAGGGGATCATTAGTGTAAAATAGAGAAGGGCACAAACGGTATTAAGGAAATCACCTGTTGATTGACAATAGAGTCAAGGTAAGGGTATTTCTAAGGTTCATAAGAAAAACATGATGCTATTGGCAGCCTCCATTCTATGTGAAAAAATAAAGAGAAATCAATAAATAAAGAAAAATATCAACAAGTGCACCAGGTGCCTATATATATCCAAGATACAAAGAGGCAAAGATAAGGGAAAATTTACCAGTGATATAAGACCATAGAGCCAACTGGGACACATAACCAGAAAATGTATTGAGCTTAAGGTTCTCGAGGTGTACCAAGCAACCAATCAGCACGTGGATTTTTAGACTTCCAGATATGAGCCAGCCAATCTGCATAGTGACAATAGAAAAGTACCATGAGCAAGAATTAGCTCTGACAACATCAGTGTCTCAAAAAAAGAAAGAAGGCAGTGGTGAATCCTGCAATAAGTATCTTACCAGATGGTTAATTCGTAAGAGCGTTCGTGTCCCAGGGTGTACATCTGCATGACACACAGCGCATAATGTGGGTTAGGGCTTTAAATACCCTGCAGACGCTCTAATCGCGTGTAACGTGATTGCGTCGTCATTGTGCGCCGTTCGCAAGTGGAGGCGCATAAACACGGGGAGAGAGCTTTGGGCGGAAGTAAACAGAGACGCCCATACATCGCCCAATACATCAGCGTCAGACGCGCACTGCGTCACCGCGCCGCGACGCCCATCCACCCGATCGTCGCACATCTCCAACGAATGGGAGGGGTGGAAGGGGGAGGCACAGCCCTGCCTACCCATCACACACACACCCCTCACCATTGGACAGGTGAATAAGGCAAAGACATCACTTATCCTAACATACATGCGTCGTGTACATGTAAGCAACCCACTAACTAGAGGGGAGGCCCACTGATCAGATATAATAAAAGGAACACACCACAAATATGGCGTGAGAAGCCTGGCAGATGTGAGATACGGAACTAATACATGGTAAACAGGAAGCAGGATTAGTATTAAACCAAGCACAAAAGGAAATTTTAAGTGGATGTCCTGTGACGTGGGTCCACAGAACCTGCTCATTAAAGATTAGAGATTAAACAGAGAGGTGTTACAAGTAAATGTGCAACAGAGTGGAACCAAAAAGTAAACAAAGAGAGGAAGTAAAAAGCCAGAAAAGCGATAAATAGTCCATGTTAGGGGGATTCAGATTTCATATTCGTTTGGTTGTGCGCCCGAACTACATTGGGGAGAATCATCGGGATGAAAGACATGCATGCAGAAGAATCTCTCTCTCTCTCAAACATTGCATATATACAGAGTATTACAAACATTTTAATAAAATCAATTACTTCCTGAATAGATGAATATTTTTTACCAGAAACACAAGCAGCATCTTATGGATATAAAAAAAAAAAAAGAAAAGAAAATTAAAAAAATATATACATAAATTTGGTTGTACATAGCCTATGTCTATTATGGAAATAGAAACACATTGGAAATTCTCTTTCAATATCTTCCACCTTTAATTGAGAGTATCTGTGTCATACCAAATCTTGGGTGCAAAATGCACTTACCCAACCTTTGTATTCGAGTTACCTCTACGCTCGTGTGGGAATGATGGATTAGGCCAACCCTGGGATACACTATTAGGATAGCAAAAACAGACCAACATGTCGTGACATGAAGGTATTTCAGATTAGCGAGGTATACTTAAACATTTAGAAAGGATTTAAAGCTTAAAGACTCATTGAGGCCTGGGGCTTGATTGGCCTGTAAGCGATAAATCCATTGGGTCTCTCGCTGTAGAACCATTTGATCAAAGTTACCACCTCTCTTGTCCTCATGAATGCAATCAAGGACTGCAAATCTTACAAGAGGGATCTCGTATTTATGCATAAAAGCTACATGGTGGCCCATAGTTTTATTCAGCAGTCCATTAGTAATATAGTACATGTGGTCCTTGATACGTTTCCATAGTGGGCGAATGGTTTTGCCCACATAGAAGCTGCCACATGGTCAGAAAATAATATAGATCACTCCTTTGGTCTGACATGTTACATGTGTATGCAGCTTATGTGTCTCACCATTAGGGAGATGAACATTAGATCCTTCATTGAGTAGGTGGCAGTAGTTGCAGTGGCCACATTTAAATATACCTGGTGTCTCTCTCGCGTCTAATGTTGGTTTTTGGTAATTACTTTTAATTAAACGATTCCTGATGGAGGTGGACCGTCTAAAAGTAATACTTGGGTTTAGACCTACGTATTTAGATAGAGTAGGATCAGCTCCGCTCCCTCTAGTACTTGGACTCACCCTGTGCGTGGCGCTTCCCGCCGTTACCTGGTGGTCATCGGGTCGCTGGGTTTTGGGGGAGAGTGGCAGCACCGGGTGGGGCGATCGCTGCATGACACACGTCGGACACACGTCGGATGTGTGTGGTGGTTTGCTAGCAGCCGGTGACAAGGGCAGAGTAAGAGAGGTTAGCCAGTGGCATCCGGAGGCTGGGTCGAATCAAGGAGCGCGGAGAGAGGGAGCAACAGCTGAGACGACCGGAGACCACCAGCCCACCAGCCCCCTGCGTACCCCCCGATGCACCAAACACTCCTAAAGATACAGAGAAGAGATGTAAGTAACCAACACTTTGTCACTCTGCAAGCAGCGTTAAAGGTCTCGAGAGGGAATAATGTAAGCAGCAAAGTAAGCAACAGAGCGTGAGTACAACATCACTACATACTATACTATACTTTTGCTACATTGCTATACTGCTAATACCACTATTGGGAAAAGGAAAAAAAAAAAGAGGTACTTGGACAGTGTCATGCCATCAGGAGGAGAAACCATAGAAGCACTAAAGCACGGATATATCACTACATTGGCCTGACGATTTTTCTTTCCCCTCTGGCTTAGTTCCCCTCCCTCATTCATAGTATCTCTTCCTCATCGTTTCCAGTACATACCAGGGGGAAAAAAAGTACTAAACCATAGCTTGGGACATAGCTTGGGACTTTGTATTAGACCCTGGGGAAAAAAAAAGGCTTCAAACTGTTACATCAGATGTTTGCGTTATTACTTATTGAATTTATAACGTTTTTGATGGGAAAGAACAAAGAACACACAGAACATAGAAGTGAGTAGGGATGAGCCGAACACCCCCACGTTCGGTTCGCACCAGAACCGTCGAACATTTAGAACCCCATTGAAGTCTATGGGACTCGAACGTTCGAATTCAAAAACGGACGTTTTAAAGACCAATTTTCAAGTTATTGTTGGAAAACGTCTTTCAGAACCTGGGTCTTGCCCCAGGGAACATGTATCAATGGAAAAAAGTTTTAAAAACGGTCGTTTTTAAGACCAATTTTAAAGTTATTGTTGGAAAACGTCTTTCAGAACCCGGGTCTTGCCCCATGGAACATGTATCAATGGAAAAAAAAGTCTTAAAAACGGTCGTTTCGTTTCACTCGAATTTGCCGCGAACGATCGTTTTTGTTCGATTTTCGACGAACGATCAAACGGACGATGTTCGAGTCGAACGTACGTTTGTTTCGAACGCAAAGCTCATCCATAGAAGTGAGTAATTAACAGCACATGGACTTGCAGAGGACTCCCTTTATTTTTTCCTCTTTTCCCCTCTGGTTTAATCTCTCTTCCTTACTGTTTCGGATTTAAGCTAGTAGTCAGCAGTCAGCAAATAATTAAAATATAAAAAAAAAAAATCTTGTCAAGGTTAATAGGGTTGGGGAGGATTGTAGGAGGACACGGTCTGTGTGTCAGGTCTGCTGGCTGTGGGACCCAGCTGGCAGGTTTTTGCTCCTCTGAAGTATTGTGCTGGTTCGGCACCGTCGCTCCCCCTCCCCTGTGAGGACTTGCCGAGACACCTTTTCCCACCGCCGCCAACGCTTTGGGGCTGCAGGAGGAGTGCCTAAGAGGTGACAGTGGGAGGACAGGAGGGCACCCAGCCCTGTCCACCTAGAGGGTCGAAGCCAGGACCAACGGGTCATCAATGGGTCATCAGAGACGGCAGATAGAGCTTAGGGCTCAGAGGATAGGTGGCAAATTTTAGGTTCCCCCTGTTCAGAGCCTGCTTAAAGCCTTGCCTTATAAAACACTCTCGGAAGCCAAGTTGGGATATATGGGACAAAGGGGACTTTTGATTAACTAGTCAGTCTACTAGAGGAAAAGCACTAAGGTGGAATTAAACCGAGTAGCCGTTGGAACCAACAATGAGTACAAAGGCCAGAGGAGCGAGAGGGGGGGCTATGTCAACCCCCCGTCTAAGTCAAAGTCCGGGCCCGATGAACAAATTCGTAACCCACGGGACCAACGGGGATAAATTACCAGTTGAGAGACAACAAGGTGTTAAAAACAGCCAGGCCGACAAGGAGAAGAAAAAAGATAAGGTAAAACTGGCTACTAAAAACCCAGTAGAACTGGACACACTTTTTGCGCCTCTGACTGACTATAAGACTGAACCGCTATCCGATCAGAGAGCACACGACGAACTACAAGATAGGTCAGTATTACCAACAAAAATTGAAATACAAGGTATGTTCGCAGCTCTAGAAAAATCACTCAAATCACAAATGGAGAGAATGGAGAGAAACATGGGCCACATTCTGGAAAGATTGGAGGAAGTGGAAAAACAAACAGATCAAAATGTGAGAACCATCAGAAAACTGAAGGATGAAATCATAGCTATAAAAAAAGAACAGCAGGAACAAGCGTATAAAGCAGAAGACCAGGAAAATAGAGATAGAAGGAAAAATATTAGAATACGCAGGGTTCCAGGCTCCCAGCCTGAGAATCTTCCAGAAATAATACGAAAAATTTGTAACCCACTACTGGACAGAGAAATAACCTCCCCATTAAGAATTGAACGTGCGCATAGGATCAGAAGACCAAGAGAAATATCTCAGGAGAATCCTAGAGATATTATCATCAAGTTTGAAAGCTGGGAAGAGAAAAACCAACTATGGAAAAATTTGAGATCAAAATCCCCAATAAAATTTGAAGAGCATACCATCCAAATATACCAGGATCTATCCCAAGAGACGCTTAAAAGAAGAAGAAGAAGAAGCCTCAGACCATTACTACGGGTGCTGCAGGAGCAAGGACTACAATACAACTGGGGATTTCCTGCATGTCTGATCGGCAGGAAAAATGGGGCCTCAGCTAGACTAAGATTCATAGAAGAAATACCAGAATTCCTTCAAAAATTTGATATCCCAATACTGAGCAGTTATTGAGGTGATGTGACGGAGAGGGGGGTAAGGAAGGAAAAAGATGGAAAGATAAAAAAAAAAGGGAAAAATAAAGGAAAAAAATGGGGGAAAGGAGGAATTGGAATGGGGGGGGGTGAGGGGTATAATGGGGATTAGTAAAATTAGATTAAATAAAGGGAGGAGACCTGGGGGCTGGAGACCGTGGTAGCACCTCGGCGTCAATCCCCTAGAAATAGGGGCGACAAAGGCCGCGGCGACCAGTTCTCCACCTTATAAAATGGAGCATAGGAGCACTAAGGGGGTGCAAGGGGAGATGCTCCACAGCAAGACCTTAGGGTCTCAGTTCCATCAGGGAAGGAGGGTGGGTCGGGGGAATGGGGAAGGGGGTTGAGGGGGGTTGAGGGGGGGTTAGATGGGAAGGGTAGGAGTCGAGGATCGGTTATCTGTCAGAAAAGAGAAAAGATAGGGAAAAAGAAAAAAATATGTCCAATGTAAATTTTATCACATATAATGTAAGAGGCCTTTGTTCCCCAGGGAAAAGACATATGATCTTAAAAGAAATCGAAAGATATTCCGCAGAAATTGTTTTTCTTCAAGAGACACATATAACAGTTGACTCTGGTGTTAGACTCTATTCTCGGGCAGTCCCAACATGGTACTATGGAGATTCCCCACAGAAAAGATCAAGGGGGGTCGCCATAGGGATAGGGAAAAATATTAGTTTTGGGGTGGAAGAAAGGAGATTCGACCCAGATGGTCGCTATTAGTTCTTGAGAGGGACCCTACAAGGGAAAAAATATACGCTGGCAAACATATACTGCCCTAACAAACACCCCCAAAAATACCTTAAGAAGATCCTAAATGTATTAATGGACTTTAAACAGGGCTATGTAGTTTTGGCAGGCGACTTTAATCCCTCATTGGAACATCATCTCGACAGGGCGTCGGGTGTACAGATGCGAGACTCTAAGCAACAGCGAATACTGAACTTTTTTTTGTCTAAACACCAACTAATAGATCCTTGGAGAATAGCATACCCAAATAAAAAGGATTATACATACTATTCTTCCGTGCACAATACAAGATTAGATTACATAATGGTAGATCATGGAGTTTTGGAATATGTAAAAAAAAAAAAAAACTTCAATAGGCGTAATATCAATTTCAGACCAAGCCCCTGTAATTGTTAGAATACACTTTCCGGAGATAGAACAAAGAAAAGGGACATGGAATCTTAATGAAGAATTGATTGACGACACAGAAGTCTGTGACATAGCAAAAAAAGAAATAGAGCAATATTTTCTGGTAAATAACACACCGGACGTCAGTACTGCAACTATATGGGAAGCTCACAAGGCATGTATAAGGGGAAAGTTTATCTCCTTAGGGGCAGAGAAGAAAAAGGCAAAAGAAGCAAACAGAAAAAAAGATAATAAGTGAGTTACAAGACCTGGAACACAAACATAAAAATCAAGGAGAAAGTGAAATATATCAGGAAATAGTGATCAAAAGGGCCCAACTCAGAGACTTGATGGAATTAGAAACTAGAAACATATTTAAAAACGTAGTAAAAGAAAGATATATATGGGGGAATAAACCGGGGAAATATTTGGCCAGGATCTTAAAGGAAAAAAGAAACATAAATGATATTGAAAAAATTTAAAATCAAGGAGGGCCGATTAAATATAAAACGTCTGAGATACCTGAGGCCTTTCAGACTTTTTATAGTGCACTGTACTCCATTAGAATACCTGGAGGAAGCTAATCTATCAAAGTTGACACAAGAAAACGCTGAACTTTTAGAAGACCCAATAACGCAGGGGGAAATAAGCCAAGCCATTCAAGAAATACCCGCAGGTAAGAGCCCAGGCCCAGATGGACTACCGATCAAGTACTATAAAAAATTTAAAGAACTCTTGGTCCCAGAGTTGTGTAATTACTTTAATAGATTGCGAGAAAAGGAAGAAATAAGGAAAGAATCCCTCCTTGCTAATATCTCAATTATCCCCAAAATGGGAAAAGATAGTACTCTTTGCTCTAGTTACCATCCAATTGCATTATTGAATGCTGATATAAAGAACTATGCAAAGATATGGGCAATGAGGATAAAGGCATTCATGCCGGACTTAATCAATGCAGATCAGACAGGATTCATAAAAGGGAGAGAAGGGTGGGATAACAGCTTAAGAACGGTACTGATCCTACAGGGGGATTGCAAGAAGAAACCCCCAGTCGTACTCATGTCAATAGATGCTGAAAAAGCTTTTGATAGAGTCGACTGGGGGTTTATGTTGGAAACCCTGCGAAATATAGGAATGGGGCCTAGATTTATGAAATGGGTAGGAAATCTCTATAACTCTCCGACAGCAAGAGTAAAGGTCAATGGGAGTGTGTCGTCTGTGTTTGATATGATGAACGGATGCCGGGTGTTGATGTCAGGAGGACGGTGGAGGACGGTGGCCGATCAGGGTCAAAACATAACACCTGTTATGTGTTCTGTTTTGACCCTGATCGGCCACTGTCCTCCTGATGTCAACACCCGGCATACGAGCTGTTCCTCCTCCAGCTTATCGATCGTGGACACCGCTCTCCACCGGCTTTTGAACTAATAATCAACACATCCCACGGACATTTCTGTATTAGCTGCCGTCTTATCTTGGATCACCAGCATCCGATCCCCTGCTTGTGACATACTCGGTGGATGTTGCACACGCTCGACACCTCCTGGTTCAGTAGACTGCCAGCACTTCATCTTCTGATGCTGTTATACAATATGTAAGTGCTGGATACTTTTATTTGTTATTAAAATTATACTAGATAACCTAGAGGCGCGTTTTCCTTTCTTTTTTAAAAAAAACATTATGAAACCTGACCGACCGACCTAAAATTGTCTTATTCGGAAAGGCTGAAAACCCAGTTATCGAATCTGAGGGATAAAACACAAAATAAAAGTTAGTAATAAACATTCATTTTTTTTTCCTTAACCTGGAAACAAAACAATGGTTATATACCTGTAACAAGACATTAGCATATGAAACACAAATATACATTACATTAGATAACATGTGCACTTTTTAAAATACCAAAAATTGTTGAGCTCAACTGTTCATTAATATGTATTACTTATTACATAATAATGCCACGTGGATATATTTTTTATTTATTTATTAATGTATTTATTTATTTTTAATGGTATACCAATAATTCCCCCCAAAAGAAAAGTGTATTCACCATGGTTAAAAATGAGCAGCTCAAAACAAACACATTTTTTTTATAAGTCCCCCCTTTGTCTTGCAAGACAGTTATACTTCACCATACTGAGCACATTGAAAAACCTCAAAAACAGTTTCTTCTATGGAAACAAAAATTACAGTTAATACACACATACATATAAACATACATTATTAGGAGGCATTTTACTTTTGTTTCACAGTTCAATCAGCTCACTCAGTTTGCATGACAATACAGCTGTTCACACATTCTCACAGACCTGGAAAGAAGGGGGGTCATTTGGGCTGTCAGCAGCTGAGAACACACGTCACACACACACCATTCAATTAAACTTGTGTCAAAGAAAGAGGGGGGGGTGGTTGCTTCTTGAACTATAGAACACCATTCCTTATTTTTAAACTTTAACAAACACAAAACAAATCATCATGCCACCAAACACAACATCACAATCCATGGATCTCACACACTTCCACGCAACAAACATAAGGATGTGTACACACTTAGCCTACTACACCTTGTAGACAAAAATATTTAGCACATTTCTTTGATAGAACTGCACTCCCCCCACACACATTCACACACTTATCTAGTTCAAATATGACCTCTAGACATAACACACATCAGCATGTTCTCTCTCATACTTGAATCCATAACCTCTGTTCATCAGTGGCTGTCCCTGCTTGTCCCTATTAAAAATACTCACCTCATCAGTTCTGTTATTCTACCATCCCTGCCCTCCAAGCATCTCTTTTATTTGTTCGTATCATCTTTCCGTGGTGACTATACCACAGGGCTTCCCAAGCGCTTGGCTTGAAAGTACCCCTCTTAGAATATTGCTTGCCAGTCCACCGATTCCCAATATTGCATATATTTCACAACCCAAGGTCCATATTTATCTATCATTTCTTCCTTCGGGGTCAAGTGGTAAGGTTCCCCATGGTTAGACTCCCTTTATTTAGTGTAATGCAAATGAGGGGTGCAATCAGCGCAAAAATATATAAGATCAACGTGATTAATAAAACATATAAATAACAATGAGTGACAATAAGAATGGAGAAATGTATCACTACATATCTTCCATAAATATAAGGTGCAAGAAAAACTTTACAGTTGATGTACCATAGGAATG
Source organism: Rana kukunoris (assembly GCA_029574335.1). NCBI lineage: Eukaryota > Metazoa > Chordata > Amphibia > Anura > Ranidae > Rana > Rana kukunoris. The sequence goes on along the minus strand of CM056055.1, from coordinate 86,489,154 downwards.
CTAGCTAAGCACCATAAAGGACCTTCACAAAATCCAAAATAGTATAGAAAATCTAAAAAAAGTGCAGCGCAAACCATATAAAATGAGGTGAAATAAATGTATATAATAAAAGTCCAACACAATTCGTGATGAAAAAAGGGGAAGAATCTAAAGTAGAATCAAATGAAGGTCTTCACCACGTGAGAGAAAAAGGGGTAGCAAACTTGAAGCTTATCCCTCCACCAGTGCAGATGGCTACTCTCACCTTAGATCGAGACCACTGGGTTAGCAGATGGTCACTTAGGCATAAAGGAAACAACGTGAATGATGTTGCAAATCTTCTAATGTCAGTCTCGGCGTGGATACCGGAACATGGGAACATAAGAGAAAGACAACGGGGGGGCGTGGCTTGCCTTGTGAGAAGATGGACGCTTAATCCCTGAGCTCCGACAGACCGCAGCCTTTCATCAGCCTTTCTAGGAGACGAGTTAGAGCTTTACCTCCCTGAGAGATGGGAACCTCTTCCCGACACTCCTCGGCCTCTAGGTCACGCTCCCCGAGAGACACGACCGGTGGACTGACCCAGCAAATACTGGACATGTTCCGGGCCCAGAGATCCAATATGGCGACGCCACCTCACGCATCGGCACCCACCCTTGCCCCGTTGGACATCGTCCTGACACCGGCAGCCCCATCCCCGCCCGGTCTGGGTGTCGGGGCCCCAGAATCTTCTGTACACCCGAGCCTTTCTGATCTCCATGCCGTGGCTGCGGATATAAAGAACACGCTGTTTGCGGCCATTACAGACCTCAGCCACGAAATGCGCGCCATCTCCACTAGAGTGCAAGAGATAGAGATCACCACGGCCCAACACCAGACAGCCCTACAGAGAACAAACCATAAGTTGGACACCCACACCCTACAACTCCGGGACCTCCAGAGACACGTGGAGGACCTGGACAACAGAGGCCGCAGACGGAACCTGAGGGTAAGAGGCCTACCTGAATCGGTGGAGCCGGACGATATCATGCCCGCGATAACGGACCTCTTCAACCAGGTCCTGGATAGGCCTCCGCAAACGCCGATCCCGATGGAGCGAATCCACAGAGCTCTGCGACCGCGTGGTAAAGATGCGGACCCGCCGAGGGATATCATCTGCTGCCTGGAGAGCTTCCAGACGAAGGAAGACATCCTACGAAAGGCGCGTGGAAAACCCAGGCTGGAACGTGAAAGTCGCCCGATCCAGATTTACCAGGACCTGTCCGCTATCACCCTACGCCATCGTAAGGACCTCCGCCCACTGCTTGGCGTCCTCCGAACACAGGGAATCCAGTATCGCTGGAAGTTCCCTTTCGCCCTTTCCGCCTCACATCTTGGGCGCACGGCACTCCTCCGAGTCCCGGAGGAACTAGACAACTTCTGCCGGGCTTTGGACATCCCGTTCGTGGACCTTCCAAACTGGTATGCCGAATTTGCCGTACATGACCTGCGTCGCAGAACCCCCAGAGAGGAACCGATGGATGCGCAAGCCTCCCGATACAGAAGACGCTGCTCGCCTTCCTCCGACAGGGATCCCCTACCATCCGCATCTCAACCTGGGAGTTATCCCCTAAGCCCACACTCAGCACCGCTTCCTCGCAAACCATATAAAATGAGGTGAAATAAATGTATATAATAAAAGTCCAACACAATTCGTGATGAAAAAAGGGGAAGAATCTAAAGTAGAATCAAATGAAGGTCTTCACAACGTGAGAGAAAAAAGGGTAGCAAACTTGAAGCTTATCCCTCCACCAGTGCAGATGGCTACTCTCACCTTAGATCGAGACCACTGGGTTAGCAGATGGTCACTTAGGCATAAAGGAAACAACGTGAATGATGTTGCAAATCTTCTAATGTCAGTCTCGGCGTGGATACCGGAACATGGGAACATAAGAGAAAGACAACAATATAAGAGCCTCCGCTGGATAAACGCTTTAATTAAATAGGCATTATACAGGCTACTTACATTTTACAAGATGTTTACAGGCATGTACACAAAACTGACGGCTCACAGAGTTCACAGGATGTAGCACCGAGCGGCGTGTAAAGCTCCAGACCCCCGGACGCGTTGTGTGTAAGACACTTCTTCAGCAGGGCGGAGCCGGGCACGTCACCCGTTTGGTATTAAATAAGCTACGGATACCATAGCAACCCCAATCAACTAACAACGTGATCAAGCACGTCCCGCGTCACGCCTTCATGATGGGCAGCTTTATTGTTCGTTCAAAGACAAACAAACAAACACCTCGGAAGGTAATAGCGCCATCTTGTGGTCACTAAACAGGTGTCAGTCCTAAGGCATTTGTAGGAAGTGAGTCAAAAAATATGCAGTTATAAAACGTCGCTCAGTGACAGCAAGAGAACTCTGCGAGTATTATTTCAAAGAGCCACAAATGGCACCATAAAAACATATATTTATTTGCATCTGATTATTACAGAAAAGTATGTACAATACATCTCTTGGTTAGCCAATCATAAAAGATATGACCAGTCTAACTGTACATAATTCATAATAAATATAAAAAGGTATAATAAAAAATATCAAAAATATTTAAAAAATATAAAAAATATTATTAAACCTGTATAAATAAACCAATAGGGATTTGAGGCCTAACAAAAACCAATATAAAGTATTTCTATAATCCTGAGTCCATAATTGAACTACAAGATATTAATTAAACCTCTGATTAATTTAATAAAGTAATAACAATTATAAAAATGATATTGAAAATAGATTAATATTGTATAAATTCATTATATGAACTATAAAAAATATATATGATATATAATATACATAATATATATAAATGAGTGTAGGAAATATATCAACAGTTAAAATAAGATAGAAAGTTGAAACATTAAAACCTCCTAGGAACCTTCTAACAGAGGGAATCATTTATTAGAGATAAAACAGTTGAGATCGAAATCGACATTCAGCCCCTCTGGCTTGAGAACCCTAGTCTCATATATCCAGAAGGATTCTCTCTGGCTAATACGTCGTAAATAATTTCCTCCTCTCCAATGTTTGTCAACTCTCTCAAGTCCCCAGAACTTCAAACATCTGGGATTCCTATCGTGACATTGTCTGAAATGTCGAGACACACTATGGGAGCGCAGGCCCAATTTAATATTGTTCACGTGCTCTCCGACTCTTACAGCTAAGACACGTGAGGTGCGGCCTACATACTGGAGTCCACAATCACACTCCAGCATGTAGACCACACCCACTGTATTAAAGGTGATAAGATTTTTGATGAAATAGGACTTATTGGTCGAATGGGAAGTGAATTCCTTCCGCTTTTTTATATTGAATTTACACTGCTTACATGCCTAACAACGGCCACAAGCAAAGAAACCTGAGAGGAAGGAGAAAATTGTGTTTTCCCTATACACAGGTGGGTCTAAGGCACCTGGGGCAATCACATCTCTCAAGGTGGGAGCTTTCTTATAAATAAAAAGAGGTTGTACAGGAAGGACAGATCCCAGAATCTTGTCCTTCCTCAGAACTTCCCAGTGTTTTTTAACCACTTCAATACCCAGCCATATACAATTGACGGCCTGGAATGGGATTTACCATCCTAAGTGGCCGTCAATTGACGGCCTGGGTATTGCAGGCGAATATCTGGATGATGCCTGCAGCCAGAGGCATCATCCAGATATCCTCTTCTTCAGCCGGCGATTCTGCACAATGTAAGAACGATCATAGCGGCGGTTCCGCCGCTTGATCGTTCTTACAGGCCGCGGGAGGGGACATCCCCCCCCTCCCGCCACCATCCGGTGCTTCTCCGGGCTTACCTGTACCTTCGGGGGCCCGGAGAACGAATCGTCGGCGGCGGCAGGAAGCATAGAGATGACTGGTGACCAGATGGTCACCAGTCATCTCTATGACCGTCGGAGGACCCGGGCGCGATCTGATGACGTCACGCCCGGGTCCCCGTATGTAAACAAAGCCGCAATTGCGGCTGTAAGTCACCATTCATGAGATCGGTGAATTTTTTTTCACCGATCTCATGGTTTCCAGCCTGGAGGTGAGATGTGAGGTCTTATTGACCCCACATCTCTCCATAAAGAGGACCTGTCACACACATTTCCTATTACAAGGGATGTTTACATTCCTTGTAATAGGAATAAAAGTGGAAAAAAAAAATGAAAAAAAGTGTAAAAATAAATAAAAAATAAGTAAAAAAAAATAATAAAAGATAAAAAAAAAATTAAAACGCCCCTGTCCCCGATAGCTCGCGTGCAGAAGCGAACGCACACGCAAGTCCCGCCGACATATGTAAACGCCGTTTAAACCACACATTTGAGGTATCGCCGCGTGCGTTAGAGTGCCAGCAACTAATCTAGCACTAGATCTCCTCTGTAAATCTAAACTGTAACCTGTAAAAAATAAATAAAGCGTTGCCTATGGAGATTTTTAAGTACCAAAGTTTGGCGCCATTCCATGAGTGTGCACATAATTAGAGACATGTTGGGTCTCTATTTACTCGGTGTAACATAATCTTTCACATAATACAAAAAAATTGGGCTAACTTTACTGTTTTGTTATTTTTTTAATTCATAAAACATTTTTTTTTACAAAAAAAAGGCGTTTGAAAAATAATTGCGTAAATACCGTGCGAGATAAAACGTTGCAATGACCGCCTAGGGTGTCTGCTAAAAAAAACATCTATAATGTTTGGGGGTACTGTGTAATTTTCTAGCAAAAAAATGATGATTATTACATGTAGGAGAGAAGTGTCAGAATAGGCCCGGTATGGAGGTGGTATAAAAGCCTAGTATTGAAGCGGTTAATAATGGTTTTGAACTGGCGGTGTTGGATATTGTAATCCAAAACCATCTTGAATTCGAACTTCTCCGTTTCACTGGATGATTTATGAGAGTCCGCAACCAGATCAGCTCGACTTAAATTACCCACTCGGGACAGTTCGTGATCAATATGGTCTTTCTTATACCCTTTTTGGAGAAACCTTTTGGACAGAGTTTTGGACTGGGCATAGAAATCAGTATCCAACGTGCAATTACACCTTAGGTGACTAAATTGACCCCTAGGGATATTGACCAACCAATTACGATGGTGACAGCTGTCTATAGGTATATAACCATTCCTGTCAGATGGTTTGAAATAATTCCGAGTAATGAAAGACTCTCCTTCTTTACAAATTTCCAAATCCAAAAAAACGACCTTATTAGCATCTATATTCCACGTGAGTGAGATGTTTTTGGTGTTGTTGGTTAACCTCAATAAAAAAACTCTCAAGGCTGGGCTGGTCCCCTTCCCAAACCATAATGAGATCGTCTATATATTGTTTATAGCACTTCAACTGTGCTGGGGGGTCATTGAAAATACTCTCTTCTTCCCACAGGGCCATGAATAAATTGGTGACGCTGGGGACAAATTTTGCCCCCATCGCGACACCCATTATTTGGAGATAGAATCCTCTATTGTACCAAAAATAATTTTTGATTAAACAAAATTCAAGACATTGGAGAAGGAATTTCAGACAAACCCCACTTAACAGCCAAAATGGCGTCAGCATGACCTATTATGGTATAAAGAGAGCTGACGTCTGCTGTAATGAGGAGACTTTCAGAGGAACAGGATAACGACTCAAAGATTTGGATACACTGCTTAGTATCTCTTAAAAAGGACCTGGTGTTAGAGACCAAGGGTTTCAGAAAGAAGTTAATATATTGGCCCAATCTAGAGGAAACGGAATCAATTGCGTTTACTATCGGCCGCCCTGGAGGGTGGGTGGGATTTTTGTGTATCTTGGGCAAAAAGTATATAAAAGGGGTTCTACAAGCCCAAGGATCAAGATATTCCGCTTCTTTTTTAGAGAGAACTTTCCTCTTAACTCCCTTTTTGACTAGTGACGTAAGGTTTCCCTTAAATTCAAAAATCGGGTCACTCTTCAGGAGTTGATAAATATTAGAGTCGTTTAGTAAACATTTCATTTCATCTGAATAAAATTGTTTAGACATGACAACCAAACCTCCCCCCTTATCAGAGGGGCGTATAACAAGCTTTTTATTAGATTCCAATGAGGCCAGCCCCCTTTTGATAAAGAGGGGGTCATGAACTTTTCTAACTTTCATTTGGTCCAAGTCACTCAAGACCATGTTCTTGAACACATCTATGTGTCGAGTGTCCAAGTTAGAAGGGTTGAAAACACTTTTGGTCCTGAGGGTGGAGTGGGTACCAACTGGGATTAATGAGGACCTTTCGGCCGGTTTAGACAAAAAAATATTTTTTAATATTCAAGGTTCTAACAAACTTTGATACATTCACATAAGTTTGGAATTTGTTAAAATTCCTAACCTGTGCAAACTTGAGACCTTTGTCAAGGATACGTAACTCATCATCGGACAAAGAGGTCCCGCTGATATTGAAAATACCCGTGCCTGCCCAGACAGGTGTTTTATAGTTACCTACAAATAAGGCATTATGCCCAGACAATAGCCCCAAAGCTCCAATTCTCACAACCATCCCCATTTGAACGTATAGTTCTGGAGGGGCACCATAGAAGGGGGTTGATCACAGATATCTACCAGCTGCTAAACGCATATGATTGGCAGGGGCGGGGGAAGCATGTATATATGCTGAAGTGGGAGAGAGAACTAGGGGAGTCACTGCCGATGGAGGCCTGGCAGGCCGTCTGGAGGCAGGCTGCTAAATCGTCCCTGTGCACCTTGTATAAAGAAAACTCATATAAAATTTTGTGCTTCTGGTACCAAACCCCGGACATACTCCACAAAATATTTCCCTCCACCTCTGACCGATGCTGGCGATGCCATCAGGACAGAGGCTCTCTCTTCCACATCTACTGGACGTGCCCCCTTATCACCCCGTTTTGGCAGTCCACGCAACGGCTGCTTACCCATCTCTTTGAGACGCCAATCCCCCTAACCCCTAAACTATTTTTGCTAGGTATCTCCCAACCCCGCCTGGCCAAACCATATAAAAAACTGCTTAGACACATACTAACGGCGGCTAGATGCCTGGTAGCCCTTAACTGGAAAAAATCCACACACCCATCCCAAGAAGCCCTTTACGCTAGGATCAAGGACGTAGAGCTGATGGAGCGGATAACAGCCAGGATACGTAATGGCATGGATGCCCACGACGAGGTCTGGAGCGAGTGGCACCGGCGGGAGGACCCGCCGGGGGCAGACGAGGTGACAGACGCGGTGACCTGATTCTCCCTTCCCCCTCTTCTCCCCTTTTCTTTTCTTGACCCTTCTCTCCTCTTATACAATCTACTGTTTCGGTGTCACCGTTGACACCAGAGTTTAGAAAACGGTTTGAAATGTAAAATTTGTTGACACGACTGGCAGTAGAGCCAGCTTTTAGATCAGAGCCCAATGGGTCGGGAACTTGATCCCTTCTCTACCCATAAAGGACAAGAGTAATACTTGTATTCTTGGATAAGTCTTTGCTTTGGCTTTTTGTTATTACCTGCACTTATCTGTATCTTGCGAACTGTTTCATATAAATAAAAAAAATGTTAATTGGATGAAAATACCCGTGCCTAGCGGGACCTTGTCCTTTTTGACAACTCTTCTTCCGGCCCATTTCCCTCTCGGTCTCTTCTTTTGCCCCCCTTGTTTCCAGTTGGAGTAAGGGGGGGCAGGGTCCCACCATTGGGGTGGGTTCCCTAAAAAAAAAACTTGTGAATCATCCCTATTAGATAGTGGGGCAAAGCGGTTGTTTACAGGTACGGGATTGTCATAGTAATTATAGTTCTCTCCCCAACCGTTACTTTGGGAATAGCCTCCTCTGGAGGTTGGTGTATGATAGGGTTTACCCCTGTGGTTGGTATTGTATTGGGGATTCCCATATGGATGAACCGGATATGGAGGAACAAAGTGATTACCTCTGCCTTTATCACCCCGACTTTTACCCCCCGACCTCGCGGAGGATGAGGTGGGCGATTGGGTGGTTGGTCAAAGTAAGAAGAGTGAGCTCTAGGGGTATTTTTATGGGTTTTCGGGGTAGACGGTGCAGGGTCGTTGGAAGTAGTATTAGGAGCCATGCCCGAAGGCCCGACATTAGACTGCCATTTAAAAACTTCCTTCCGTGCATAGTCACCAGAATCCCTAATATACTTGCCTTTCTTTTTGTTTTGTGTATCGTGATCCCATTTAATCAGTTTATTTTTCAATTCACCTGATAATTTGGCAAAATCTGAATGATTTTTATGTGTTTCCATTTTGATTTTAATATCAGAGATTTGATGTTCTATCGTTCATTTTTCTCTATTTTCTCATCAAAAGGAAGCCCATAAGTTCCTCACCTTTTTTATTAAAAAAATTATACCATTCCTGTAATGATTCATCATCATTCAGGCCATCACTAGGTGGGATATCCCAACTGAGACGTCTAGGTATCAGACCGTCTCTGATGTATTGTTCAAAGGACGTAACTTCCCACCAGGCCTTAATCTTTTTTTCAAAGAGAAAACCAAATTTTTTAAACAAAGAAGAAATATCATCAGGACTGGCAACAGGTGCGGAATTAGAAAAGACATCACTAAGTTTGATCTCTCGGATTTAAAAAAAATTGGAAAACCTCCATTAATGCTGCTAAAGGCGGTAGCGAAAAGACACAGAATAATGCAAATGAGGGGTGCAATCAGCGCAAAAATATATAAGATCAACGTGATTAATAAAACATATAAATAACAATGAGTGACAATAAGAATGGAGAAATGTATCACTACATATCTTCCATAAATATAAGGTGCAAGAAAAACTTTACAGTTGATGTACCATAGGAATGCTAGCTAAGCACCATAAAGGACCTTCACAAAATCCAAAATAGTATAGAAAATCTAAAAAAAGTGCAGCGCAAACCATATAAAATGAGGTGAAATAAATGTATATAATAAAAGTCCAACACAATTCGTGATGAAAAAAGGGGAAGAATCTAAAGTAGAATCAAATGAAGGTCTTCACCACGTGAGAGAAAAAGGGGTAGCAAACTTGAAGCTTATCCCTCCACCAGTGCAGATGGCTACTCTCACCTTAGATCGAGACCACTGGGTTAGCAGATGGTCACTTAGGCATAAAGGAAACAACGTGAATGATGTTGCAAATCTTCTAATGTCAGTCTCGGCGTGGATACCGGAACATGGGAACATAAGAGAAAGACAACGGGGGGGCGTGGCTTGCCTTGTGAGAAGATGGACGCTTAATCCCTGAGCTCCGACAGACCGCAGCCTTTCATCAGCCTTTCTAGGAGACGAGTTAGAGCTTTACCTCCCTGAGAGATGGGAACCTCTTCCCGACACTCCTCGGCCTCTAGGTCACGCTCCCCGAGAGACACGACCGGTGGACTGACCCAGCAAATACTGGACATGTTCCGGGCCCAGAGATCCAATATGGCGACGCCACCTCACGCATCGGCACCCACCCTTGCCCCGTTGGACATCGTCCTGACACCGGCAGCCCCATCCCCGCCCGGTCTGGGTGTCGGGGCCCCAGAATCTTCTGTACACCCGAGCCTTTCTGATCTCCATGCCGTGGCTGCGGATATAAAGAACACGCTGTTTGCGGCCATTACAGACCTCAGCCACGAAATGCGCGCCATCTCCACTAGAGTGCAAGAGATAGAGATCACCACGGCCCAACACCAGACAGCCCTACAGAGAACAAACCATAAGTTGGACACCCACACCCTACAACTCCGGGACCTCCAGAGACACGTGGAGGACCTGGACAACAGAGGCCGCAGACGGAACCTGAGGGTAAGAGGCCTACCTGAATCGGTGGAGCCGGACGATATCCTGCCCGCGATAACGGACCTCTTCAACCAGGTCCTGGATAGGCCTCCACAAACGCCGATCCCGATGGAGCGAATCCACAGAGCTCTGCGACCGCGTGGTAAAGATGCGGACCCGCCGAGGGATATCATCTGCTGCCTGGAGAGCTTCCAGACGAAGGAAGACATCCTACGAAAGGCGCGTGGAAAACCCAGGCTGGAACGTGAAAGTCGCCCGATCCAGATTTACCAGGACCTGTCCGCTATCACCCTACGCCATCGTAAGGACCTCCGCCCACTGCTTGGCGTCCTCCGAACACAGGGAATCCAGTATCGCTGGAAGTTCCCTTTCGCCCTTTCCGCCTCACATCTTGGGCGCACGGCACTCCTCCGAGTCCCGGAGGAACTAGACAACTTCTGCCGGGCTTTGGACATCCCGTTCGTGGACCTTCCAAACTGGTATGCCGAATTTGCCGTACATGACCTGCGTCGCAGAACCCCCAGAGAGGAACCGATGGATGCGCAAGCCTCCCGATACAGAAGACGCTGCTCGCCTTCCTCCGACAGGGATCCCCTACCATCCGCATCTCAACCTGGGAGTTATCCCCTAAGCCCACACTCAGCACCGCTTCCTCGCAGGGCACGCAGAGTACGTTGAGAATAGACAGCTCTTCACGGATGGGTCCATACCGGAGGATAAGCCTTTGTTCCCGCTCACCTACCTCCCTCACTCCTGTACCACTTACTCCATCGCCTTCTCCAGTCCCAGACGGACAAAGACTCGACCCTGAGACCTGGTCTCCTGTTGCACAGAACATTCACTTCCTCACTCTTGAGCGTCTCTGAACGACTCCATAGTGTCACTGTATGTTGCATCCTTCATTTCCACCCCTTTAGGTCACTGCTTTGTTTCCCCAGATCTCCCCGTTCGGAGGGCCTAGTTGATGGACTCTCCCTGCACCCAGTGGCTGTTGACCCCCTTTCACCCCTTAGCGGACCCCCGGGACTGCTACCCCTGTAAATGCGGAGCTGGGATAGCGCTTGACCCTGCTCCCCTGCCCTATCTACCACTGCATCCTCCCGACGAGGCCCCTTATTGGACCTTGAATCCCGGTGGCCCTCCGGGGCCAACACCTGACACGTGAATCTGCATTCTACCGGATGATTAACGCTCCACCAATGCCGTACTGGACTGCCTTTCAATGGCCCCCCATTGATCGCAGTGGAGACTTGCATTGCAGCCACATTCTACCACAGAAAACAGTGCCATACCATGGAAAGCTAAGTATACATGGACCTCTTCATATGTGTAATGGTTTAATGTTTAGCACAATGATCCATTTGAGTTTATAATGCATTTCCTCAACCTCACTCCTGATTGCAGAGCACTGCTCTCTCCCGGCTGCTAACAGCTTGGCTCTATACCCCAAAACCCCTTAAGTCAAAGGCATGCTTCACTCCACCCTCCAACTAGGCCTATGCTTCCACCCCCCATGTATTGCCAGTCTTGCCGCTCTCTGCACGCTTCTAGACAGCTGCCTCCGCCCACACATGCCATCCTACCCCAGCTATGAGAGGCTGGCTGCCTGCAAGTGTGCCATGCCCACTGAACCACTCCCGACTCCCTCCTGAGGGGTTTGTGTGTCATTCCCCCTACCCCTTCCTCTGAAATGTGACACACTGCCTACACTGCTACAGCGACCTCGTAAGGTTCTCAGGGCTGTGTACACACAGTCCCATAAGCCCCTGTCAAGCCCCATGCCAACGCTCCCACATGCCCCCCCTCCATGTTTCCTTTTCCTCTCCCCCCTCCTTAGCCCTCCCCTCCCCCTTATCCCTTCTTGTTGCCAACTCAGTATGGACCCACTCAATTTCACTTTTGGTTCCCTGGGAGTATTTGTTTAAGGCTCTGAGACACTGCAAAGTTATATTATTACAGTTCTGACAGAATGCACGTAAACCTCCGGTTTAATGGTTTCAAGTTTTAAAGTCTTAAAGTTTTGATGTTTTAAGTTAGGATGCCTCTCTCAGTTTTGACCTTTGGTCACTGTTTCTTGTTCTGGGTCGTACGATACACTGTTGGGTTCACCCACGGTAGGTGCCCGATGCACGTGGATTCATAGCTGCTGGGCCCCTGGTGCCACGGCCACGGCGACCCTTTCTGGTTGTGGTATATTAGGTGCTGCGGCCCGGAGGGGCCTCCGGCTCTGACATCCACCCTCCCTCGACACCCACTTTGCTGACCCCCAGCTGTCGAGCAACACTAATCTCTGCCCTTAACAGACGAGAGTAGATCTCCTACATACTCCTACCAAAGAGGCTACCGGTCTGTCGACCTCTCTTCTTTGGACTCTCCTCCAAGACAGTCACAACCCCCCAACAGTGGCCCTTCCCTTCTCTTCTGTTACACCACACACGGGAAGTAAGCACACCACTGACGTTCTCCGGTGATACTCCGGTAGCTGGACTACACGGCGCTAGACCGGTGGGGAACTCCTCACCGATCTTCGGATTAATATCCTCTCAAGACCTAGATCACCTGTTGTCACTCTTCCCTTGTCCCCCCTCCCCACACTTCCACCTGATATACTCGGCGACGAGTCCTCTCCCTACTCACTCTCCCTTGCTATCAGCATCCAAACCCTACTACCTCACACCCATTACACTCCGGTGTTGCACCGCACCTTCTACGAGGGGACAGGATGGCGCCCGCCCCTTCCAAAACGGAAGTACCCACGCTCAAATTAGTGTCCCTCAATGCCCGTGGGCTTAACACTCCTGAAAGGCGATCGAAACTCCTTCAAGTTATGCACCGTAACAGGGCGGATGTCGTTTTCGTGCAAGAAACGCACTTTCGCAGGGACGCAGCGCCGAAACTACACAATTTCCGATACCCCACGGCGTTCCACGCTACAACACCAATCTCTAAGGCCTCGTACACACGATCGGACATATCCGATGAAAACGGTCCGCGGACCATTTCCATCGGATATGTCCGATCGGGAGTTTGATCCGATGGCGTGTACACACCATCGGATCAAATTCCCCGCCGCCGGACGGCGCGGTGACGTGGCGGTGACGTTGACGCCGCCACGTCACCGCACCAGGAAGTAAAACACTTCCGCGCATGCGCCGAATCCATTCGGCGGCGGCGCGGCGGCGGTGCGGGACGACATGTCTGCTGGTAAGTGTACTAACCAGCAGACATGTCGGGCGGACGGATTCCACCCGATAGATTTCAAAGCATGCTTTGAAATCTGTCGGGTGGACAAATCTGTCCGCTAGCCCATACACACGATCGGAGATGTCTGCTGAAACGGTCCATCGGACCGTTTTCAGCGGACATATCCCCTCGTGTGTACGAGGCCTAAGTCTAAGGGGACCTCCATCCTCATAGCAAAAAATTGTCCCTTCCAGCTTAAAGACACACTACTAGACGACAACGGCCGATATGTCATTGTTAAGGGGTCCCTGTATGGCAGGACTATCACACTAACAAATATTTATGCCCCAAACACCCGACAGGCCTCATTCTTCAACAACATCGCCTCGATCTTGTCATCCTTCCAAGAAGGAATGCTTGTGTTAGGGGGAGATTTTAATGTCCTCCTGGACCCATTGCTTGACACATCCACCGGGACCTCCTCCCTCAAATACGTGACCCTTAAATCTATTAAAGCCCACCTCCAATCACTGCTTCTACATGACACATGGCGTACTCTCTACCCTAATGATAAGGACTTCACCTTGCCTGTTCTGAGTAAAGCCTCTATTGACCCGATGTTTCTCTCTGACCACCACCTGATATCGCTTACTATCGCCCTGCCCGCACGGCGCAATTCGACGTACTCTTGGAAGCTAGATCCCTCGCTCCTCACTGACCCCGTAATCATGGCAGATGTACAACAAAGTCTGTCTCACTATTTTCTAGAGAATGTTTCGGGTGACACCTCGGCTATCGCAACGTGGGAAGCACACAAATGTGTGATCCGGGGAGTTCTGATGGCAGCGGCGGCCAAACGCAACCGGGAGCGTAAATGACACTTTTCCGAACTTACCGCCCAGATACATAGGCTTGAAAAGACACATAAACGGTCTTTGGCCACTTCCGCCCTCTCTTCGCTTCAATCTGCCAGAAGAGAGCTCCTGGACTTGCTAGACAAACAAATCAAACGCAAATATGCTCTTTCCCAACGGGTCTTTTACGAATTTAGTAATAAGTCGAGTCGTCTGTTGGCCAAGGCTCTTCAGGAGAAAAAGGCGGCCACCACTATTCACTCAATAACTGACACGTCGGGTCAAAAGCTATCCTCTCCCCCTGACATAGCGCAACAGTTCGTGGCCTACTACACTCAGCTGTATAACCTACACCCATCGGACTCCCCAGATGATTCACACGCTCGGCAGGCGGCCATTAAGGCTTTCCTGACTGAACATAGCCCCAAGCCCATTTCACCTAACCTAGCAGCCGACCTGGACTCCCCCTTGACTGCGACTGAGGCCGAAGCCGCCTTAAAACAAATGAAGCCCGGAAAAAGCCCGGGCCCCGACGGACTAACGGTGGTCTACTACAAATCTTTTGCCCCCATGCTCATGTCCCACTTTGTCGCAGCCTTTAACACATTAGACCCCTCTACCGCCCCCCCTCCTCGTGACCTGCTGACAGCCCACATTACAGTGATCCCAAAACCCGGAAAGGACCCCTCAATGGTAACAAATTATAGGCCCATATCCCTACTGAATGTCGACCTGAAATGGTACGCCAAGATCCTGGCAAACCGTCTCCTCCCTCTCCTGCCGGGACTGGTCGACTTAGACCAGGTGGGCTTCATCCCCGGCAGGGAAGCTAGGGACAACACCCTCAAAGCCATCTCCATCCACCACTGGCTCACGACGCAAAAACAGAGGGGGTTCCTGCTGTCCCTTGAGGCGGAGAAGGCATTCGACAGAGTGGCCTGGGACTATATGCGGGAAGTACTGACTTTTTTGGGTCTCCCGCAGCGCATGCTCCAATTTATCCTCACACTTTTTGCCAACCCCACCGCCAGGGTCCGGGTCAACGGCCACCTGTCGAGTGCCTTCTCCATCACCAACGGAACCAGACAGGGCTGCCCACTGTCCCCACTTATCTTCGTCCTCTCTCTTTAACCTTTCCTACGACGCCTCAGGACTAACCCAAACATTAAGGGGATTGATGTCGACCACCGCACGTTCAAAGTTGCAGCTTTTGCTGATGATGTACTCCTCTTTTTGACGGACCCCATCACAACCCTTCCAAACTTACTAGCAGATCTTAACGCTTTCCAATCCCTGTCCAACTTCAAAATAAACTTCTCGAAATCTGAAGATCTTAATATATCCCTCCCCAATACTTTGCTTACCCAATGTCGACTGAACTTTCCTTTCAAATGGAAAGACACATCAATTACTTACCTAGGCATCCAAATCCCGAAATCTCTAGTGGACTTATACTCTACCAACTATCTACCACTTTTGCAACGGATCCAATCTGACCTTAAACGTTGGTCTACGGGCCTCTTCACTTGGTTTGGTCGAGCCACAGCGATTAAAATGAACGTTTTACCCCGTCTGTTATATCTCTTCCAAACGGTCCCAATTAGATTGCCTAAAGCTTTCTTTTCCACATACCGAGCAGCATGCTCACGATTTGTGTGGAACGAGAAGGGCCCCCGTCTGTCCTATGCCAAACTAACGACTCCAAAACTGAAGGGTGGTGTTTGTCTCCCCGACATAGACATGTACCATCTTAACTGCCACCTGTCCAGAGTGGCCGACTGGAACATCCATGCCAAGTCAAAAGCATGGGTGGGCCTGGAACACGCCTTCTCTCCCATCCCGTTGGCGCAAACTCCTCGGACCAGGCCGTCCTCCCTCCCTCACTCCTGCCGGACACACCCACTTATCGCTCCGACCTTAGCTAGCTTCAAAACAGCGTGCACTAAGTACCGGCTTTCCTCTTGCCTTGGACCAATGACCCCCTTACGACTGAACCCCGACTTCCGTCCGGGCCATACCCTCCTTTTTAGCAGACATCTGGCCTCACTCACATGTTCGAGCTGCTCACTTCTATGCCGGAGATCGCCTCATTCCCTACGAAGCCCTACAATCCAGGATGCGATCGGGTCCCTTACCGTTTTGGGCGTATGTCCAAATGCGACATTTCCTAGAATCTCCATGGCCGCGTCCACCCTGGTCCCGAAACCTCACCCCCTTTGAAGAAATATGTACGAGCTCCGCCCCGGCGTCGCACCTGCTGTCTTTTGTATACACGCTGTTGTTTCCTGATGACACCCCGAAAACCAATTGGGCCAGCAAGATCTGGGAAACAGAACTATCCATCAATCTCACGAACAAAGAATGGGAAACGGTGTTCTCGCACATTCACAAAGGCACGGTGAACGTGCACACACAAGAAAATGCTTACAAACTGTTTTCACGATGGTACCGGACCCCGACGAGACTTCACGCGATCTCCCCCACAATTTCCCCACTATGTTGGAGGTGTGGCTCCGAGAGAGGGTCCCTCTTACATATATGGTGGTCATGCCCCAAACTAACCGAATTCTGGCGCGAGGTCCATCGTATCACGGAGGACATATCTACACTCTCCCTAGCCTTTACACCGGAGCAATTCTTATTGCACCATTCCCAACTGGCCCCGAGGTCGTACTTTCGATCCCTGGCTATGCATTTAGTGAATGCTGCGAAGCTCTGCATCTCCGCAAGGTGGAAGGCGACGGCCCCGCCCTCGATAGCGGATTGGTTCCGACGGATTGGCCATATTGCGGAGATGGAAAGCCTAATCCACCAAGCCAGAGACACGCCCACAAAATTCACAGAACAATGGGCATGCTGGATACACTTCACCACCACAGACAGATACAAACAGATAATGTCTTAACTATATACCAAGAGGGGCGGTGCGACAATAATAACACTGATAACGCTGACAATACTGATAATACTGACCACACTTCCATGATATCCTACTGTTCGCTCCCCTATGGGTTCGACCCTCCCCACTAACTGACCCCTTTGGACCTAACCCCTCATACCTGTTAAGTTTCCAAGTGGAAACCCCCCCTTCCTCCACTCCCCTAGTCCTAGGCTCCGGACCCCCATTGCACCCCCCGACAGAAACTTACTGTGGAAGGCTGCCGTCTGACGGGAATCACAGGGAAGTGCCAACCGGGTACGGTCTGACGACCTGCCCCGTTTGGCCTCTATCCCATCCTGGCAACTTCCCTAACGCCCTACCCCCTCACCCAGCCTGCGATGGGGGTGCCATCCATACTCCTAGCGACGACCATTCCCTCCCCTATTCTTCACCCTACCCCTAAGTTCCTCTACTCATCCCCCGTTCAACCCCGAGTGACAACTGAGACCCCCCTCTCATCGTGAACTGTTTTGCATTCATGTGTTCTGATTACATGTTGAAATCTGAGCTCTGTACTTTTTGTTAATTTTTACTATTTGTACTATTGTTCACACGCACCTCGTTATGATGCGGCTGTGTCCGGAATTTCTGTTCAACTACTTGTTTTATTGTTTTACTGTATGATTTGCTATGTTGCCTTCAATAAACTCTTGGAAAAAAAAAAGAGAAAGACAACAATCTAAGAGCCTCCGCTGGATAAACGCTTTAATTAAATAGGCATTATACAGGCTACTCACATTTTACAAGATGTTTACAGGCATGTACACAAAACTGACGGCTCACAGAGTTCACAGGATGTAGCACCGAGCGAAGTGTAAAGCTCCAGACCCCCTGACGCGTTGCATGTAAGACACTTCTTCAGCATGGCGGAGCCTGGCACGTCACCTGTTTGGTATTAAATAAGCTACGGATACCATAGCAACCCCCATCAACTAACAACGTGATCAAGCGGCGCGGAACGTCCCGCGTCACGCCTTCAGGATGGGCAGCTTTATTGTTCATTCAAAGACAAACAAACACACAAACTTTTGATATATTTCCTACACTCATTTATATATATATTATGTATATTATATATCATATATATTTTTTATAGTTCATATAATGAATTTATACAATATTAATCTGTTTTCAATATAATTTTTATAATTGTTATTACTTTATTAAAGGGGTAGTTCCCCCAAAAACCTTTTTTTTAACATTGATTGAGGCTCGTTATGTCAAGGGGAATCGGGTTTTTTTTTTTTAGAAATGAAGCAGTACTTACCGTTTTAGAGATGCATCGTCTCCGACGCTTCCGGGTATGGTCTCCGACTATAGGCGTTCCTATTTGATTGACAGGCTTCCGAGGTCGCATACATCGCGTCACGATTTTCCGAAAGTAGCCAAATGACGGTGCGCAGGCGCAGTATAGAGCCGCACCGTCGCTCGGCTTCTTTCGGCTACTCGTGACGCGATGTATGCGACCGTCGGAAGCCTGTCAATCAAATAGGCACGCCCAGACCAGACGATCATACCCGGAAGCGACGGAGACGATGCATCTGTAAAACGGTAAGTACTGCTTCGTTTCTAATAAAAAAACACCCGATTCCCCTTGACATAACGAGCCTCAATCAATGTTAAAAAAAGGTTTTTGGGGGAATTACCCCTTTAAATTAATCATAGAGGTTTAATTAATATCTTGTAGTTCAATTATGGACTCAGGATTATAGTAATACTTTATATTGGTTTTTGTTAGGCCTCTAATCCCTATTGGTTTATTTGTACAGGTTTAATAATATTTTAAATATTTTTTAAATATTTTTTATATTTTTTATTATACCTTTTTATATTTATTATGAATTATGTACAGTTAGACTGGTCATATCTTTTATGATTGGCTAACCAAGAGATGTATTGTACATACTTTTCTGTAATAATACTCGCAGAGTTCTCTTGCTGTCACTGAGCGACGTTTTATAACTGCATATTTTTTTACTCACTTCCTACAAATGCCTTAGGACTGATACCTGTTTAGTGACCACAAGATGGCGCTATTACCTTCCGAGGTGTTTGTTTGTTAGTCTTTGAACGAACAATAAAGCTGCCCATCCTGAAAATCATTAAAATCAAAATGGAAACACATAAAAATCATTCAGATTTTGCCAAATTATCAGGTGAATTGAAAAATAAACTGATTAAATGGGATCACGATACACAAAACAAAAAAAAAGGCAAGTACAGTATATTAGGGATTCTGGTGACTATGCACGGAAGGAAGTTTTTAAATGGCAGTCTAATGTCGGGCCTTCGGGCATGGCTCCTAATACTACTTCCAACGACCCTGCACCGTCTACCCCGAATACCCCTAATAATACCCCTAGAGCTCACTCTTCTTACTTTGACCAACCACCCAATCGCCCACCTCATCCTCCGCGAGGTCGGGGGGTAAAAGTCGGGGTGATAAAGGCAGAGGTAATCACTCTGTTCCTCCATATCCGGTTCATCCATATGGGAATCCCCAATACAATACCAATCACAGGGGTAAACCCTATCATACACCAACCTCCAGAGGAGGCTATTCCCAAAGTAACGGTTGGGAAGAGAACTATAATTACTATGACAATCCCATACCTGTAAACAACCGCTTTGCCCACAAGGTTTTTTTTTAGGGAACCCTCCCCAATGGTGGGCCCCTTGGCCCCTTCCCCCCCTTACTCCAACTGGAAACAGTGGGGGGGGGGAGAAGAGACCGAGAGGGTAACGGGCCAGAAGAAGAGTTGTCAAAAAGGACAAGGTCCCACTAGGCACGGGTATTTTCAATATCAGCGGGACCTCTTTGTCCAATGATGAGTTACGTATCCTTGACAAATGTCTCAAGTTTGCACCGGTTAGGAATTTTAACAAATTCCAAACTTATGTGAATGTATCAAAGTTTGTTAGAACCTTGAATATTAAAAAATATTTTTTGTCTAAACCGGCCGAAAGGTCCTCATTAATCCCAGTTGCTACCCACTCCACCCTCAGGACCAAAAGTGTTTTCAACCCTTCTAACTTGGACACTCGACACATAGATGTGTTCAAGAACATGGTCTTGAGTGACTTGGACCAAATGAAAGTTAGACAAGTTCATGACCCCCTCTTTATCAAAAGGGGGCTGGCCTCATTGGAATCTAATAAAAATCTTGTTATACGCCCCTCTGATAAGGGGGGAGGTTTGGTTGTTATGTCTAAACAATTTTATTCAGATGAAATGAAACGTTTACTAAACGACTCTAATACTTATCAACTCCTGAAGAGTGACCCGATTTCTGAATTTAAGGGAAACCTTACGTCACTAGTCAAAAAGGGAGTTAAGAGGAAAGTTCTCTCTAAAAAAGAAGCAGAATATCTTGATCTTTGGGCTTGTAGAACCCCTTTTATATACTTTTTGCCCAAGATACACAAAATCCCACCCACCCTCCAGGGCGACCGATAGTAAACGCAATTGATTCCGTTTCCTCTAGATTGGGTCAATATATTGACTTCTTTCTGAAACCCTTGGTCTCTAACACCAGGTTCTTTTTAAGAGATACTAAGCAGTGTATCCAAGTCTTTGAGTCGTTATCCTGTTCCTCTGAAAGTCTCCTCATTACAGCAGACGTCAGCTCTCTTTATACCATAATAGGTCATGCTGACGCCATTTTGGCTGTTAAGTGTTGTTTGTCTCAATCCAACCTCACCTCTAAGCACAAGAAATTCCTTCTCCAATGTCTTGAATTTTGTTTAACCAAAAATTATTTTTGGTACAATAGAGGATTCTATCTCCAAATAATGGGTGTCGCAATGGGGGCAAAATTTGCCCCCAGCGTTGCCATTTAATTCATGGCCCTGTGGGAAGAAGAGAGTATTTTCAATGACCCCCCAGCACAGTTGAAGTGCTATAAACGATATATAGACAATCTCATTATGGTTTGGGAAGGGGACCAGCCCAGCCTTGAGAGTTTTTTATTCAGGTTGAACAACAACACCAAAAACATCTCACTCACGTGGAATATAGATGCTAATAAGGTCGTTTTTTTGGATTTGGAAATTTGGAAAGAAGAAGAGTCTTTCATTACTCTGAATTATTTTAAACCATCTGACAGGAATGGTTATATACCTATAGACAGCTGTCACCATTGTAATTGGTTGGTCAATATCCCTAGGGGTCAATTTATTCGCCTAAGGCGTAATTGCACGTTGGATACTGATTTCTATGCCCAGTCCAAAACTCTGTCCAAAAGGTTTCTCCAAAAAGGGTATAAGAAAGACCATATTGATCACGAACTGTCCCGAGTGGGTAATTTAAGTCGAGCTGATCTGGTTGCGGACTCTCATAAATCATCCAGTGAAACGGAGAAGTTCGAATTCAAGATGGTTTTGGATTACAATATCCAACACCGCCAGTTCAAAACCATTATTAAAAAACACTGGGAAGTTCTGAGGAAGGACAAGATTCTGGAATCTGTCCTTCCTGTACGACCTCCTTTTATTTATAAGAAAGCTCCCACCTTGAGAAATGTGATTGCCCCAGGTGCCTTAGACCCACCTGTGTATAGGGAAACCACTATTTTCTCCTTCCTCTCAGGTTAATTTGCTTGTGGCCGTTGTCAGGCATGTAAGCAGTGTAAATTCAATAAAAAAAAGCGGAAGGAATTCACTTCCCATTCGACCAATAAGTCCTATTCCATTAAAAATCTTATCACCTGTAATACAGTGGGTGTGGTCTACATGCTGGAGTGTGATTGTGGACTCCAGTATGTAGGCTGCACCTCACGTGCCTTAGCTGTAAGAGTCGGAGAGCACGTGAACAATATTTAATTGGGCCTTGCGCTCCCATAGTGTGTCTCGACATTTCAGACAATGTCACGATAGGAATCCCAGATGTTTGAAGTTCTGGGGACTTGAGAGAGTTGACAAACATTGGAGAGGAGGAAATTATTAACGACGTGTTAGCCAGAGAGAATCCTTCTGGATATATGAGACTAGGGTTCTCAAGCCAGAGGGGCTGAACATCGATTTCGATCTCAACTGTTTTATCTCTAATAAATAATGATTCCCTCTGTTAGAAGGTTCCTAGGAGGTTTTAATGTTTTAACTTTCTATCTTATTTTAACTTTTGATATATTTCCTACACTCATTTATATATATTATGTATATTATATATCATATATATTTTTTATAGTTCATATAATGAATTTATACAATAATAATCTATTTTCAATATAATTTTTATAATTTTTATTACTTTATTAAATTAACCATAGAGGTTTAATTAATATCTTGTAGTTCAATTATGGACTCAGGATTATAGTAATACTTTATATTGGTTTTTGTTAGGCCTCTAATCCCTATTGGTTTATTTATACAGGTTTAATAATATTTTTTATATTTTTTAAATATTTTTTATATTTTTTATTATACCTTTTTATATTTATTATGAATTATGTACATTTAGACTGGTCATATCTTTTATGATTGGCTAACCAAGAGATGTATTGTACATACTTTTCTGTAATAATCAGTAGTGTTGAGCGGAATACGCCATATTCGATTTTGCGATATATCACAAATATATAGAAGAATATTCGAGAAATATTCGCTAAAATTGAATTTTCGTGATATTTTGTCCAAATAACAATATTGCGAAATTTCGCTAATGCGATTGCGAAATAATTGCAAAATTCTCGTCACCGCGCATGCGCATGCACGCGAACAACACGCGAAAAAGGAGATCATTTCCTGGATCTGTGCCAGTCTATTTTCGGATCGCTTTTCTGTGCTGCCTTGCGAAGCGAAGATGGTGGGTAACTTTACATCCAGTGAGGAAAACCTGTTGATTAGTGTGAGTAATTTCACCACTGTTATTTCATTATCTCTAACTGCATTTTAGACTATTTTAAAAGTTAGGATATAAGATCAGATATTAGTATTTCCCAAAAAGTGTGTCTCCAGTTGTCCATGCCTGGACAGCTGCAGACACCCTGGTTGGTAAATGTGTATTTTGGCACTTTTCTTGCTATTTAGCATAATTAACATGTTGTGGACATAGGACGTATGCGAACGTCCTGACTTCAGGGTCCTTAAGGCCCAAGGTCGTTCGAATACATATTGCCCTTTAGATTTTTGCAAAACTACAACTTCCAGCATGCCTGGGCATGCTGGGACTTCTAGTTTTGCAAGTTCTGCAGGCCCACATTTTTCAGACCACTATACACGGGTCTCTAAACTGTGGCACTCTAGATGCAGCAAAAGAAAAATTCTTAGCATGCACTGACAGACCATGCCTGATGGGAGTAGTAGTTTTGCAACAGCTGGAGGCGCACTGGTCTTGAAACCCTGAGTTAGGTAACAAACTTGCAGTGTTTTGCAACCATTGTGCCTCTAGCTGTTGCAAAACTACAACTCCCTGCATGCAACTGGCTGCAATAACCCCCCCTCTCCCCCAATGTGAATGTACAGGGTACATTCACATGGGCTGGGGCTTACAGTGTGCTTCTAGCTGAAGCAAATTTTGCGCTGCAGCTTAAACCCTCAGCGGGAAACTACTGTGAACCCCACGCCCCTCTGACTGTACCATAAAAACACTACACCACACTACATAAAAATTAAAAAACACAACATATACACATACCCCTACATAGCCACCCTCCCCTCCACAATAAAAAAAAAAAAAAAACGTCTGGTACGGCACTGTTTCCTGTTGCAAAACAACTCCCCAGTATTACCGGACAGCCATTAACTGTCCAGGCATGCTGGGAGTTACAGTAAAATATTTGTACAGCTGGTGACGGTGAGCTACATGGTGTATCAGAGCATGCTGGTAGTTGTAGTTTTTAAATAACATCAACTCCATTATTTATTCAAAATTAATTCATCAAAAAGTCAAAAGAAACAAACATATTATTGTTCCTATATAAAGATAGGGATGAAAAAAAAATCTATTGTACAGGCCCAGTATAAGGGTCAAAAAATTTTTTTTAGCGGTCAGATGAATAGCAACGCATTTCTCCCCTATACGTGTATCCTGTGTTGTTACTCATATATACATAATTATGCAAATGATAATGGCTGCTATATTTATGCAAAAAAGGTGGCGACCAAAATGGCAAGATATAAAATCTGTCATGTTACCCCTGTCATTGATTAATACGGCGAGAATGCTTCCAATTGTTGAATACCATACATTTACGTCATATATCCATAAGGGTTTAAACACAAGTATTATAATATACTTTGTTCTTCATCTTGCAGAGGTTCCTGCAAAAGGGATACGATCAGCTGCGGAGGCAGCAGGAAAAAAAAAAGTTGTCAGCTCCCTATTGCGGGAGTTACGCGATGTACATGGCCACACACATGACCGCATGGCCATCTTAAAAAAGTGTTCGGACCTAAAGAGGCGCCACATGGGCCAGGTGACACAGATCCGGGATGAATTTCATAATTAACCTTAGGGCAGATGTTGTTAACCCAGACGCCATGTTGTGGTAACATATATCACCACCCAAGGTATTCATAGTACTGTTGAAAAAAGACATGGGACAGCAGACAGGAACACTTACTAACTGTAATTAAACTAAATAAACAAGACACCCCATTAATGTACTAATACTGGCCGAGGCTGCTTTATTATTGGATTTCAGACATATATTTTAAATAAATAATTTAATAACTTAAAAAACAGCCTAGTCACTACGGCTCAGGCTGTACCTAAATATATTCCAACTTTAAAATGTATCCAACAAAAACTAAACTAAACAGATTTATCACCCTTTGTATAATTTTTTTTTTTTTAAATAAAGGTGACCATCCCACATAATTAGCAGCCACGACAAAAAGAAAAGAAAAAAGGGGGGGGTAGGGGAACACAACAGTCCCGTCTACTGAAGCGACTGAGAGCAAGGCTGACGGAACCCTACTTATATACCCCTAAGTAACACTGGATTTTTCCAGAACCAGCAGGTCCACAGGCCTAAAAAGTGCGGGAAAAGCATGTGTAGGCCGCGTGATCACCTCGTGTTCACCAAAAAAACGGGAAAAACACGTTTTCCAGCTAACTAGGCCACGTGAGGACCAGCTTACACCTAAAGAGCCCTATTAGGTTCCCAAAAGGGGAACTTGAAACCGTCACTACTAATTTTATTAAGTCCTGCCGCTTTCCCATGAGAAAAGGGGGAATTGAAACCTTCTCCCCCTTTTCTATCATTATTCCATCAAGTTAAACCATGAAATTAAAGTGGTGGTGTGGTGGGTTAAAGGGGAAGGGGTGGTATTTTATAACTCAACTAGCTGAATACCCGGCGTTGCCCGGTCTTCCTTTCTTAATCTCTTGTGTAGGAAAATGAAGAGACCACAGTCCCATATACTTGCATGGGACTTGAAACAAAAACCCATCTTTTATATAAGGGTGTAGGTAAGGGTTAATTTAACTGTCATATATTTTTATTTGGCATATAAGTAATATGTGTACCAGGTATTATTGAAATATCTCCAGGCGTACAGAAGTTATGTGGGAACATACATTTCCCATTGATTTGCATTGGACTTTAAACAAAAACCCTGACCCTCACAAATGGGGGTAGTTAAGGGATAAATTAACTATCCTATAGTTTAAGTGGACATATAAGTAACATGTGACCAAGTGTTATCGAAATATCTACAGCTGTTATGAAGTAACATGTATTTCCCATAGAGTTGAATGGGACTTTAAAGAAAAACCCAGACCATGGCAAATGGTGGTGGGTAAGGGTTAAACCACCTATCCTATGTTTGTTGCTGACATATAAGTAACTTGTGTGCCAAGTTTCATGTTAATATCTTTAGCCGTTTGGACGTGATGCTGGAACATACATACATACATACATACACACACACGTTGAGTTTTATATATATAGATTACCACTAAATTCCTGTGGTAGGCGTGGGGTTATCATAGTATTCCCGTGTACTCCATCAGGCCCTTTTTTTAACATGAGATTGTCTGAACAAAACAAAGGAAACAAAAACAGTTCATTTTACCATGGTGGCAGCCCAGCTCACACTCAGTCCCCTGTAGTGCCCGCAAGACCCTTTAATATAACATTATCCCATTGGTTAACTGTCTATATAAATTAATTTGTATTCATATACAATACAGCAGAGTACACAGAATTTGCATATGTTATTAGAAAACATTTTTACATATATGAACATTATGTTATTATAGGAGCTCTTCTACCATCTGTGCGCCCCAAGCGCACAAGGCGACAGGCCGCAGAGGAGGAGGATGAAGAGGAGGAGCAGGAGGAGCAGGAGGAGGATGCAGAGGAGGAGAGGGATGAGGAGCAGCCAGGGCCCTCCCAGTCGCCACCCCCAGCTCCTGTGGAGGAGCAAGAGGAGGAGCTGCAACCCCCCCCCCAAACTTCTGGTGGTGTATCGGATGTAGGAGAAGAGGTGCAGGAGGATGAGACCGTTCCTGTGAGCCTCGGTCAGGAGAGTAAATATATGCACAAAGATTAATAACATTTCATCAATAAGATGTAGATATAAAAATGGACAGCATTTAAAGCGCACCCGTCAGATTTCAGAACAATAATATGGTATTTATGATAGAAGTATATGTGCTAGACACATAACAATTGTATAGACATGATAATGATTGTTTAATAAGCAACATAAATATTATATTTATTTGATAACGGTCTTTGAAATCGAAATGTTTTTTTCTTATATCCTAACAGTTTTAAAAAAGATGGAGCAAAAGCAATCTGACACCCAGAGGACCCAAGACAAAATCCTCGCAAATCAACGCAAGATGCGGTTTCTAGACCTCCAAAATCAGCAGCTGGCGCAACAGCAGACAAAAAATATTGCTGAGATGGCAGAGCTTCAGAAGCTCATGCATAATTATATTTGATTTTTTTTTTCTTTTAATAAAAAAAGTTATTTTTTTCAAATGTTTCCTTTCTTATTGAGATTGTTAGGTTTTTCAACACATCTAACTTCACATCTAAAACATCAACATCAACATCAACACATCTAACTTCATAATAACCAAAAACATTTTATACTATTATTTTATTTAACACAATGAATATAACAAAAGCAACAATATATATATAGATATAGAGAGAGAGAGCGAGAAAGAAAGAGGTTTAACATAAAGTTCATTGTTTTAGTCACACTTGCTGTTACGATCCGGTCTGGTAGCTTGAAGCGGAGGCTGTTGGTGGATCCGCTGTGCCAGAGAGGTCATGAAGCATTACTCAGCATGAAGGCAGCAGCAGTAGTATTAAAATATAATGTAATTATCACACAGGCAACATTTACAAGCAGTAGTGGTAATAGTACTAGATAGCATCTAAACAATTGGGCAAGACTTTACAGCAGCAGTAGTGGTAATAGTAGTATATAGTGGCAAATAACTTGTGACATAGGTGTCGTAAGCAGCAGCAGTAGTAGTAATAGTAGACAATATAGTGTCAAATCACTCGGGCAAGAGGTACCATGATGAACAGTAGCAGCAGCAGTGGTAATAGTAGTATAGAGTGGCAAATAACTCGTGACATAGGTGTCTTGACTGAGCAGCAGCAGTAGTAGTAGTAGACAATACAGTGTCAAATCACTCGGGCAAGAGGTGCCATGATGAACAGCAGCAGTGGTAATAGTAGTATAGATTGGCAAATAACTTGTGACATAGGTGTCGTGACTGAGCAGCAGCAGTAGTAGTAGTAGTAGACAATATAGTGTCAAATCACTCGGGAAAGAGGTGCCATGGCCCATGAACATCAGCAGCAGCAGTGGTAATAGTAGTATATAGTGGCAAATAACTTGTGACATAGGTGTCAGAGCAGCAGCAGTAGTAGTAATAGTTGACATTATAGTGTTTTATCACTCGGGAAAGAGGTGCCATGGCCCATGAACATCAGCAGCAGCAGTGGTAATAGTAGTATATAGTGGCAAGTAACTTGTGACATAGGTGTCAGAGCAGCAGCAGTAGTACTAATTGTAGACAATATAGTGTTTTATCACTCAGGAAAGAGGTGCCATGGCCCATGAACATCAGCAGCAGCAGTGGTAATAGTAGTATATAGTGGCAAATAACTTGTGACATAGGTGTCAGAGCAGCAGCAGTAGTAGTAATAGTTGACAATATAGTGTTTTATCACTTGGGAAAGAGGTGCCATGGCCCATGAACATCAGCAGCAGCAGTGGTAATAGTAGTATATAGTGGCAAATAACTTGTGACATAGGTGTCAGAGCAGCAGCAGTAGTAGTAATAGTTGACAATATAGTGTTTTATCACTCGGGAAAGAGGTGCCATGGCCCATGAACATCAGCAGCAGCAGCAGCAGTGGTAATAGTAGTATATAGTGGCAAATAACTTGTGACATAGGTGTCAGAGCAGCAGCAGTAGTAGTAATAGTTGACAATATAGTGTTTTATCACTCGGAAAAGAGGTGCCATGGCCCATGAACATCAGCAGCAGCAGTGGTAATAGTAGTATATAGTGGCAAATAACTTGTGACATAGGTGTCAGAGCAGCAGCAGTAGTAGTAATAGTTGACAATATAGGGCCAGATTCAGGTAGATGGGAGCATCTTTGCTCTGGAATAACGCTTCTCATTTACGGTACTCTGCCGAAATTTTAGGAGCAAGTGCTCCTAAAGTTGCGGCAGCGTATCAAAAATGAGCCGGCAGAATTCAAATTGGGCGGGTACGGGGCGTGTATCATTTAAACTAAGCGCGATCCCGCGGCGAACGTACTGCGCATGCGTCGAGTGTCAATGCATCCCAGTGCGCATGCTCCAAATTCTGTCAGTGAACGTCAATGATGTCACATCCCCATTCATAAACGTTTTACGCAAGCGACGCAAATTTTTTTTTTCACACGCGATGACGACAGGTATACTTAACATAGGATACTCCACTAGGGGGCTGCTTTATCTTTATGTCGCGTATCGCTTACGGAAATGTTGGAAAGTCACTGCGTCGCGCCCAAAAACGATCGTGAATTTCCGATTCCCGCTGATTAACATATTTTTTCAGCGTTAATCAGCGGGAACGCCCCCGGCACCATTTTTAAATTAAATTTGTGATGCGATGGCGAAATTCACTTGCGTTGATCGCATCGGAACACCAACCCGGCTTTTCTTGTTTTCTGGTTACAGAAAACAGAAACGCCGGCTTAAAGTGACAGTTAGGCTGGAGTATCACAGATACTCCAGCCTAACTCTACCTGAATCTGGCCCATAGTGTTTTATCACTCGGGAAAGAGGTGCCATGGCCCATGAACATCAGCAGCAGTGGTAATAGTAGTATATAGTAGTATATAGTGGCAAATAACTTGTGACATAGTTGTCAGAGCAGCAGCAGTAGTAGTAATAGTTGACAATATAGTGTTTTATCACTCGGGAGAAAGGTGCCATGGCCCATGAACATCAGCAGCAGTGGTAATAGTAGTATTGTCATGCACCTGGTGGTGGAGCCTCCCACTCCGGAGACCCTGATAGAGGAGACAGGGAGCCCGAAAGTGCAGAGTCGCACAGGCGCCTGGTAGGACCACTGGTACTGGTAGAGTGAGAGCCGCTGCACTCCTGGGCAGGATCAACAGAGCTGAAGCTGGTTTCCACGGGTCAGAGTTCAGCACAAGGAAGGTGTTCTGTAGTACACAGTTCATGCAGCAGGAGCAGGCCAGCACAGAGGGAGGTGCCCTGTAGTACTCAGTCCTATAGCAGGGTCAGGCCAGCACAGAGGGAGGTGTCTTGTAGTTCACAGTCCT
Organism: Rana kukunoris; assembly: GCA_029574335.1. Taxonomy (NCBI): domain Eukaryota; kingdom Metazoa; phylum Chordata; class Amphibia; order Anura; family Ranidae; genus Rana; species Rana kukunoris. Next base: position 86,459,655 of record CM056055.1, on the reverse strand, counting down.
GTAGCAGGGTCAGGCCAGCACAGAGGGAGGTGTCCTGTAGTACACAGTTTGTAACTGAGCCAGGTCAGCCAGAACAGTGCGAGGGAGCGGATCTTGGTGCAGGGATTGAGCAAGGATGGATTGTGAGCAAGCCGGGGGTCGGTAACAGGCGGGCAGCAGACAGACAGGCGGATGAGCAGAAGCGTAGTCAGACAGGCCGTGGGTCAGGGCAGGCGGAGATCAGAGGTAGTCGGAGGCAGGCCGGGTACAAGAACAGGAGTCAATCAGGTACAGGTAACAGATCGGTTCTCAGGGACACGCTGTAGATCCAGCAGCAAGAGGCCGAGGGATCAGCACACCTAAATAGCCCCTCCTGGGTGCCAAGATGGCGTCCACACGCGCCCGCGCGTGTCACCGCGAATGCGCGCGCCTGCGCGCCGTTGCCGCGCGTGCTCGCGCACCGTTGCCACGAATACGGGCGCCCGTGCGCGCCGGCGGCCCGCTGCTGCCATCTAGTGGCCGAGTTTGGCCATGACAAGTATATAGTGGCAAATAACTTGTGACATAGGTGTCAAAGCAGCAGCAGTAGTACTAATTGTAGACAATATAGTGTTTTATCACTCGGGAAAGAGGTGCCATGGCCCATAAACATCAGCAGCAGCAGTGGTAATAGTAGTATATAGTGGCAAATAACTTGTGACATAGGTGTCAGAGCAGCAGCAGTAGTAGTAATAGTTGACAATATAGTGTTTTATCACTCGTGAAAGAGGTGCCATGGCCCATGAACATCAGCAGCAGCAGTGGTAATAGTAGTATATAGTGGCAAATAACTTGTGACATAGGTGTCAGAGCAGCAGCAGTAGTAGTAATAGTTGACAATATAGTGTTTTATCACTCAGGAAAGAGGTGCCATGGCCCATGAACATCGACAGCAGCAGTAGTAATAGTAGTATATAGTGGCAAATAACTTGTGACATAGGTGTCAGAGCAGCAGCAGTAGTAGTAATAGTTGACAATATAGTGTTTTATCACTCGGGAAAGAGGTTCCATGGCCCATGAACATCAGCAGCAGTGGTAATAGTAGTATATAGTGGCAAATAACTTGTGACATAGGTGTCAGAGCCGCAGCAGTAGTAGTAATAGTTGACAATATAGTGTTTTATCACTCAGGAAAGAGGTTCCATGGCCCATGAACATCAGCAGCAGCAGCAGTGGTAATAGTAGTATATAGTGGCAAATAACTTGTGACATAGGTGTGAGAGCAGCAGCAGTAGTAGTAATAGTAGACAATATAGTGTCAAATCACTCGGGAAAGAGGTGCCATCAACAGCAGCAGTGGTAAGAGTAATAAAAATGGCAAATCACTCGGGCAAGAGGTGCCATCAGCAGCAGCAGCAGCGGTAAGAGTAATAAAAATGGCAAATCACTCGGGCAAGAGGTGCCATCAGCAGCAGCAGCGGTAAGAGTAATAAAAAGGGCAAATCACTCGGGCAAGAGGTGCCATCAGCAGCAGCAGCAGCGGTAAGAGTAATAAAAAGGGCAAATCACTCGGGCAAGAGGTGCCATCAGCAGCAGCAGCGGTAAGAGTAATAAAAATGGCAAATCACTCGGGCAAGAGGTGCCATCAGCAGCAGCAGTAGTAATAGAAAGTGGCAAATCTCTCGGACAAAAGGTGACAGCAGCAGTATGAGTAATATATCGGTACATAATTACTCAGCCTTTTTGCATTAGCAGTAGGAGCCCATATCGTGGCAAAATTACAAAAGCTTGAAGTTGCATTAGCATGGTGATTAAATTTGAAAAGCAGAATGACACAGGCCTTAAGTAGCTGTAGCCTGACTATACCATAGTGCCTCATAATTTAAAAGTTTGATTAATGTTATTTCTATGCTATACGTGACTTTTTAAATTCATGGTGAGCATTGAGCAATTACATTTCAAAATAATGTGGCAGCAGCATCAGGACTCCTTATAGTGGCTTAATGACACAGCATGGAAATATTTATGCCCTTAACACTACCTGCCCACTATGAGTTTCATAGGTATCAATTAATGGAAGAGGTAATAATGAATGACATGACAAGGGACCATTCAGCGCCCTGAACCGACGACGGGGGCCAGAAAGTCACCGCCGATCCAGGACTCATTCATCTTGATGAATGTGAGTCTGTCCACGGAGTCTGTGGATAGACGGGTCCTCTTGTCCGTGACCACCCCACCTGCCGCGCTGAATGTCCGCTCAGATAGTACGCTGGAGGGGGGGCAAGACAATAACTCCAGCGCATACTGAGCGAGCTTGCAGCAGGTGTCCAATCTGGCAACCCAGTACTCCATGGGGTCGTCGGTGCTCATACTGTCAGAAGCACCGACGGACCCCATGTAGTCTGCCACCATGTGGGCCAGCCGCTGGTGGTGACTGCTGCTGCTGCTGCTGTTGCTGCTGCTGCTGGTACTGGGTCGCTCAGATTGGAAGAACATCCTCATCTCACCCATTAGGTCCCCTGCTCGGCTGCTGCTGCTGGGTGCAACCACCTGCTGGGTGAGACGATGGGGGACAACTGGTGGCCGGGGAGTTGCCTGCTCCAACCGGCTGACTATGCGTGCCTGCAGTTCCTCCATCCGGTGCTGCCTCCGGCTGGCTGGGAGGAACTGCTCCAGTTTCCCCTTGCATCTTGGATCTAAAAAGGTGGCCATCCAAAATTCATCCCTCTCCTTGATAGCATGAACCCGGGGGTCCCTCCTGAGGCATCTCAGCATGTGGGCAGCCATGGGGAAGAGCACAGCCCGCTGTGACTCCTCGTGGCTGCCCGGGTCCATGACGTCTGACTCTTCATGCTGGAGGCGCTGCTGCTCGCGCACAGAGATGCCCAACCCCCGGACTATCGGTGCCCCCAACACCGGCTCTCCCTCCTGACCAGGCCCTGACTCCAGACCGTCACCAGTAACCTCCTCATCATCATCATCATCATCCTCCTCATCCTGGGTCTGGTCTTGGTGGAGCAGTGTTGCCTCCTCCTGCTCCACCAAGGCACTCTCCCCAACTTCAAGCAGGCGATCTAGTGCCCTGTCCAGCAGGAACACTATAGGGAGCACGTCGTTGAGGCCGACATGCTCCCTGCTCTCCATCTTGGTGGCCTGCTCGAAAGGGGCCAACACATGGCAGACCTGGTGTATCTGCCCCCACTTCACACTGGTGATGTACGGGAGTGTTTGTGATGGCCCGCCAGTGCCTTGCTCCAGCAGGTATTCCTTCACCGCCCTTCGCTGCTCCCACAACCTCTCCAGCATGTGGAGGGTGGAGTTCTACCGCTCACACTGTCCACAATCAGCCTGTGAAGGGGCAGGCTGTTGTCCCGCTGCAACTTGGACAGGGACGCGGTAGCGGTTGGGGAGCGCCTGAAGTGGCTGGCAATCCTACGTACCCTTAGCACAATGTCACTCAACCCGGGATAGGTGCGCAGGAACTTCTGCACCACGAGGTTGAGGACATGTGCCAGACAGGGCACGTGGGTCAGACTGCCAGCCTGGAGGGCGGAGAGTAGGTTGCTGCCGTTGTCACAGACAACCATACCTGCCTGGAGCCTTCGGGGTGTCAGCCACTTCTGGACCTGAGCCTGAAGTGCGGTCAGTACTTCTTTTCCAGTGTGTCTCCGGTCCCCTAAACTAACAAGCTGGAGCACGGCCTGACAGCGCACGTGCCCCACACTTGAGTAGCTACGGGGGCACTTGCTGGGAGGCTCAGCAGCTGCGGAGACAGTGGCTTGAGGGAGACCAGCAGTTCTCCCCTGGACACCCCGGGGCGGCACCACAAAATCTGATGCCGCCAATCCCTCCCCGGCGCCTCGGAGGGAAACCCAATGGGCCGTGATGGGCCGTGAAGCTGATGTAGCGGCCCTGCCCATGCCTGCTGGTCCAGCCATCCATTGTGAGATGCACCCTGTTGCTGACAGCGTGATCCAGCGACAGGGTTACATTCTGCACAATGTGCTGGTGTAGGGCAGGGACACCAGTCCTGGCAAAGAAATGGCGGCTGGGGACACGCTATTGGGGTTGGGCCTGCTCCAACATCTGCCTGAAGGGGTTGCAGTCAACAATGTTGAAGGGAAGCAGATGTTGGGCAATAACCCTTGCCAGGAGCCCATTGAGGGAACACACACGTCGGTCTCCAGGGGGGAAGGGAGTGGTGCATTCGAAGGCATCGGAAAGCGACGCCTGGCGCCGGATGGCAGTGCAGGACACCGAAGAGGAGGGTGCTGTGAAAGTAGAGGTCTGGCTGCCAGTACCAGTACCTCTACTAGAGGGAGCGGGGGGGCACTCCCGCCAGTGGTTAATTCTAAGATGCTGGTTGAGCGCTGTGGTACCCACCCGAGCCAAGCACTTCCCTCTCTTCACCCTGGCACGACAGATATGGCAGATAGCTACAGTCTGGTTATCTGGTACCAGGGTGAATTAGGCCCAGACAGGTGACTTCAGCGCCGCCCTCCTGTCAGATGGGGTGATGCTGACTTGCACCTGCTGGGACTCGGTGCGCACAGGTGGAGCTGCCTGCTGCTGCTGCTGCTGTTGCCGACACCTCCTGCTGCCATCACCAGTGGAGACCCTGACGCTGGTCTCCCTGGTGACCTGGCGCACCGTTTCCCCAGGGTGCCTACCTTCCTCGTCGTCACTGCTGCTGTGAACCGACAAGTTATGTGGCACCCATGTTGGGTCACCCTCCTCTTCGCCCCCAGATATGTCAGACCCAGGGCTGACATGTGGTGGTCTGAGGGAAACATTTGACATGGAGCCGCTAGCCTGGCTCCGCTGTCCCCTCACCGACGCCTGGGTCTGACTAGGTGCGGGTGTTTCCTGCACAAAAACACCAGCACTACTTGGAAGGGATGTCTCTGGGATACTGACAGCAGGTACCCCATCCTCCTCCTCCATTAACCCTTCAAAAAGGTCCTGACCATCAAGACAGAACTGCATGTCTGCCTGATGCAGGGCCTCCCCCAAGATATCCCTCTCACTGTCGCTGTCAAACAGTAAAAGGCTGGACTCTTGGGGGCTGGGGGTGGGTACTAAAGGCACCGGTGTACTTGTGGTGCTACTGGGAGTCGGGACTGACGACTCAGTGGCACTGCTGTGCCCCATATACTCCACCACTAGTGGAGCCTGAGAAGGCAATATCGGGTGGCTGCCCGAGGGAAAAAAATCCCGGATGAGGCGGACTCCCCTTCCACCTGATCCACTACCACTAGTAGGGGCGCGAGAGGTACCCCGTGCTGGCAGCGACCCAGCACTGGGTGTAACTCCCTTACCCCTGCTGCCACGGCCACGGCCACGTATGCTGCTCATACTTGCTGATGTGGGGGGGGGGGGGGGTAAACTTTATTGGGGGGGGGGAATGTGAGAAAGGAGTGTTTGTTTTTTTTGCAAGACAGGCACGCAGACAAAGACGCAGACAAAGATGTACTAGACAGCTACTAAACTAGAATAAAACTACTACACCTGCAATTTTTTTTTTTCCTTTTACACTGAAGGACGAGCACTACAAATACTAAAATAATATGCACTAAACAATAAATCTGCTTACACAAACTTATATGACTAAACTAAAGCTAATTTTTCAGGTTTTTTTTTTTTTATACACAAAAAACAGACACTAAACACACACTAAACTAAGCTACCTTAAAGAAATGTACAATTACACTAAGTAAGTACACAGAAGTCTATCTAACACTAAGCTACACTAATCTGGAAAACAACAACACAAATCTGAGCTTTTAAAAAAGCTGTTTGGTCTTTTGCTTTGAAAAAAGCAGTTTAGAAGTTAGAACTAGAAGCAGCCAGGAACCACAGAACTGCAAGCACTTTAGGAAGCACAATGCTGATGCTGTAAGCTGTAAGATCGCACAGAAACACTCCACTCTCTATCCACCTTGTGAATCTGCACTGAAATACTGCTGGGAGTGAACTTATATAATGGTCGTGCAGGCAGGTTCCTATTGGTTGCTATGGAGGTTGCTAACCTCTGACAACTGTGGTAGGAGAACTCTGATTGGCTCTGATGCAAAAAAAGGACGGAGAAAATAATCGCGCAATATTCCTTTTGCCGAATGTTCGCATTGCGAATATTCGGCAGCATAAAAGGATTGCATCAGCTACTCGGCCCAGCATCTCTAATCATCGCAAATATTCACCACGATATTCAAGTTATTCGCGAATACTCGAATATGCAATATTCGTAACGAATATTCGCAATGCGAATATTCGTGAGCAACACTAATAATCAGATGCAAATAAATATATGTTTTTATGGTGCCATTTGTGGCTCTTTGAAATAAAACTCGCAGAGTTCTCTTGCTGTCACTGAGCGACGTTTTATAACTGCATATTTTTTGACTCACTTCCTACAAATGCCTTAGGACTGATACCTGTTTAGTGACCACAAGATGGCGCTTTTACCTTCCGAGGTGTTTGTTTGTCTTTGAACGAACAATAAAGCTGCCCATCCTGAAAGCGAGACGCGGGACGTGCCGCGCCGCTTGATCACGTTGTTAGTTGATGGGGGTTGCTATGGTATCCGTAGCTTATTTAATACCAAACGGGTGACGTGCCCGGCTCCGCCCTGCTGAAGAAGTGTCTTACACGCAACGGGTCCGGGGGTCTGGAGCTTTACACGTCGCTCGGTGCTACATCCTGTGAACTCTGTGAGCCGTCAGTTTTGTGTACATGCCTGTAAACATCTTGAAAAATGTGAGTAGCCTGTATAATGCCTATTTAATTAAAGCATTTATCAAGCGGAGGCTCTTAGATTGTTGTCTTTCTCTTATGTTCCCATGTTCCGGTATCCACACCGAGACTGACATTAGAAGATTTGCAACATCATTCACATTCTGTTTCCTTTATGCCTAAGTGACCATCTGCTAACCCAGTGGTCTCGATCTAAGGTGAGAGTAGCCATCTGCACTGGTGGAGGTATAAGCTTCAAGTTTGCTACCCCTTTTTCTCTCAGGCCCCGTACACACGGCCGAGGTTCTCGCTGAAAATCAGCGAGAACCTCGCTGGAATGCACATTCCAGCGAGGACCTCGGCCGTGTGTACGGTCTCAGCGAGCTTCCCGTCGGGAAGCCCGTCGAGCCGAAATAGAGAGCACGACGGCCCGCCTGGAAGAATGGCTGGTTGCCATTCCCGACGGGCGGGTCGCCGAATCCGACGGCCGGGAGAGAACCTCGACGGGCGGAACGATGTGTTCTGCCCGTCGAGGTTCTCTGCCGTGTGTACGGCGCCTCACGTGGTGAAGGCCTTCATTTGATTCTACTTTAGATTCTTCCCCTTTTTTCATCACGAAATGTGTTGGACTTTTATTATATACATTTATTTCACCTCATTTTATATGGTTTGCGCTGCCCTTTTTTTATATTTTCTATCCCTTTATTTAGTGATCGGATTTCCCATCCTTTTACGGATGAAGGACCTTGAGCTGATCCCGCAAACCTTATAGGTTGCTTTTTTCCAAAGCTAGCTATGCTTTGACCAATGATTGGGTTGACAGGGATCGCACCTGTCACCGTTACCGATATTTTTTCACTACTTGTCAGAACAAACTAACTATAGTCCTTAAAAAAATTAGCCTGGAGATTTCCCCAACTAAATAAGTTTAATCCCACCTGTGAACTTGTCTGCAATATTCTAAAAGAATTGCTTACTTATTAGATTGCCATGATTGCTTGCAGTGCAGGAGGCACTAATTTAACTGATGCCCACCTAATAATGATTTTTAGCAGTTACAATATAGCCAGTGTTTTAAAGATCTAATTACACCACTTACAATCCACATTTAGTAGTTTACACAGAAAGATAGATTCACATACATCCAGATAATTCAGTGTGATTTAGTCTCTGTTTCCCCTGATGCGATTTGCCATGCGACTTTGGACACAAAGTCACATTTCAAATCACAGCCCACTGATTTCAATAGCCCCCATTCCAATCTATGTGGCTCAAAGCTGCAGCGACTGATAAGGTACCTGCACCATTCTGATGCGAATTCTGGATCAAAAACACATTCAAAGCCACACCATAGTTGCACTAAAGCTGCATCTCACAATCGCACCCTGAATCAGGCGACATTGGAGTTGCACTAGTGGAGACACAGCCCACAAGCATAGGTGTGTTTCACTCACAAGATTGGCCTAATATTCAAAGGGTGAACTAAAATTTCTCTTTGGCAGAGACACACTGGGGCTGATTTACCAAGCCTGTGCGCCATGACTCATGGTGCACAAGCAGGAGTAAAAGTGTTTTGACATTTACAAAAGAGATACGCTGCCAGTGCAGTGTATTTCCTCATTTACTAAAATGCCTAATGCGCCCAGTAGAGGGCGCATGGCACGCCAGTATAGACCTGACGTACGGCACTTAGTAATGTAAATATCGGGGATTCGGGCGGGAGTTTATTAGGGGAGGGAGGGGGGTGATTCAGGGGAAGTGTAGTGACATGTGTTTGAATGTGTGTGGCGGGCCATATCGAAAGTGAAAGTGACTTTTGATAACCGATCCCTGTGCGCTTGCTAAGTGCGCCTGAAACTCACGAGGTTCATTTGCATACTGGGCAATCGCAGAGGGAAATTTCGGGGCTTTCTGTGCACCTCGTCAGTACGCCGAGAAATTCTTAGTAAATTCCATGCGGCGTAGCTGAAATTCCTATGCGTGACGCGGCGCACAGGAATCTCCAAACGGTTTCCAGCCTGCGCTGACCATTAAGGGGAACTCTGCGCCAAATTTCAAACTGGAAACCGGCGCGGGTCCCCCTCCAATGGTACAGTAGGCTCTTCGGCTTGGTCTGGAACGTGAGGGGTTAAACCCACGCCAAAAATGGCGTGGGGTTCCCCCCAGATCCAGACCAAGCCCTCATCACAGGCACGCAGTCTGGCCGGACAGGAATGGGGTGGGGATGAGCGTCCCCCCCTCCTGAGCTGTACCAGACCGCATGCCCTCGACATGGGGGAGTGTGTGCTTTGAGGGAGGGGGGCACTGCCCCCCCACCCCAAAGCACTCTTGTCCCCATGTCGATAGGGACAAGAGCCTCTTCCCGACAACCCTGGCCATTGGTTGTCAGTGTATGCAGGCGGGAGCCAATCGGAATCTGGGAGCCCCCTTTAACAAGGCGGCCCCCAGATTCCGGCCCCCCACCCTATGTGAATGAGTATGGGGTACATCGTACCCCTACCCATTCACCTGGTGTAAAAGTGTAAAAATAAGACACCACACAGAATAAAATAATTTATTAGTCAGCTCCGGGGGTCTTCCGCCAACCCACCTCGGTCTTCGCTGCTGCCTTCTGCCACGGCCCCCTTCACCACAAAGCTTCCTGCTTATGGGGGAGGGCCGCGGGCTTTGTCATTTTCTGTCGGGAGGGGGCTCTCAATCGCCTATTCTGCCTGGCTTCTCCGCTGGGGCCAGAGCTTCTCTCCCCTGTCTTCCGCCGCGGGTTTGACACCTGCAGGCTTCTCTGGTGCGCTCCGCTTCTGCCTGGCTCCTTCACTGGGGCCAGTGCTTCTTCTTCCATTCGATGTTGACAGAGCGGTGGGCACCGTCTTATATTGGCATAGAGCGTGGGCGTGGTGATGCCACCATGTGACCTTAACCCATGTGACATCACATTCCCATCATGCCCAATGATGTCACATGGGTTGAGGTGACATGGTGGCATCACCACGCCCACACCCTATGCCAATATAAGTCGTTGCCCACCGCTCTGTCGGCATTTCAGCGCCGGACCTCATTGTGTCAACATCGAATGGAAGAAGACAGCGACGAGAAGCCCTGGCCCCAGCGGAGGAGCTAGGCAGAAGCGGAGGCCACCGAAGAAGCCCGCGGGTGTCGCCCCGTGGCGGAAGACAGCCTGGAGCCCCCCCCGGCAGAAGACGGCTAGAAGCCCGAGGAGGAGCGACATCCCCGGTGTTCTCCGCCATTTTCTGCCGCCCCCCCCCGAATGTAAAAGAGCTTAATTTGGGGTGGGGGCCCGGCCGAACATGGCGGAGAGCATCGGCGGGTGTAGCCCCCCCGGCGGAAGATGGCCAGAAGCCCGTGGGGGGCTGGAGCACCCCCCCAGCGGAAAACGGCTAGAAGCCCAGGGGGGCGGCACCCCCGGTCTTTTCCGCCGGGCCCCCCCCGGATGGAAAAGAGCTCTATGGGGTGGGGGCGACGGCGGAAAAGATCAGGGGTGTCGCCCCCCGGCAGAAAATGGCGAAGCCTGGGGCCCAATGGGGTGGTGGTGGGGGGCCCCGGCAGAAGACCCCCGAAGCTGACTAATAAATTATTTTATTCTGTGTGGTGTCTTATTTTTACACTTTTCCCCCAGGTGAATGGGTAGGGGTATGATGTACCCCATACTCATTCACATAGGGTGGGGGGTCGGAATCTGGAGGGTCCCCTTATTAAAGGGGCTCTCAGATTCTGATAAGCCCACCGCCCGCATACCCCGACAACCAACGGCCAGGGTTGTCGGGAAGAGGCTCTTGTCCCTATCGACATGGGGACAAGAGTGCTTTGGGGGGGCAGTGCCCCCCTCCCCCAAAGCACACACTCCCCCATGTCGAGGGCATGTGGTCTGGTATGGCTCAGGTGGGGGGGGGCGCTCGTCCCCATCCCCATTCCTGTCCGGCCAGACTGCGTGCCTGGGATAAGGGTTTGGTCTGGATCTGGGGGGGAACCCCACGCCGTTTCTTTGGCGTGGGTTTAACCCCTTATGTTCCAGACCAAATCTAAGGGCCTGTTATGCACCTGGAGGGGGACCCCACGCCGTTTTTTTGAAAAATTTGGAGTGGAGTTCCCCTTTATCCCATTATTTTCCTTTATTTTTTCCCCCCAGGTGAATGGGTAGGGGTACGATGTACCCCATACTCATTCACATAGGGTGGGGGGCCAGAATCTGGGGGCCCCCTTATTAGAGGGGGCTTTCAGATTCTGATAAGCCCCCGCCCGCATACCCCGACAACCAACGGCCAGGGTTGTCGGGAAGAGGCTCTTGTCCCTATCGACATGGGGACAAGAGTGCCTTGGGGTGGGGGGCAGTGCCCCCCTCCCCCAAAGCACACACTCCCCCATGTCGAGGGCATGCGGTCTGATACGGCTCAGAAGGGGGGGGCGCTCGCTCATCCCCACCCCCATTCCTGTCTGGCCAGACTGCGTGCCTGGGATAATGGTTTGGTCTGGATCTGGGGGGGAACCCCACGCCGTTTCTTTGGCGTGGGTTTAACCCCTCACGTTCCAGACCAAATCTAAGGGCCTGTTATGCACCTGGAGGGGGACCCCACACCGTTTTTTTTATTTGGTGTGGAGTTCCCCTTTATCCCGGTACTGTCGGGGCGGGGAATGCCTGCTCGTCTGTTCATACAATGTATGAACAGCGATCTGTCATTTCCCCTAGTCAGTCCCACCCCCTTTATAGTTAGAACACACCCAGGTAACATAATCAACCCCTTCCTCGCCCCTAGTGTTAACCCCTTCCCTGCCAATGACATTTTTATAGTAAGCAATGCATTTGTATACTATTGGTCGCTAGAAAAATGCCAAAGGTCCCAAAAATGTGTCCGCCATAATGTCGCAGTAGTCATAAAAATCACTGATCGCCGCCATTACTAATAAAACAAAAATATATTCCTAAAAAACCCATAAAACAAACCCCTATTTATAACTTTTGCCCAAACCAATCAAACGCTTATTGCGATTTTTTGGAACCAAAAATATGGCGAAGAATACGTATCGGCCTAAACTGAGGGCAAAAAAGTTTATTTATATATATATTTTGGGGAGATTTATTATAGCAAACAGTAAAAAAGTTGTCTTTTTATTTACAAAATTGTCACTATATTTTTGGTTTGAGGAAAAATAAGAAAAAACGCAGAGGTGATCAAATACCACCAAAAAAAAATACATTTTGTGTAGGAAAAAAGAGGACGCCAATTTTGTTTGGGAGCCACGTCACACAACCGCGCAATTGTCAGTGCCGAAACGCAAAAACTGGCCCGGTCAGTGACCAGTAATATGGTCTGGGGCTCAAGTGGTTAAAAATTAAGAAAACACTAAAGTTAGCCCAATTTATGGCCATAATGTGAAAGATGATGTTACACCGAGTAAATAGATACCTAACATGTCACGCTTTAATATTGCACACACTCATGGAATGGTGCCAAACTTCAGTACTTGAAAATACCCATAGGCAACACTTTTTTTAGTTACAGAGGAGGTCTAGTGCTAAAAGTATTGCTCTCGCTCTAACGCACGCTATGATACCTCACATGTGGGGTTTGAACGGTGTTTACATATGTGGGCGGGACTTACACATTTAAAGCCTGCCCACATACAGTGCGGAAAATAAGTATTTGAACACCCTGCTATTTTGCAAGTTATCCCACTTGGAAATCATGGAGGGGTCTGAAATTGTTATCGTAGGTGCATGTCCACTGTGAGAGACATAATCAAAAAAAAAAAATTCCAGAAATCACAATGTATGATTTTTTTAACTATTTATTTGTATGATACAGCTGCAAAGAAGTATTTGAACACCTGTCTATCAGCTAGAATTCTGACCCTCAAAGACCTGTACTACTGCCTTTAAAATGTCCACCTCCACTCCATTTATTATCCTAAATTAGATGCACCTGTTTGAGGTCATTAGCTGCATAAAGACACCTGTCCACCCGATACAATCAGTAAGAATCCAACTACTAACATGGCCAAGACCAAAGAGCTGTCCAAAGACACTAGAGACAAAATTGTACACCTCCACAAAGCTGGAAAGGGCTACGGGGAAATTGCCAAGCAGCTTGGTGGAAAAAGGTCCACTGTTGGAGCAATCATTAGAAAATGGAAGAAGCTAAACATGACTGTCAATCTCCCTCGGACTGGGGCTCCATGCAAAATCTCACCTCGTGGGGTCTCAATGATCCTAAGAAAGGTGAGAAATCAGCCCAGGACTACACGGGAGGAGCTGGTCAATGACCTGAAAAGAGCTGGGACCACCGTTTCCAAGGTTACTGTTGGTAATACACTAAGACGTCATGGTTTGAAATCATGCATGGCACGGAAGGTTCCCCTGCTTAAACCAGCACATGTCAAGGCCCGTCTTAAGTTTGCCAATGACCATTTGGATGATCCAGAGGAGTCATGGGAGAAAGTCATGTGGTCAGATGAGACCAAAATACAACTTTTTGGTCATAATTCCACTAACCGTGTTTGGAGGAAGAAGAATGATGAGTACCATGCCAAGAACACCATCCCTACTGTGAAGCATGGGGGTGGTAGCATCATGCTTTGGGGGTGTTTTTCTGCACATGGGACAGGGTGACTGCACTGTATTAAGGAGAGGATGACCGGGGCCATGTATTGCGAGATTTTGGGCAACAACCTCCTTCCCTCAGTTAGAGCTTTGAAGATGGGTCGAGGCTGGGTCTTCCAACATGACAATGACCCGAAGCACACAGCCAGGATAACCAAGGAGTGGCTCTGTAAGAAGCATATCAAGGTTCTGGTGTGGCCTAGCCAGTCTCCAGACCTAAACCCAATAGAGAATCTTTGGAGGGAGCTCAAACTCTGTTTCTCAGCGACAGCCCAGAAACCTGACTGATCTAGAGAAGATCTGTGTGGAGGAGTGGGCCAAAATCCCTCCTCCAGTGTGTGCAAACCTGGTGAAAACCTACAAGAAACGTTTGACCTCTGTAATTGCAAACAAAGGCTACTGTACCAAATATTAACATTGATTTTCTCGGGTGTTCAAATACTTATTTGCAGCTGTATCATACAAATAAATAGTTAAAAAAATCATACATTGTGATTTCTGGAATTTTTTTTTTGATTATGTCTCTCACAGTGGACATGCACCTACGATAACAATTTCAGACCCCTCCATGATTTCCAAGTGGGAGAACTTGCAAAATAGCAGGGTGTTCAAATACTTATTTTCTGCACTGTATGTAAACACTGTTCAAACCACACATGTGAGGTATCATAGCGTGCGTAACAACGAGAGCAATACTTTTAGCACTAGACCTCCTCTGTAACTCTAAACTGGTAACCTGAAAAAAAAATTGTTCGCTTCTGACTGCGAGCTACTAGGGACAGGGGCGTTTTAATTATTATTATTTATGTTTGTTACGTAAAAATTCAATAAGACCTCCCCTTAAGGTTGGAAAGCATCAGTTCAGGGAAAAAAAACAAAAAAAAAACAGCTATCATGCTTTCATCCGCCATTGCAGCTTTGATTATGTTAATGCTTCTCGAGTGAACTGGGCATGCTCGGACACTTAGAAAATGTAAGCTGGGTTTTTGTGCCTCAAAATGACTTGCATGTTTCTGAGCATGCTCAGAAAGCTTGTTTTTTGGCTTAGTAATTTAAGGACATCCTTAACAGGTGTAAGCAGTTACAAGTGCACACAAACTAGAGGCTGACATTTCTTCATGTGTTTCCAATTGGTTCATTAGCACACATGTTATAAAAAAGCGTGGATAGAGCACATGTCAGCTGCCCTGAGAGGGGGCAGACTTGCTGGCTGGCAAGAATGGCCGGGCGAAACAGAGATGTTTTTGAGCAAGTTTGTTTTTTTTGGGGGGGGGGGCAATTGTTTTATTTAATGATGTTCACTTTGATGTTTTGGTTTGCTGCATAATTTAGCAAAATGTTTCTCAATACGTTAATGACTAATGTTTTAATCCTGTGGGTCTATCCTGTTATTTAAAAAGCATAAACCATATTCCAATTACTGTCTGAAATTAACCTAGGTCTATTTTTGGTTTTTATGTTTTTTTTTTGTTTGTGTGTTTATTTTTAATTTTTTGTTTTGCTTTCCTTGTTTTGTGGACCATTAAAATTACTTTCAAATGTTGAAGTTTGTTTTGTGATATTTTTTTCATGCTATGGATTTCAACCGCTGCAGCTGAAATAGTTTGGGCCTAAACCATCAAGTGTGATTTGTCTCTAAGCGTCTTTGCTGGTGTGTATGCATGAAATGTTTGCTGCCATGTTTAGTCACCAGAAAAGGAAAGACAAAGCGGTAAGTATTGTTATCTAGAATTGATGTCCAGACTGTCTTTTTAAAGCACATGTGCAAGATGAATGAAAACCTGCAAACATGGCCTGTTGGGGGGGGGGGGGGGATGGTGTATTGGTGGAAATTTTTTGTTTATTCAGACACGACATTAGGTACCAAATTTACAAATAACGGGGAAACATCAAGAAAATCTCACACTGCTTACAAACATTTACATATACAAGATAATCATTTAAACAACTATAACACTCCTATAAAACCAACATTGAATTTACAAACCTTAAAAACACAGACTACTAACACGCAACCAATTCACCAGTAATAACCTCTATCAGGTTGGGCAAACTTTTATCACCCTCCATTATCCGGCTCATTGCACTTTGGGTCACTATTGGTGCATACCCATAATTAAGGTCCATAAGAAACAAAAGAAAGAATAACAAAATACTATATATGGCATATTTTACGCGGATTAGCCAACTACCTGCGCAAGCCTATTGGCATCAACTGCAGAAACCTACAGCCTCTGCCCCATCTGGCCACTGCACCAGGTCATAGCTAGCCAAATCCATCAACAGACCACATATCTATACATCATAAACATCAAACAAAATCCTGCTATATTAACCAACTAGTAAAATAACAAATTACTCTGCGGCACCCGCACCCTCATCCTGCTTAGAACAGGGCACAGAACCCACTCCCGCATCACTCATTTAACACCTTTTTTACTTTTTTTCTTTTTATTCTTCCTAAGCACTACCCAACCAGTATCACCGGCTGCTGGGCCCACCCCACTCATACCCTCTGAGGGCTCTTCACTTGACCCGGCCTGAGGTCTTTTCTGTGACCCAAGGGCCACCTCCATATCCTCCTGGGTTACTGCACCACCCAACGCATGAGAATCCTCCCGGGGGGGGGAGAGCGGGGCAAAACGGGAAGAAAGCGGGAGGGGAACAGAACAAGAATGAGAGGAGGGGGCAACAGGAAGAGAAATGGAAGGGGGGGAAGGATAGCACAGACTGGCCCCAACACCCCCCCCCCCCAGGGGGAACCACCAAACCCTCCTCACTCCCCTCTACTTCAGAATCGGTGTCTAAGGCAGAGGAGTCCAGCAAAAACTCAGGAGGCCCCCCAAGGAAAACCCCACCACCTCCTGACACTCCACTCTGACCCGGAGGGTCAGGGGCTACTGCACCAACCCCCGCCCTCCTCCTGATGAAACCCTGCCTTTGAGGCTCCTCACCCCCCTCTACCTCAGAATCAATGTCCACTCCACTCTGACCTGGAGGATCAGGGGCAGCTGCACCAACCCCTGCCCTCCTCCTGACAGAACCTTGCCTCTGGGGCATAGGGGCAGCCCGACCACCAGATCTAGAAGCACCTGCGGCCTGCCCCCCCCCACCCCCCTCCATCTCAGAATCAGTGTCCGAGGTGAAACCTTCCGACACCCCAGATTCCTCTTGCACATTACCCCTATAAGCCTGCGGACATCGACTGAAAGGGTGACCTAACTCGTTACAAAGATTACATCTAATATGGGCACACCCGTCCGCCAGGTGACCCCTCCCACCACAGCGCGTGCACTTCACAACAGTGCATTCAGCGCTCAAGTGAGTGGGGGACCCGCACTTAAAACACCTTTTAGGCTGTCCAGGATAAAAAAACTAAATTCTGTCTCTCCCAATGAAAGCACTCCCAGGGATATGAGCCATGCTATTTCCCTGCCTCTTCAACTTAATCTTAACCCCCCAGGCCCCTGTCCAGATCCCCCTTTCATCCACCTTCTTCCAAAGGGGGCACTGGAGCTGGCCATGACGGGTCAACCAGGTCGCAATGTCTTCCGGAGGAAGGGATTCATTGCGTACCAGGATGGTTAAATTTTTGACCTCCTCCTGCCTAGCCAGGGGGTTCAAACAGAACTTGGACCATGGGTCCTGTCTTTTGACTAGTTCATAATTCAACAAAAACATTTCCATAACGATGACTGACATAAAACTAAAATCAAACTCTACTGAACCTCCCGGATGGATAACCGCAAAGACGCCCTTACTCCCAGAGAGAGGACCATATCGATGACCTCTCCTCGGGACGGGCACTGACCTTCACCAATATACTTTAGTTGCACCACATTCCTTCTCCTGCGTTCTGTACCACCACCTCCCCTGGACCATGCCCTCTCACCCCGCTGCTCTTGCGCAGGGGGAACCCTGAAATTGCGGGCACCGAACTTGCTGTAAATATGATCCAAGGGAGCACTTAACCCAGCCACTTGAGCATAAGACCTGCCCTCCCTCAAAGCATTGAGCAAGCTCTCTTCCTGAGAGGTTGTGATAACTCCCGCAGGTTGGGGTGCATCAAATGGACCAACCCCCCTCAGGACCTCCATTGACGCAACCTGGGCAGTCTCCTCATGACTCGCTGCCCTCCCCCTCACTACTGAAGGACCCGAAAGGGGGCCCGACCCCAACACAACTTCCTGTACCTGAGCCAATTGAGTATCATCCATATTAAAACCAGAGTCCCCCATCTCTTCACAGGCTCCATAGGAACCTACATGGACTTCTGTCACAGCTGCAGACTGGGAACCTTCTAACTTTCTAATAAAATCCATTGCCAAACATTCATCATCTAAATGTCCCGCAGGGTGATCCCCCCAAACTGGAGCCTGTTCAGAAGGGAGACCCGCAGATGGGGAAGTACTCACAAGTCCCTGGGTATTCTGTTCCAAAGCTGAGGACTGGACCTGGCCGGGAAATGGAGCTCCGGGTGTCACCACAGCCACTTCCGGTTCACCCGCTGACGTCACTTCCGGTTCCGGGTCACGTGCTGATGTCACTTCCGGTTCCGGGTCACATGCGGACGTCACTTCCGGTTCCAGGTCACGTGCTGACGTCACTTCCGGTCGCGGCTCCGTCCCAATCACGGGAGATTCCCGCACAGCGGAAATGCCCTCCAAGTCACTGCTGATTGATCGTCCAGAAGCAGGAGGCTCCACATGGCGTGGCGTGCCCTCTCCCTCGGCAGCCATTGCTATCCTAGCCATAGCTTCTTCCATACTAGATGTCATACAGTCCATCTCAACTGGATCCGCGGTAGATGCCTGCCCCTCACCCTGTAAACCCGCAGCGGTCGCCACCACAACGGCCAGCTGACCCTGCTGTAGGCTACTTGCTGGGTTCACAGAGGCCAAATCACCCCCGCTTCCAGGAGCAGGCTTATCACCCTGATCTTGCTGGGAACCAGACACACTCTTCACGGTGACCAAAAGACCAGGCGGAAGATGAGGAAGACTCACCACGGGGTTGAGACCTCTCTCACTCACGCAAGTACCTCCTGCTTCGTGGGACAACCTCCCACTTGATGTTGTACCCCCTATCTTCACAGGTTGGGGTCCGGCAGGTGCCTGGGCGCCCTCAGCGGTACTCTCCGAGATAGTCCCTGAGGTCTGAGGTTCCACTAACAGAGAACCCCCAGCCCCCTCAGCTACTAATGCTGACTTGCCTCTCCTTCCTGCTTGCTTGCTCTCCTCAGAGGCACGTTGGAGCTCCCTCCTGATTGGAAGGAGGAAAGCCTTCTCTGCAGTCCCTCTGGAACAGAGACACATAACAAGACCCCATAACTGGCCATTCTGCTCTTTCAACAGGTCTATTGCTTCCTTTAATTCGAATCTTTTTGAGCTACTAGCCCGATCTCTTCTGTTCCTTAAACTGGCCAGCACTGTAATCCTGGAATGGAGAGCTTGTGCCGCCTTCTGAATCAAACCTTTGGTTTTGCTGCGTCTTCTCAGCATTCGCTGATCATCCTCCCCTTGCTGGGGAAAAGTCCAATCTGCCAGCTTGGACTGGACCGACAAAAATTGCTTCTCTTCTTTATTTAAATCCCCAAAACTCGGGAGATCCACGGTCCTCAGAGGTACCGGGCGGGAGGTGAACTCCCCTTGCCCAGGAACAAGCCCCTGGCCTGGGCTTGATGAAGCCATAGCCTCCCCTCTCCTCCAGGGTCTTGTTCTTCACAGGAGCTGCTTCAAAGACACAACCTCTTCCTTCAAGGCATTGGTGGACAGGCTTGAAGTGCTGATTTACAGCACTGTGCTTGAATCTAGCACAAGACAATCCTATTCTAATTGTGGGTGTTTGAGGGAAGCCAGGTGAGTGTTAGAACCCCTGCTTGTGTTTTTAGGTTGGGCTTTGTGTCCCTTTTCTTAAAATTGGCTTCACTTCCTGTCACACAGCTGAGGTCTTTTCTTCGGGACACAGGTCATTCTAACTAGTGTCCCCATTAAGCAAATTGCACTGCTGTGTACACCCAAAATGATTAGTTAGTTTGGGGTTTAGTAAAGGCAAAGCCGCTCTGCAGTAGAAGCGTAGTCAATGAAAATCAGAAGGGAAGCACTGATGGTTTTAACATCCAATCCCACCAAGTTTTTTTTGTCCACTTGTATTGCTAAGTGGATTTGCCTTTAGTAAATGGACCCCAAAGTCCAAAATCCCTACTAATTTGGAGTGTACACAGCAAAATGCAATTTCCATAATGGGAAACTATTTAGATTGATCTGTGTGTCCCCAACAAGACATTAATCAGGTTTTACCCTCACTTCCTGTTTGGCTATGTGGCAGGAAGTGAATGAATTAAGTAGAAAGTGACAACATTTGTGAGGTGTCTTTACCCTACCAGGGGTGCAGGCATCCCCAAAACAAACAAGAAAATTGTTTATTTTACATTGGGTGGTGTTTGTGGGGGTCCCTAATAGGGATGAGCTTCGTGTTCGATGCGAACACATGTTCGCATTGAACATTGGCCGTTCGATTGTTCGTCAAACGAACAAATCGGGTCGTTCGCGCCAAATTCGAATGACCCATAATTCACTGCGGCATTGCGCGCTGATGATTGGCCAAGCATGCACCATGACCCCGCATGCTTGGCAAATCACAGCGCTCAAAAAACGAAGAGACCTAATTGGCCAAAGCCTGGGTGCTTTGGCCAATTAGGGCTCAGGGCTTTAGCACACGCCCCACACTATAAAAGGCCGCCTCCCAGGTGGCCTCGTGTAATGTGTTCCGGCTTGCTTTCAGAGAGAGAAGTCAGACAGACAGAGAGAGAGAGAGAGATAGATAGAGACACAGGGGTAGATTCATGTAGCACTTACTCCGGCGTTTTTAGAGATGCGCGGCGCAACTGTTACTTTGCGCCGTCGGATCCATGCGCCGTACCTACTATACCAAATCCGCCTTCAAATAGGCTACTTCTTACCGGCGTAACTTTTCCACGCCGGCGTGGCTTTGGCACATCTTTACGCGGGACAGATCAACCGTTCCCATGGATTATCTATTCAAATATGCAAATGAGGGAGAACCGCCGATTCAGAAACGTACGTTTGTCCGGCGCCGGCGTAACCCGGTTCGCGTAACTGCAATTTCCTGCGGAAAGTCACCCCTCATAAAGCAGGGGTAACTTTGCACAGGAGTTGAACAGATCAGCTGGAGAGCAGCTAAAGCAACACTGTTACAGACAAATTGAGCTAAAACACTTGCTGGACAACACATCTGTCTGCCAACATGCCAGGGGCAGCCTTGCTCATAGCCCTACAGCGTCGACGTGCACGTAGGAGGGCACGGGAAAATATATTCCACACGTGTTTGGCATGAGTGATTTGGAGGTGTTTCGCCTATTCAGATTCTGCCCTGAAGCCATCCTGGAACTAACCACAACCCTGCAGGATGACATCACCAGCCAGACACACCGCTCACAAGCAGTGCAGCCACTGGTGAAGGTCCTGGCAACACTCCATTTCCTTGCCAGTGGATCTTTTCAAAGAACAAGTGGATTGGTGGCTGGGATGTCACAATCCACCATGAGCAGATGTGTGCACCAGGTTATCCCAGCAATCCTCAGATGCATGGCGAACCAAATCATCAAACCCACCACTGAGGACCTGCGGCTGAAGGCAATGACATATTTCTACAGAATTGCCAGATTCCCACGCACCGTGGGGGCCATTGATTGCACACATGTGGATCTACGGCCCCCCCGGGACACAGAGCACATATACTGCAATCGGAAGCATTGGCATTCCATCAATGTACAGGTGATAGTTGATGCCCAAGGCCTAATAATGCACGTCCGTGCCAAGGACCCCGTGTCCAGCCATGACAGCTACATATATCGTCAAAGCACCATCTCCACAGAATTTTAACAGACCGTGTATGGGGACAGCTGGCTGGTTGGTGAGTGACATGGGTGGCAGACATGACTGTCCCCCCCATGATGCACACATCACAAGGGGCACATGCATGACTAACATCCTCCTGTCTTTTCCTTACCAGGTGACGCGGCATATGCACTTGGACCCCATCTCATGACTCCATTCCGGGATCCCCAAACCAGAGGAGAGGAAAGATACAATGAAGCACACATAAAAACCTGTGCAGTGGTGGAGCGCACCTTTGGCCTCCTGAAGTCACGTTTCCGATGCCTGGATAAGTCTGGGGGTACCCTCTTGTATTCCCCAAACTTCGTGTGCCATATCATTGGGGCATGTTGCATGCTGCACAACTTTGCCATGAGAAAGGGCCTGCAGATTGACTTACGTGATGACCTGACCCCCGAACCACACAGTCCCCCCTTTCCCGAGGGTCCCCCGTCTGCTGAGGGAAGAGCAGTCAGGAGGGTCCTTGTGGTAGGCTACTTTTCACGTTAAACACACACATTAATCATGTCACAATGAGAATGCATGCATGCACACCACTGTGATCCCTAGCACACACACCCCGCATCCACATCAAATTGGATTAGACCAAAGTACACCACATGGGACTTGGGAGCAGCAACGCCACGCCACGGCTCCAATTATGTTGATGTACATTCATACACCATTCACACGTGTCGTGGTGATAATTTCTCACCAACGACTGAGGGTGACGTCCCTTAATGGCAGGAGTGTCACCCCCACACAATCACACCACATTCACACTGTAGCCTGCACTCCTCACCGTGTGCAGGGAGATAAAAATAAATAAAACTCATAATCTGAGTATCAAAGATAAATTAATATAAATCAACGGCCCTGTCGTGGGCTCATTCTTGTCCCTAGGCTCCTGGGGTGCAGTTGCCTGGGGCGAGCCACAGGTGGGGGGGCTGGGGGGGCTGGTGGTTGAATCTCCCCCAGTCTCTCCCTGGCTGCTTGGCTGCCCTCCATTGCCACAGCTAGCCGGTGGAGTTAGGTATTGGTGGCAGCTTGCATCCGCAGCCGGCGGGTGGTATTGCTGTGCTGTTGTCGCCGTCTCTGCCTCCCCTCCTCACGGACAGCAGCTGCCAGGCTCCGGACCTCAGAGACCAGGCCAGATGTTGTGGTCTGCAGGTCCACCAGGCAGGACAGAAGGGCTGCCCCGTTCGCAACAACATCCTGCAGACTTTCATTGATATTCGTATTCTGCCCAGCCTGCTGGGTGATGGCTTCCTGCACTGCCACAGTGCAAGCAGCCTGGCTCTCGGCCGTGGACGCCAGGCTATCTGCGACCCGATGCAGATCACCCGCAAGACACCCAATATGGCGGGTCTGCCTTGTCTGGTCCCTTGCCAGATGGTCCTCAAACTCGTCAGGGTGTTTTTTTCATTGCCTTACTAGAGGCCTGAGAGGCTGGAGGATGGCTGTAGGGGAGCTCCCTTGAGGGGGTATCCCTGGAGGGGATGGTGTCCCTTGATGGGGTATCCCTGGAGGGGATGGTGTCCCTTGATGGGGTATCCCTGGAGGGAATGGTGTCCCTTGATGGGGAATCTAGCAGGGGGGGGAGGTTTGGGAGGGGCCAGGTATGGGGGTCTCATCCAGCAGATACAGAGCATCCTCTTCTACCCCGACGTGCTCCCCCTCAACCTCCTCAAGCAATGATGTAGGGGCGATCTCCGCCATGGATGGGGTGGATCGCTGCAACCAATGACGGCCCAGCTCCATCCTGCACATCTGTGGATGACACAAAATAATCACATGTTGGAATACCCACACACTTGTCACATGTAACCCCCCCCCCCCCCCACCCACCCATGCAACACACCACAAAGCAGATAAAACACACTTACCTGACCTCAAAGGCTGATCCCCTGATTCGAAGCCCGGCAGACCCTCCACAAGCTCGCTATCCAGCAACCTGGCCACGACCATGTCCTCTGCCGTCAGGGTGATTCTTGTGGCTGGTCCTCCACCTGTGCCACTGGCATGCTTCCTGATTGCCACTAGCTTATCTTTTACCAATCTCCGCATGTCGTTGATTTTCTTGCGGATGTGCTTGGGCTCCCTGTCCGCCACACCGACAGCATTGACCTGCCTGGTTAGTTCCGCATAGATGCGGGTTTTCTCAGATTTCCCAGTGTTGGCACTCTGTGGCCCATAGAGGCGGGCACCATGTTGGGAGAGCCCATCGGTGATCACAGCCTTCTCCTGAGGGCTGAAATTTAACATTCTCCGGTCAGCGGTAGTCTCTGGTGCAGCCATCATAAATGCAAAAAGCAGGATGCAAAAGCCCTGACAATTCAAGAAAATGCTGGTCGTGTTTTGCAAGTGAGTGGCGCTTCTGTGTGCGGCGGATCTTGGTGGTGACGTTGGCGCCGTACTGCGCATGCGCACAGGAGGCAGACAGCCAGGTGACATCAGTGCGCATGCGCCGTTTAAGATACACCGTACGGATCTCTCTGCGCCACCGTCAGACCATCATTTGCATGTGGTGACGCCCACTTACAGTTCTGCCGCCTTACGCCTTTGAAAAACCGCTGCGCAGGTGAGTGAAAAATTGATGAATAAAGTACATGCCTCTCCGCGCTGGTACGGCGTAGCGGAAAAAAGATGCGCTACGCCGGAGCAAGGATACGCCATTGTACATGAATCTGGCCCACAGTGTCTTTTCACATAGATAGATAGATAGATAGATAGATAGATAGATAGATAGATAGATAGATAGATAGATAGATAGATAGATAGATAGATAGATAGATAGATAGATAGATCAGGGAGGCTACTAGTTAGTATAGTTAAATGTACAGTTTGTAGAGAATATATTGACATCCCTAGGAGTTGTCAATATATTTATAAACTGTATAGCTTAGCTAGTTCTGCTATTAGTATCTGTCAGGCAGGAGATTGTGCTTGATGCTCTAACGTGTTAGTGTACACGTGTTAGTTCATTGCACATAGACGCATTAACTGTTACTGCACATGTGCTATTTATTTGCACAGAAAGGCAGTTGCTTTTAATGCAAGTGGGCTATTGAATTGCACAGAAACGCAGTCGTTCTGACTGTGCGTGTGCTGTTTAATACCACCTTAGCGCATTTGGGGTCACCGCACGTGTGCTGTTACATACCACCTGAGCGCATTTGGGGTCACCGCACGTGTGCTGTTACATACCACCCTAGCGCATTTGGTGTCACCGCACGTGTGCTGTTACATACCACCCTAGCGCATTTGGTGTCACCGCACGTGTGCTGTTACATATCACCTGAGCGCATTTGGGGTCACCGCACGTGTGCTGTTACATATCACCTGAGCGCATTTGGGGTCACCGCACGTGTGCTGTTACATATCACCTGAGCGCATTTGGGGTCACCGCACGTGTGCTGTTACATACCACCTTAGCGCATTTGGTGTCACCGCACGTGTGCTGTTACATACCACCTTAGCGCATTTGGTCTCACCGCACGTGTGCTGTTACATATCACCTGAGCGCATTTGGGGTCACCGCACGTGTGCTGTTACATATCACCTGAGCGCATTTGGGGTCACCGCACGTGTGCTGTTACATACCACCTTAGCGCATTTGGTGTCACCGCACGTGTGCTGTTACATACCACCTGAGCGCATTTGGTGTCACCGTACGTGTGCTGTTACATACCACCTTAGCGCATTTGGTCTCACAGCACGTGTGCTGTTACATATCACCTAAACGCATTTGGGGTCACCGCACGTGTGCTGTTACATACCACCCTAGCGCATTTGGTGTCACCGCACGTGTGCTGTTACATATCACCTGAGCGCATTTGGGGTCACCGCACGTGTGCTGTTTCATATCACCTAAGCGCATTTTGGGTCACCGCACGTGTGCTGTTACATATCACCTGAGCGCATTTGGGGTCACCGTACGTGTGCTGTTACATACCACCTGAGCGCATTTGGGGTCACCGCACGTGTGCTGTTATATACCACCTGAGCGCAGTTGGTGTCACTGTACGTGTGCTGTTACATACCACCTGAGCGCAGTTAGTGTCACTGTACTGTGCTGTTATATACCACCTGAGCGCAGTTAGTGTCACTGTACGTGTGCTGTTACATACCACCTGAGCGCATTTGGTGTCACCGTACGTCTGCTGTTACATACCACCTTAGCGCATTTGGTCTCACCGCACGTGTGCTGTTACATATTACCTGAGCGCATTTGGGGTCACCGCACATGTGCTGTTACATATCACCTGAACGCAGTTGGTGTCACTGCGCTTGTGCTGTTACATACCACCTGAACGCATAAACAGGTCTGAAAGGACAACAAAGAGAGGCAGAGAGTCACGAGGGCAAGCAGGCTCTGCATGTAGAGGTAACGCTGGTAGTGGATGTGGTGCATCCTCTTCAGCACGTGGCCGTGGCCGCTCGTCCTTCTTTTCGGGAGCTGGCCGTGTTGAGCCTCAACATGCAGACAAATTAGTAGAGTGGATGACCAAGCCATCCTCATCCTCCTCATCCTCTCTCACACAGACTGATCAAAGTTTATCTGGCAAAGCAGCTGCCAAGGCGTCCTCTTCCCTCTGCACATTGGCTTTACACAATACTTCCCTAGTACCACCATGTCCTCCTGAGGAGTCCCCCGAACTGTTTCAACACAGTGTTGGGTACATGCTGCAGGAAGATGCGCAGCGTTTTGAAGACTCCGATGACGGAACACTGATAGAGGAAGGCATTGATGTGAGCCCAGGGAGAGGGGGTGGCCGAGAGGGACAGCAATTTGTCAGTGATGATGTTCCCCCAGCTGGAGCATACTGCCAGGTTGTTGACAGTGATGAGGAGGGAGGGGATGATGAGTTCACTTACTCTACCTGGGTTCCTGATAGGAGAGAGGAGGAGGAGGAGGAGGAGGACGAGGCACAGGCACATCTCCAAAGAGGCAGGATGCCCTCCAGGTGTCAGCTTAAGGTCACACCCACTGCATTACAGCGCACATCTACGGCGCTTGTGCATGGCACTGCTGTGTCTGACTGGTACAGCAAAAGTTCTTTGGTGTGGGCCTTTTTTGAAACATGTCCACAAGATCGCACCTTTGCTATTTGCAACTTATGTCGCAAGCGTATCTTGCGTGGCCAAAA
Organism: Rana kukunoris; assembly: GCA_029574335.1. Classification (NCBI taxonomy): domain Eukaryota; kingdom Metazoa; phylum Chordata; class Amphibia; order Anura; family Ranidae; genus Rana; species Rana kukunoris. The sequence goes on along the minus strand of CM056055.1, from coordinate 86,433,301 downwards.
CATCAACCGCCTGGGTACCACATGCTTGTCCAGACATATGTTGACCTGCCATGCAGCTCGTTGGCAAGCACACCAGAAAGACCCACACCAAAGACAAAAGCGTACCCCCCCTTGCCCTTCTGGGACCTCCAACCCCAGTAGACCCCCAGTCCTCTCTGAAGCCTGCAGTGAAGGTGTAGAAATAGGTGTGTCACAAGCTAGTAGTAGCGGTCAATCTACTGATAGTACCAGGCAAATTTCCCTGCCCCAGCTGCTGCAGCGCCGAAAGAAGTACAATCCCAGCCATCCACATGCCCAGCAGTTGAATGCTAGCTTAGCGAAATTGCTAGCACTTCAACTGCTACCTTTTCAGTTGGTAGATTCTGCCCCCTTCTGTGAGTTTGTGCAATGTGCACTACCTCAGTGGCAAGTACCAAAACGCCACTTTTTGTCACGGAAGGCTATTCCGGCTCTCTACCGGCATGTGGAAGGCAATGTCCATGCCTCAGTGGTAAGGTGCATCTTACCGCTGACTCATGGTCCAGCAGGCATGGACAGGGACGTTACCTGTATTTTACGGCGCATTGGGTGACTCTGCTGGCAGCTGGGAAGGACGCAGAGCAAGGTACAGTAGTTTTGGAGGTTGTTCCACCACCACGCCTCCAAAACACTACTACTGCTTGTGACACACCTCTCTCCTCCACCCCTCCTCTTCTTCTTCCTCTGTGGCCTCTTCCTGTGTTGAGGTTTTCTCTGAACCAGCCGTGCTCCATAGGCGTACGAGGGGCTACGCAGGAATGCAGGCCAAGAGATGCCATGCGGTGCTAGAGCTGGTGTGCATGGGAGACAGGAGCCACACTGGGGAAGAGGTTTTGTCAGCTCTGCAGGGTCAGGCTGAGAGGTGGTTGACGCCACGCCAGCTGAAGCCTGGAATGGTGGTCAGCGATAATGGCACCAACCTCCTCTCTGCCCTGCGACAGGGAAAACTCAACCATGTGCCCTGTTTTGCGCATGTCCTCAATTTGGTGGTGCAGCGGTTCTTGGGCAGGTACCCGGGATTGCAGGATGTCCTGAATCAGGCCAGGAAAGTCTGTGTGCATTTCCAGAGGTCACATAATGCCACTGCTCGGCTGACTGACCTCCAAAGGGAATACAACCTGCCCAAGAACTGCCTAATTTGTGACATGCCCACCAGATGAAACTCAACGTTGGTCATGCTGCAGCGGCTGCACACGCAGCAACGGGCCATCAATGAGTACCTGTGCCAATATGGCAGAAGAACTGGGTCAGGGGAGCTAGGTTTTTTCCCCACGCCAGTGGGCCTTGATCAGGGATGCATGCACTGTCCTGTCACCATTTGAGGAGGCCACGAGGATGGTGAGCAGTGACAGTGCATGCATCAGTGAGACTGTCCCTCTTATTCACATGTTGGAGCACACGCTACGTGAAATAATGGACAGGGCCCTTGAGGCAGAACAGAGGGAGGAAGAGGAGGACTTCCTTACCTCTCAAGGCCCCCTTTACCCAGACAGTGGTACTGCTTGCCCACCTAGCACACAGGAAGAGGATGAGGAGGAGGAGGAGGAGGAGGAGGATTTCTATCAGCAGCATGGAGGTGGAGCCTAGCACTCAGCAGCAGCAGTCTTCAAGGGATCATTTACAGTCCCAAGGAGCACGTGGAGTTTTACGTGGCTGGGATGAGGTGCCTGTGGATCCTGTTGTCCTCAGTGACCCAGAGGACTGTGGCCCGAATGCCTCAGCAAACCTACGCTGCATTGCCTCCCTGATTCTGCAAAGCCTGCGTAAGGATCCTCGTGTACGTGCTATTAAGGAGAGGGATCATTACTGGCTGGCGACTCTCCTCGATCCACGTTACAAGAGTAAGGTTGCGTACCTTATGTTGCCATCACAGAGGGAGCAGAAGATGAAACTTCTGCGGGAGGCCTTGCAGAAGGGTCTGTGCAATGCGTTCCCAGAACCGGGGGGATTACCAAAACCTGGCTCTGGACAACGTCTTGCTGAGGCTTCGGTGAGTCACAGAAGGGGCGGTGGAGAAGGTGGTCGTCTGACCGATGCATTCAGGCAGTTTTTTAGTCAGCAGCCCCAAGGTCTGACCGGTTCCAGCAACCATCGCCAGCGTCTGGTTTACATGGTCCGGGAATACCTAGGGGCAAGATCCGACTTGGACACCTTCCCCACTGAAAATCCTCTGGCTTACTGGGTCTTGAGGATGGATCACTGACCAGAGCTTGCCCAGTAGGCAATTGAGCTACTGGCTTGCCCTGCATCCAGTGTTCTTTCAAAACGGACATTCAGTGCTGCTGGAGGCTTTGTCACTGATCACAGGGTGCGCCTCTCCACCGGCTCTGTTGATCGACTGACCTTCATCAAAATGAATCAGGCTTGGATCAACACCAGCTACAAAGCACCTGATGCTGATATTAATGAATAATATCTTTTTGTTGAAAAGTCGGATCCCTTTTAGACTGCTGATGCTGAGTGACTGTCCTTTTATGCTGCTGATGGAATATCCTTCTCCTCCTCACTTTTCTTGCTGATAGCTAGTAAGAAATGTTGTGTTTCTGGGCTCCGCCACCAGTGCCTAAGGCACAATTTTTCTGCCCCTGTTTAACAGGGGCGCCTAATAACAATTTTTGATGCAATACTTTGCACGTGGCTCCTTGCTGCGCTCCAATTGGAGTTATTGGGAGGGGTTGCAGTGTTGTGTTGTGCCCAAGGCACAATTTTTCAGCCCCTGTTTAACAGGGGCGCCCAATAACAATTTTTGATGCAATACTTTGCACGTGGCTCCTTGTTGCGCTCCAATTACAGTATGTTTGAGGGGTGCCCTTTTTTCTAAAAATTTTCTTTCACAAAATAATAATGGCCCCCCAGCACCGCTAAAATATTCGACATATTGTTGCCACACAGAACGTGCGCAAGTAGCATTAATTACTTTTTTTTTATAGTCCTCTCATGTTGTGCAGGGACATTTCTAAACACGTGCCACTACTATAGACACTCAGCAGGTGTGATATTTAAAGGAATTTTTTTTTTCACTTTAAGCATCATTAAAATGGCTGCTCCGCAAAAAACGGCCATTTAAAAAAAAAAAAAAATTCCATTGATACATGTTCCCTGGGGCAAGATCCGGGTTCTGAACGACGTTTTCCAACATTTAATTGAATTTTGGTCTTTAAAACGACCGTTTTTGAATTCGAATGTTCAAGTCCCATAGACTTCAATGGGGTTCGAAATGTTAGCGCGAACCCGCGATCTGTTCGAACGTTCTGGTGCGAACCAAACCCGGGGGTGTTTGGCTCATCCCTAGTCCCTAACACACATTCATACATATTAGCAACGCTGGATCCTGGCCTATTGGCATGGTTATATTTTCTTAGGCCTCTCAATAAAATTATCTAAAATTTGGGGTTAAACTGGAACTATAATCAACACTTCTTTTTTTGTTTTCTTTCATTTTGGATAGAGTTGGGGGGGGAGGGTTATAAGCCCTGTCAGTTTATTTTGTATTATCCCTGTCCGTTTGGGGAGATTGGCCTTCACTTCCTGCCCCATAGCCAAACAGGATGTGATAGAAAAACTAGGCACATTAAGGGATTCCTGTGCCCCCCCCCACAGAACTTGTGTGTGTCCCCTGAAAATTCCTGAGCGGGTCATAAAAAAACAGGGTGTGGCCTTGACAGGAAGGGTGGGTCATTTCTCTATTAGGGGGTGCAGAAATTTGGTCAGGCCTAGGGCAGCACAAAACCTAAATATCCTACTGCATATTAGGGCTTATTTAGACAGGATCCGATTTACAGCATGTTTTTAGATTGTGGGAGGAAGCCCACGCAGGCACAGGGAGAACATGCAAACTCCAGGCAGATGGTGTCACGGGCGGGATTCGAACCAGCAACCCTTTTGCTGCTAGGTGAACGTGCTATACACTACACCACTGTGCAGAACGAACATGATTGCAGCTGAAAGCATGAGATCAGTGGTTTTTTTTTTCCAATTCCATGCTTTCCAGCCTGGAGGACAGATGTGGGGTCTTATTGACCCCGCCTCGCTCCATAAAGAGGACCTGTCACACACTAGTCCTATTATAAGGGATGTTTACATTCCTTGTAATAGGAAGAAAAGTGAAAAATAATACAAAAAAATTGACAAAAAAGTGCAAAAATATTATGTTAAAAAAACAAAAAACAAATAAAAATCTAAATTTAAATGCCCCTGTCCCTAGTAGCTCACACTCAGAATCGAACACGCCTGCAAGTCCCACCCACATATGTAAACACCGTTCAAACCCCACATGTGAGGTATCATAGCGTGCGTTAGAGCGAGAGCAATAATTTTACCACTAGACCTCCTCTGTAACTCTAAACTGGTAACCTGAAAAAAAAGTCAAGCGTCGCCTATGGAGATTTTTAATACCGAAGTTTATCGCCATTCCATGAGTGTGCGCAATATGAAAGCGTGACAAGTTAGGTATCTATTTACTCGGTGTAACATAATCTTTCACATTATCCCTAAAAATTGGGCTAGCTTTACAGCTTTGTTGGCGCAAATACCGTTGGAAATATTTAATAAAAAAATGCCCGACACTTTATTCCCTAGAGTGTCTGCTAATAAAATATATCTAATGTTTGGGGGTCCTGAGTAATTTTCAAGGAAGAAAATATAATTGTTACATGAAGGAGAGAAGTGGCAGAATAGGCGCGGTATGGAAGTGGTTAAAGTGCAACAATAAAAGTGAAATATTCCTTTACATTTTGTACCATGGGGGGGTGTAATCAGGGCCGCCATCAGGAATTATGGGGCCCCTTACACAGCTTCAGGCATGGGCCCCCTGGAGCAGAGAACTGGGGGGGGGGTGCTGCCGCCTGATATTGAGAAGCGGGGGGGCTGCCACGATTTGATAAGCGGGGGGTTCCTTTACAAAAAAAGAAATAAAGAAAAATATATATAAAAAAAAGTGTGGTAGCCATCCGGGGGCCCTAGGGACCTCTGAGCCCTTTAATAAAAATAAACCTCTGGGCACTTTAATAAAAAATAAATAAAAAAATATATAAACAAAAATAACATTGGGACCTCTGAGCCTTTTACTAAAAATATATATACATATAATGATACACATACAAATGTAAAACATTTTTATAAGAAAAAAGGTTCTCATCTGGGGCCCTGGGGACCTTTGGGCCTTTTAATAATAATAATAATAAATGTATGTATATTTATATGTATATAAAAAATTAAAATAAAAGTAATAAAAAAAATATATAAAAATTATTATTTTTTTATAAAAAAGGGGGGGTTGTCACCTGGAGCCCTGAGGATCTCCGGGCCCCTGGGGACCTCCAGACCCCTAAAAAAAAACATTGGCCCTTTAATAAGAAAAAATTAAATAAAAATATATTAAATATATATTAAAAAAAATGAAAAAATGGGGGGTTGCCACACGGGGCCCTGGGGGCCTCTGGGCCCCTGGGGACCTCCGGACTGCAAAAAAAAAAATATTGTATTTTTTTTAGGGGGTTCCCATCCGGGCCCCTGGGGATCCCCGGGCCCCTTACAGGTGTACTGCCTGTATCCCCCTGATGGCGGCCCTGGGTGTAATGTCAGCATGTGAAAAGTGACATTCTGAAGGAAAAAAGCAGTTTAAAATGGACTCGCGGCTATAATGAATTGTCGGCTCCCAGCAATTGGGAGAAGATTCATTCATAAAAATAAAAAAAAAGCGTGGGGGTCCCCCCAAATTCCATTACAGGCCCTTCAGGTCTGATATGGGTATTAAAGGGAACCCCGCCGTCAATTTGAAAAAAAATGACGTGGGGTTCCCCCCAAATATCCATACCAGGCCCTTGAGGTCTGGTGTGGAATTTAAGGGGAACTCCACGCCAAATGTAAAAAAAAGTCCCCCCCAAAATCCACACCAGACCATTATTCGAGCACGTTGACCTGGCCGGCCGCAGAAAGGAGGGGGGGACAGAGTGCGGCCCCCTCCCTATCCTGAACCGCACCAGGCCACATGCCCTCAACATTGGGAGGGTGCTTTGGGGTGCCCCCCAAAGCACCTTGTCCCAATGTTGATGAGGACAAGGGTCTCTTCCCCACAACCCTTGCCTGGTGGTTGTGGGGGTCTGCGGGCAAGAGGCTTATCGAAATCTGGAAGATCCCTTTAACAAAGGGGCCCCCCAGATCCCGGCCCCCCTATGTGAAATGGTAATGGGGTACATTGTACCTCTACCATTTCACGAAAAAAAGTGAAAGGTATACAAAAAACACAAGAGCCGGTTTTTGACAAGTCTTTTAATATTCTTCTTCCATCTCCTTCTTTTCTTCTTTCCTTCGGGTTTCTTCCTCCATACTCTTCTTCTTCCTCTGCTTCTTTCTTGGGTCTTGTAGTGCCGCATCTTGACAGGCGTGTTCTTCCATCTTCTTCTCCTTCCGCTGGCCTTCTCATCCGCATCTTCTTCTTCTTCACCGGAGGCGCCGCTTTGAATTGAATTTCCCGCTGTGTGCTGGACCACGCCCCCATCTGACGCCACGGGTAATCTCCTAGAAAAGTCCCCGTGTGCTGCATGTGCATCAGAGGGGGGCGTAGTCACATGAGCGTCAGAAGGCGGAGTTCAATTGGAAGCCGAGCCTCCGGCGAAGAAGAAGCCGCGCACAAGCTTCCAATTGAATTGCCCGCCGGCTGATGCTCATGTGACCACGCCCCCCTCTGACGCACATGCACCACACGGGGACTTTCATAAGAGTTTGCCCGTGGCATCAGAGGGGGCGTGATCCGGCATACGGCTGGGATTTCAATTGGAAGCGGCGCCTCCGGCGAAGAAGAAGAAGATGCGGATGAGAAGGCCAGCGGAAGGAGAAGAAGATGGAAGAACACGCCGGTCAAGATGCGGCACTACAAGACCCAAGAAAGAAGCAGAGGAAGAAGATGGAGGAAGAAACCCGAAGGAAAGAAGAAAAGAAGAAGATGAAAGACTAAAGAAGATATTAATAAAGGACTTGTCAAAAACCGGCTCTTGTCTTTTTTTACACTTGACACTTTTTTTTTTCGTGAAATGGTAGAGGTACAATGTACCCCATTACCATTTCACACAGGGGGGGCCGGGATCTGGGGGGCCCCTTTGTTAAAGGGGTCCTCCAGATTTCGATAAGCCTCCTGCCCGCATACCCCCACAACCACCGGGCAAGGGTTGTGGGGATGGGGCTCTTGTCCTCATCAACATGGGGACAAGGTGCTTAGGGGGGGCACCCCAAAGCACCCTCCCAATGTTGAGGGCATGTGGCCTGGTGTGGTTCAGGAGAGGGGGGGCCACGCTCTGTCCCCCCCTCTTTTCTGCGGCTGGCCAGATCAACGTGCTCGGATAAGGGGTCTGGTGTGGATTTTGGGGGGGACTGCACGCCATTTTTTTTTTATTTGGCGTGGAGTTCCCCTTAAATTCTACACCAGACCTGAAGGGCCTGGTATGGATATTTGGGGGGAACCCCACGTCATTTTTTTTTTAAATGACGGCGGGGTTCCCCTTAATATCTATATCAGACCTGAAGGGCCTGGTATGGATATTTGAGGGGAACCTCCACGTCATTTTAAATATTCCTTTAAATTTCATACCATGGGGGGCTGTAATGTCAGCATGTGAAAAGCGCACTTTTCCTGTGGTTAGAAATGTCTCTGCACAAAATGACATTCTGAAGAAAAAAGTTGTTTAAAACTGACTCGCGGCAATAATGAATTGTCGGCTCCCGGCAATTGTGAGAAGATTCATTCATAAAACAGAAAAAAAAAGCGAGGGGGTCCCCCCAAATTCCATTACTAGCCATTCAGGTCTGATATGGATATTAAGGGGAACCCCGCCGTCATTTAAAAAAAAATGACATGGGGTTCCCCCCAAATATCCATACCAGGCCCTTCAGGTCTGGTGTGGATTTTAAGGGGAACTCAACCACAAATAAAAAAAAAAATGGCGTGGAGTTCCCCCCAAAATCCACACCCGATTCTTATCCAAGCACGTTGACCTGGCCGGCTGCAGAGAAGAGGGGGGGACAGAGTGCGGCCCCCCTCTCCTGAACCGCACCAGGCCACATGCCCTCAACATTGGGAGGGTGCTTTGGGGTCCCCCCCAAAGCACCTTGTCCCCATGTTGATGGGGACAAGAGCCTCATCCCCACAACCCTTGCCCGGTGGTTGTGGGGGTCTGCGGGCAGGAGGCTTATTGAAATCTGGAAGACCCCTTTAACAAAGGGGCCCCCCAGATCCCGCCCCCCCTGTGTGAAATGGTAATGGGGTACATTGTACCTCTACCATTTCACAATTTTTTTTTTGTGTGAAATGGTAGAGGTACAATGTACCCCATTACCATTTCACCCAGGGGGGGCCTGAGATCTTGGGGGCCCCTTTGTTAAAGGGGTCTTCCAGATTTCGATAAGCCTCCTGCCCGCAGACCCCCACAACCACTGGGCAAGGGTTGTGGGGATGAGGCCCTTGTCCTCATCAACATGGGGACAAGGTGCTTTGGGGGGTACCCCAAAGCACCCTCCCAATGTTGAGGGCATGTGGCCTGGTGCGGTTCAGGAGAGGGGGGGCCGCACTCTGTCCCCCCCTCTTTTCTGTGGCCGGCCAGGTTAACGTGCTTGGATAAGGGTCTGGTGTGGATTTTAGGGGGAACCATTTTCTTTTTAAATTTGGGGTGGAGTTCCCCTTAAAATCCATACCAGACCTGAAGGGTCTGGTTATGGATATTTGGGGGGAACCCCACGTCATTTTTTTATTAAATGATGGCGGGGTTCCCCTTAATATCCATACCAGACCTAAAAGGCCTTCTAATGGAATTTGGGGGGAACCCCACGCTTTTTTTTTGTGTTTTTTATGAATGAATTCTCCTGCAATTGCCGGGAGCCGACAATTCATTATAGCCGCGAGTCATTTTTAAACGGCTTTTTTTCTTCAGACTGTCAGTTTGTGCAGCGACATTTCTAACCACGGGAAAAGTGCGCTTTTTCACATGCTGACATTACACCCCCCCCCCCCCCCCATGGTACGAAATTTAAAGGAATATTTCATTTTTATTGTTGCACTTTAAGCATTATTAAAATCACTGCTCCCGAAAAAATGGCCGTTTAAAAAAAAAAAAAAAAACATTGGTACATGTCACCTGGGGCAGGACTGAGGTCCCCAAACAATTTTTTAGCACAAAACTTGCATATACAGGGATTCTGGCGGCAGCTTTACTTATCAATTGCATTGCGCTGCTGCTGCGGCCGGTTCATGTGCCTAATTAAGGCTTCATCCAGCGCACTATTTAAGGCATGAACCGGCGCAGCGCAGTGCCAATAGTAAATCAGCCCCCCAGTCTTCAAGATTCCAAACAGCACCCTTATTATTCGCACTGACACCCTGCTGCAATTCCATTTTATATATCTACATTATTCAAAATCAGTCTCCTCAACATATTCAAATAGACAAAAAGTAAAAGGTTAAGTTCTGAAAAGTTAGTTTGTTAGGTTAAAACAAAAGACTTAAACCATCTCTGTCTACCATACAAGAAATAATATTCATCCAAACTTTAAACTTTCCTCACACGGGGCACCAAAACTATCAAAGAAATATTTATACCGTACTTAATTAAACTGAACGATTAAAACCTTTTTGTCTATATAAAAATTAAAACAATGAATAGCAGTGCGAAAAAGAGAAAAGGATTACATTTATTGATACATAGAATAAGCTTATATTAACATAACAGATGCCACCTTTAAAACCAAGATGATATCCATGTTACACAATAATACACATAGGAATATTTCTTCAATGGACACACCAGTATATGAAGACAAGTTGTAGGAAAGGAAATATGACAGAGATGAAGAAAAGTAATGATTATAAATTACCAAATGTCCCTAGGTGATTTTACAGGTATAGGGTTGCCAGGTTACAAAGATAACTAAGGCCTAACTCAGATATGGTTACAATGGACATCCATGGACTCCTAATATACTTTTAGGCAAAATCTTAAGATAGAAGGAAAGTAAAGAGAGAGAGAGAGGGAGGAAGATGGGGAGAGAGGGAGGGGGAGAGAGGGAGAGAGAGAGAGGAGGAAGAGGGGGAGAGAGGGAGGAAGAGGGGGAGAGATATATTACTTCCGGCTGGTCTTCATCAGCACATTATACCCTGCTCACCAGTCAAACTGACTTGACAGGTTTTTATACCCCTGAATCTACATTTTCTCCCTCCAAAAACTCAAATTCCCGAGGATACGATTGGTTGACTTATGTGTCTTTTCAGAGTGACAGAGAACCCAGTAACCCACTGTTGTCACATCCTTTTGACAAGGGAAATGTCTTGGAGTTTGCATAATTAACACCAACAAACTTTCTTTGGGATCTCTAACTCACTTAACTCCCACACTTAGCATATAACAAGACACCAGGCTAAATGGATATTTCCTGTCTGGCCAAGCTCTATACACACACACACGGTATAATTGGACACTTTAAATTAACAGACAGGAGATGACAGGAACCTCTTAATATACAGGGGCCACGTCCTATTAGAAAATATATTGTAACTATAAAATCATATGCAGTTATCCTCCGACCACATATATTACAAATATACACATGTACATACTGTATATATATATACACACAGAGCTTTTTTTCTCAGAAAATAGAAGCAGGAACTCAACCACGACCCGTTCAGATTTCACAAACAGTAGAAGGGTCTTAAAGGGGCATTAAATACCAGAATTGCATTACATACAGTGTGCAGAGTTCAGGGGGTTACAAAGCAGTCACTTGTAAACACAGAAACCAGACTTCAGTGTTCACAAGTGATTGTGGTGAGCGGGCACCAAAGGGTCTGAGCCAAAGGTGGTGGAACTGAGTTCCCCCAAGTTCCCCCAGAAAAAAAGCCCTGTATACACATATACAAATACACACACACATAAATTCATCAGGGGCATGGTGGTTGAATTCAGGATATGAATATGAAGATGTCGAGGCCGAGAAAGCTTTTCAAAAGATTAAGATGGCATTGTGCCAGGATCTGGTGCTTGTAGCTCCAGATTTTGCAAAGGATTTAGCAGTGCAGACAGATGCTTCATGTGAAGGGTTGGGAGTGGTCCTGTCTCAGGAAATCAATGGGGAGGAGCACCCCGTGATTTTTCTTAGTAGGAAGCTGACGGCAGCTGAGAAAAACTATGCAGTGGTGGAGCAGGAGCGTCTGGCCATCAAGTGGGCTTTGGACTCCCTTCGATATTTCCTCCTAGGTAGGAGGTTTTCCTTGAGGTGTCAGAACAAGCACACCAATGCCAGGGTAACAGAAGGTGGTTCCTTTCTCTCTAGGAGTTCAATTTTGTGGTAGAGCACAGACCCGGGAGACAGCATCAGAATGCCATAAAAAGAAGGAATACTTTTTGGGACTAAAATGTATTGGATACACCAGAGCATACAGGAACGTCCACAGGAACCTTATGGGTTGTGACCTAACATACACCCCAACTATGGCTTCCGATGGGGGGTCCCCTTTCTACCTTACTGTTATCAATGTTTATTGCTCGGTATGCTCTGATGTATTTAATTTTTTTTATTTTAATTCATCAATTGATTCATTATACTCCGGTGGTGTGTTTAATTTTAAAGTCCCACAATTCCTATTGTCCCGCCCTTCCTTATTTTTCCCTTCCTATACCCTTTGTTCCCTCCCCCAGTGATGTTTTATTGGTTTTTACAAGTCAGAGGGCTTGAGACCATGGCTTAGTAATTTAGTACATATATAATCCAAGGAAGGGACATAGAGTAGAGTCCCAATCCTCTTATCTATGGGTAGGTTAGCCATTAGGTAGATTAAGACCAACAGTGTTGGCATCTAGGAGCACTGTGGAAAGCCTGATCCCCGGGGGGGAGCTGAGGTGGTGGTATTGCGGTAGCAACATGGCAAAGGTCGCTGGTAGCTGGACAATTGGTAGAAAGGGGACCCCCCATCGAAAGCCAGTTGGGGTGTATGTTAAGTCACAACCGATAAGGTTCCTGTGGACATTCCTGTATGCTCTGATGTATCCAATAAATGTTATTTTAATTCATCAATTGATTCATTATATTCCGGTGGTGTGTTTCATTTTAAAGTCCCACAATTTGAGACCATGGCTTAGTTCACTAACTGCTGTCTCAGTTATAGTCCCTAGGTTACCTTGCTATTCTATTTTTATATACGTCCTTCCCTGTTCCCTCCATGTTTTCCCCCTCCCCTCCCTTTTTTATAACATCAGAATGCCGATGCCCTCCCCCAAGTCCATTGTATGATGTCAAGAGGTGCCTCCAACACCTCCGCGTTGAGGCAGAGGGGGGATATGTACAGGACGCCAAGATTGGGTCCTGGAAGGGTGCTATACACTTACAGCACCAGTATTTGGGCTGTGGTCCCTTTAACCACTTGCCGACCAGCCGTCGCAGTTATATGCAGGTGTGCGCGAGAGCCCGAGCTCTACGTCGCGCTCGCGGCCAACTAGGGGGCGCGTCCGCTCGCCCCCGAGTCCCGTGCGTGTGAGCCGCCGGGCACACGCGATCGCTCGTTACAGAGGGGGATACGGAGCTGTGTGTGAAAACACACAGCGCTCGTTCCTGACGCCGGGGAAACGCTGATTTTTGGGTCATACAATGTATGGACAGAAGATCAGTGATTCCCCCTAGTAAGTCCACCCCCCCATACAGTTAGAACACACTAGGAACACACTTAACCCCTTCCCCGCCAGTTAACCCCTTCACTGCCAATGGCATTTTTATATAATCCAATGCATTTTTATAGCATTGATGCTAAAAAAATGCCAATGGTCCCAAAAATGTGTCAAAAGTGTCCGAAGTGTCCGCCATAATAGCTGTACCGAAACGCTGATCAGCCGCCATTACTAGTATAATAAAAATGCCAAACCCCCTATTTTGCAAACCAATCAATAAACGCTAATTGCGATTTTTTTTTTACGAAAAATATGTAGAAGAATACGTCCCGGCCTAAACGAGGAAAAAATATTTTATATATTTTTGGGGATATTTATTATCCAGAGAGTAAAAATATTGCATTTTTTTTCTAGTCTCGCTGTTTTTGTTTATAGCGCAAAAAATAAAAACCGCAGAGATGATCAAATACCACCAAAAGAAAGCTCTGTCTTGAGAGAAAAAAAGGACGCCAATTTGTTTGGGAGCCACGTCGCACGATCGCGCAATTGTCAGTTAAAGCGACGCAGCGGAATCTCAAAAAGTGCTCTGGTCTTTGGACAGCAATATGGTCCGGGGCTGAAGTGGTTAAAGAGAGCTGTGAAAGTGTTCAGGGGGTCAAATTTTTGGTGAGGGATTCCCGGCGAAAGAGTTAATCCAGAGAGGACTGTCTCGCAGTCCTCTCTGTCTTGAGAGTCATTTGGGGTCCAGAATTTCGGAGGCTCTAAAGTGCTATTAGGATGGGAATGTTGCAATTATATATACTGTTCTTTCTGCCTGTAAACTTGAGAGTGTCCCTTTATGTCAAAGGTGGTTTTAGATCAGCTAGAACAGTGTTTCTCAATTCCAGTCCTCAAGGCGTCAAAAAAACAATCTGCGATGAAACAAATAAATGATGTGTTAGGCTCAAAGAGCAAATATGTGAAGCTGCACCTTACTGCATGACATTAAACAGTGAAAACTTAGGAAAAAAAACAAGTTGCGCTAAACATGATGGATCAACATAAATGTCTGTGACGAAATCACATGAGAACTTATGACTTAACATATATTCATATGACATTCAAAGAAATCCAGAAAAATGTCCTTAAAAGATGAATGTAGTGGCAAAGTCTTTCACCAGTGAAAAGAAAAAAGTCCACAATTTAAAAACACTGATTAGGAGTGACAATCCAGTAAAGGAGATCCTCCACCACCAGAGTAAGTGAATCTGCTTACCAGATTCCCAGTGGTCCCTTAATCATAGGAGACCCCAGGTAGCATGTAGGTTTTAAACTGAAGGAGCTGCAGGCTGGATGGACGCAGTTTGATGTAGATCACTACTTCGTTCCAATGGGTAAAAACCGTTCTGTGGAGCCACCACCACCACCAATGAGCCTTCCGCTCCACGTACACAAAGGACTTTTGACACATTTTTGGGACCATTGTAATTTTCACAGCGAAAAGTGCTATAAAAATGCACTGATTATGGTGAAAATGACAATGGCAGTGAAGGGGTTAACAACTAGATGGCACTAAGGGGTTAAGTGTGCCCTAAGGAAGTGTTTTTTACTGTAAGGGGGCGTGGCTGTAGGCGTGACATCACTGATCATCATTCCCTATATCAGGGAACAGACGATCAGTGTCACTGCCGAACAGAAGAACGGGGAACGTGTGTTTACACACACCTCTCCCCGTTCTTCAGCTCCTGTGACCATTCATGGGACACTGGCGGTTCTTAAAGGCGGCGTATATATACGTCCCTGTGCCCAGCCCTGCCATTCTGCCGACGTATATCGTCGTGCGGCGGTCCTTAAGAGGTTAAAACATTATCATACCCGGGATGTCTACTAGGCTCTTGTTTGGACAGATTTAAATGTGTTATTACTAAAGACGCGTACACACGACTATTTTTATGTTCTAGAAAAAATATTGTTTTTTTCAACGTGATTCTTGTCAAGCCTGCCTTGCATACACACGATCGTAAAAAAAAATGCTTTATAAAAGCAGGGTGACATACAACACACGTACGAAGGCACTATAAATGGGAGGTTCCATTCGGATGGTGCCACCCTTGGGGCTGCTTTTGCTCAAGAGAGACATTTCGCGCTTTTCAGTCTTCGTGCTTTTCAATCTGTTACAGAACGAGCGCTCCGTCTCATAACTTGCTTCTGAGCATGCCCTTTTTTTTCACGTCGTTAAAGTCTACACGACTGTTTTTCACAACGTGAAAAAAGAACCGAAAGATTAGAGCATGTTCTACATTTTTAATGCCCTTTATTTACGTGATGAAAAATGCTCTGGAGCCCACAAACGATAGTTTTTAATGACATTTTTTTTTCACGTCATTAAAAACAGGCGTGTGTACATGGCATAAGAATTACAGGCCTACAATATAAAATGCCGAATTTCTATGCAAAACAATGTACCGCTTTGAGATTCAAAAATCTGACATAATTATACCGCCAGGAAGACTACTGCTGAAAAATGTAAGGTAAAGCATTTGGGTGCTAAAAAAATAAATGCAGGTTACTCGCTAGGGGGAGAACCTCTGGGGGAATCCAAGTTGGAAAAGACACTGGAGGTCCTAGATGACAGGTTTAGCAATGGAATGCAATGCCAAGCACAAAGCTAACACAATATTGGTGCGCATTAAAAAGGGAATTTACCAGTGGTGGCTGGTGAAGTTTTAGGATGGGGGGGCGCAAGACCCTACCCCTCCATGGTTGGCCCCCTCCCACTTCTCATAAGCCACACCCATTATAGAATCCACCCTCTCCATCCCCTGTATTCCACTTGCTTCCACTCATAGTGTCAGGAGTATACAGCTCAGCATCACAGCACAGATTATATAGCCCCAGCATCACAAATCATGGTATATAGCACAGCCTTACAGATCGGCGCAAACTAAAAAATTACACTGTTAGTAATGAAGGACTCTAAATGGGCATGAGATTACCAGAGACTGCGGACATACTGCAAGAGATTACCAGAGACTGAGGACATACTGCAAAAGATTACCAGAGACTGCGGACATACTGCAAAAGATTACCAGAGACTGCGGACATACTGCATTAGATTACCAGAGACTGCAGAGTGCGGAAATACTGCATTCGATTACCAGATACTGTGGACATACTGCACAACATTACCAGAGACTGCGGACATATTGCATGAGATTACCAGAGACTGGCTTACTGCATTAGATTACCAGAGACTGCGGACATACTGCATTAGATTACCAGAGACTGCGGACATACTGCATTCGATTACCAGATACTGCGGAGTGTGGACATACTGCATTAGATTACCAGAGACTGCGGACATATTGTATTAGATTACCAGAGACTGCGGACATACTGCATTAGATTACCAGAGACTGCGGACATATTACATTAGATTACCAGATGATACTGCACAAGATTACCAGAGACTCTGGACATACTGCATGAGATTACTAGAGACTGCAGACATAGTGGACAAGATTACCAGAGACTGCGGACATACTGGACAAGATTACCAGAGGCTGCGTACATACTGGACAAGATTACCAGAGACTACGGACATACTGGACAAGATTACCAGAGACTGCGGACATACTGGACAAGATTACCAGAGACTGCGGACATACTGGACAACATTACCAGAGACTGCGGACATACTGGACAACATTACCAGAGACTGCGGACATACTGGACAACATTACCAGTATGTAAGAGAACTGTTACCTTCTGTCCTAGGCGCACCAATACGCATGTGCGCGCACACGGGCGTCCTGAAATACTTAGGCACACCAATGCGCATGCGCGCGCACACACGGGCACGCCAATGCGTGCACACGCGCCAATGCGCATACGCGCGCGCGACGGATGCCGTGCGCGCCCCTAGCGCCAATCGGCACTCACTGCTTATTTAAGTAAGTGCTCTGACCTGGACCCATTGCTGACTGGTCTTCAGCTAGTACCCTGGCACCCAGTTTTCCTGCTGATTCCTGCCTACTTCCTGTTGCTGGACCCGGCTTGCCCTGACCCTGATCTTGAACTTTGTTATCGTCTGACTTCCGGTTTCTGATCTTGGCTACCCATTTGACACTTCTACCGCCTGCTGCTTTGTACCTCGCTGCCCGCCTGCTACCTGACCCAGTTTCCGTATGACCCGCCACGGCTGTCTGAACCTCCACCTGCAGGCACTCGTGTTCCTCCTGTCCCTTGGTATCCTCTGTTCCATCTCCAGCGGTACCAGGGCTGGAGATACAGGAGAGGCCGACCCCGTCATCTCAGTCTCCCATCAGGTATGTGACACAGTATGTTAATAAGCGGGGGGATTGGAGGGGGTGATAGTTGCTCGCCGCCGCTAATTTTCGACGGACATTTAAAGATTAAAAAAGTAGCAAGAAGTGGGGGGGGGGGGTTGTGCTCGTGGCCGCGATTTGAAAAAAAAATATTTAAAAAAAGTTAATAAGCAGGGGGGGGGGGGGGAAATTTTGAGAAAAAAAATGTTAATAAGTGGGGATTCTGTGTGGGGAAGAAGGCCGCTTCAATAGGGGATTGTTTGGGCTGCTGTCTCTACAAAATTACTCGGCATGAACTCTGTTATTTACCTGATACAGAGACTGCGATGAGTTCCACTAAGCCAATGTCACTTCCTGTATTTCCAGTGACGTTGGCAGCAGCACAGAAAGCACCGCCTTGTGGGGAACTGAAAAAAGCTCTGTACTGTGTGCACCCGTAATACAGTCCATCGCTCCGGAAGCTGTAGCGCGATGAGCAGCGGCCACAAAGGCATTTTTTCACTGCCAATGTAGCGCCTTGTCTGCAATCTCGTGATTGCACAGACGTGGCGCTATCCGTCCTGCACTGTGCCCGTCGCCCGGGCGCCCCCCATGGACGGGCCGCCACTGGAATTTACTCTCTGGATAAAACGATCTCCCACTCTACAAGACCCTGGTCTGGTCGCATCTGAAGTATTCTGTCCAGTTCTGGGCACCGGTCCTCAAGAAGGATGTGCTGGAACTGGAAAGAGTTCAGGGAAGGACAACAAAGCTAGTAAAGGGACTAGAGGATCTCAGTGCAGCAAGCATTGAACCTATATCGCAATGGTGACCCCAGCATAGGGAAAATACTTTTCAGCAGTGGTGGTGCGTCCATATATATTATAATGTCATTTAAATTCGTGAACAAATTTCATATGACATAAAAAATTGGAATTCACACTTTAACAGAGCAAAATGACTTGGCACATAAACATGAACCTAACATTTTTACTTTATTATACACCTCCTTATCGCCCTATCTGACCTACCAGTAAAACATGCACCTCACATGGATATCTGCATTCCCTGGCTGCTGTACATCTTTTTAGCTGACAGTTGTGGAATGTAATTTTGTTCCTGAGTGTTTATCCCTCACCTGGTTCTCTGTGGCCTCACCCTAAGGCGTAGCCTTGGCATCTGCAACAATGACATGTATTGTAGCGACTAAGATTCTGACCTTCTCTCCTCCTCCCCACCCTGGCTCCGCAAACACAACAGGAATTTCAATGATCCTCAGCAAAACTGGGAAAATAAAGGATCAGTCCCACCTTTCTGTGCACAAGTTTAACTCTTGTAATTTTTGCAAGTATTTAGGACACAGAAGCACACATTAAATGTGTCTGTAGATTAGTCTGAAAAGTAAAAAGAAATCACGTTTCTTTTTGTTGGTCTCATTATGAATTTTGAGGTCTTTAATTAGACAGATATTTAGAAGAATTTGTTGACAGATAAGATTGCAAGGCATTTCAGGTTTTTTTTGTTTGTTTTTTTATAGGGCTGTTACTGATCAAAATTTTTGTGTTCGATTAATCTTTTTTTTTTTTTATCGATAAATCGACTAATTTCGATTAATTATAACGCACATACAGATCCAACTACTTTTAGCTGATCTCCTTGCAGGCCGATTCCCAGTGCAGCTACCAACCACTGGAAAAATGGATAGCAGGATACAAAAAAACACAAAAAAAAAAAGGCAGCGCTCAATGAAAATAGCATTAAAACTTTTATAGTCTTCAAGTAGGTAACCAAATAAATATTGCACTGTAGATACAATCGATGTAGATACATAAACTGTAAAAATGGTGCAAGTAATACCAAACGGTAGCAAAAGCAGTCATAAAAACATGTAGCTGAGTATGATACTGGTATAAAAATGTGTACAACGATACCACTGCTGAATCCAGATGAGCAGTACTGTAGATATTCCATGAAGGGAACTAGCACAACTCCCAGTGGATGGTTGTAGAATCCCAGGTTGATAAAGGGAAGAGTAACAGCCCTTGTGTGTGGCAGATAGTAAGGTCCCGCCGGCATGCACATATGAAGGCACAGCAAAGGAGCCCTTCAGATGGACAAGGCAAGCCCCATCGGTGTCCGTGATGTCACCGGATCTCCGACCGAACTCCCTGAAGGCCCAAAGCCAGCGGAGAGGTGAGTACCAATCCAAAAAATTGTAATCGATCAAAAAGATTTTGATCGATCAAAAAAATTAAAGATTAATCGATTAATTAAAAGTTAATTTGCACAGCCCTATTTTTTTGTTTTTAACAGTGGTATAATAGCTGACCTCTGGGAATTTGATTTTCTTTATCATTTAAAAAATATAAAACATGTCTTTAGTGCACACAGTATACAGTACCTCAATATTTTCATAGATGGATTTTATAAAGATAAATATGCTTTCCTACCTATAAGGTTCATTATCCTTTAAAGTCCTAATTGATTGCTCTGCCTTCTACAAATTCCTATACCTGCTATGCTTAGTTTTATGTAACCACTGTGCAGTGAGCTGTCCAGTAACTTTTTGCCTACTATGATTAAGTCATTGTGGCAGTGTTTGTTCTATTCTGAACTGAACACCTCAGTGGCGGTGCATCCATAAAGGGCGCAGGAGCGCCGTCCCCCTCTCTTGTCACTCTCTAATTACCATAGATAGATTCATGCATTTTTGTGTAAACAAACAGATCTCTGTTCTGTCAAGGAGTACAGAGTGATCGTCTGTTACCCCCAGTTAGAAACACCTCCCTAGGACACTCCTAAACCCTTGATTGCCCCCTAGTGTTAACCCCATCCCTGCCAGTGTCATTTATACAGTAATCAGTGCATTATTGGCCTCCGGATTGGCCTCGGCTTCCGTTGTACACCAAACTAGTGCGTCTAGTAGCAGATGTCCCTTGGCGTCTACCGCTAGAAAAGGACCTGCTGTCTTAAGGTCCCATACGCCATCCTGTTTTACAGTCACTGGCTTAACGGCAGGCCAATTGAGAGCCAGGTGCTAAGAGACCGGGGCCTGTCAGACTCGGCGATGTCCACCATGAGGAATGCTCGGAAATCGTCCTCCAGGAAGATTTACCATCGCCCATTGGTCTGGAAATTTTATAGATAGGCAACTCCTATTGGGAACAGACACAAAAAGATACATTCAGCATCTTTCCAAATAACTGTTCTGTTTATTTGGTGCAGTTGAAGCTTTTTATACACATGCTTATGTAAGTATCACATTTATATTACAATTATTAGTTTATGGTAATAAGGTGCGTAACATAGGCAGGCTAATTTCTTATCAGGACTCGAAAGAATGCAAACACGTTGATAGTGGCCTTCCCTGACCGCAAAACGCAGACAGAGCGAACCAATTCCATCCGGAATCTTTGTACCTTCACAAAGCAATTGAGGGCCCTGAGGTCCAGAATTGGGCAAACGCCCTCCTTCTTTGGTACTATGAACAGATTTGAGTACAACCCCTGAAACCGTTCCTGTACAGGGACATGGATAACCACACCACATTTTAGCAGGTCTTGAGCTGCCCCAAATAGGGCCTCCTGACGAGTCAGTTGTAGCTGGAGGTTGGAGGGAAAAAATCTGTTTGGTGGGAAAGATAACATTTCTATCTTGTACTCTGAAGAGACTACCTCCGGTCGGGGACCTGAGATGTCAACCGGGTTGCAAAGACGTCCCCCCACCCAGAGATGGGTGGGGGCAAACCTTCATGCAGACGTAGCTTTGTCTGCAGGTTTGTTGGGTTAGCGAAACCAGGAAAGTCTGTCCCTGAGCAGGCGCTTTATCGGCCTGAGGTCTTTTACCTGCCACACTGGGCGGATGAAAAAAAACGGTTTTAATGTGGTGAAGAAGGGCCCTTGCCTGTGTCGTGGCTCCTTCCCCTTGGCCATCAGGGTCTTCTTGGAAGATTGGTTCGCAGACCAATTCTTTAACAAAGTAGACGGCGAAACACCACCGCATGGCTTGAAGCCCTGGCCAGCAGAGGAATCGTGTCCAAGGCTGATTCGCAAACGTTTTTTGGCCCTGTACCAGTTGGTCAGCTAGGGCTACCTCACCTGGGGAAGCCTGATGTGCTTCTAGCCCAATGTGCAGCATATTTGCCCATTTCGTGAGTGTCTGAGACACCAGGGCCCCAAGTATAGTTGGGCGTAACGCTGAACCCACTGCCGTGTATAGGTTGCGGGTGATCGCCTCAGCCTTCTTGTCCGCAGGGTCCTTGGAGGTGGGAGCCCCCTCCACCGGTATGGTGGTTAGCTTGTATAGTCTGGACACAAGAAGGTCCACTATTGGGGGCGAGGTCCATCTTTTCAAGAAAATCTCTTCAAGAGGGTAACGCACCGCCAGATTTTTAGGGACTGAAAAAACCTTCTGTGGTTTGTGTTGCAAAGTACGATTGATAGGTGCAGCGGAGTCAATTCAGATCAGACATTGTGTAGTAACAGGAACTGGCTTCTTTATTAGAACATAACCACACAGGCAAAGATGTCACTGCACATGGTAAGAAGAACACACAGACAGGAAAAAGAAACCAACAAGTACATCACTGTGGACAGGAAATACAACACATCATAGAAAATATATAGCATAGCATATCATTGAGCATTAGCGACATCTTGTGTCCTTTTTCTAAACTGTATTCAATACAATAGGAGGGAGGGAGGAGTCTCGGATGACGCGGCACGCACGCCGAGGTGGCTAGGCGAAACTCTGGCTAGCGGGTCTCTCCGTGTTGAGATGAGGTGCTCCTCTTGCTCGGGCACCGCCCGGCCGTCCTCCCGCTGAAGAGACCCTCTTCCCCCTCACCCTCCGTGATCCTGGATCTTGGATCTCCAGTGTGTGGAGCGCGGCGTCCCCGGCATCCCCACGTCCCCGCGCTTCTGAGACACGCTGCGTAGCATTGCAGCACTTCAGCGCTGAAGCTTGAAGCTCCGTAGTGGCTCATGCTGAGCGAACGGGGGGTTCCCATCTCGTGTAGCGTGGCGTTCCTGTGGTGTCCCCGTCCCCGTGGCGTCCCCGTGGCGTCCTCGAAGCACGCTCTGTAACCTTGCAGCCCTGAACGTTTTTGAAGCTCTGACCTGAGAGTGTACGGGGGGGGGGGGGGTTGGGAAAGAGGCGGCCGTCAGCTGAGCTCCCTGGAGGGAGAGAGGGAGACAGTACGAGAACGCCTAGGCTCTCCCAGCTGAGGTGACCCCCTAAGGGTTGCGACAGAAAACACGGGGTAGCAGTAAGATCCCTGAGCTAAGAGACTGATTCTCAGGTGGTAAAGCAATAAGCAAGCAAGCAAAACAGCAAGCGACAGCAAGCGACCATATAGGAGGTAACATCAGCAGAAATATCATGTCAGCACTACATTAAATGTAAGTAAATGAAATCTCCAATCCTATAGATGGTGGTCCAAGGCTCCAAAGGCAACACAACACAACTCAATACTGTGAGTAAAATCTGATTTCATTGACTCTAATGATACATATTATGATAGACATTGTAAGGTCTGGCTGTTTTGTACTGGTGTTGGGGCTGAAATGAGTGAGGAATCAATAGCTATGAGAAAAGGCTGAAATACAGAGACACCAACAGATTGCTGATAATACCTTAAATACCCTAAGACCAAAGGTAGAAATACTGGAGGCCAGGAATGTCACGGCAAAGACTTTAAAAGGATAAAGTGGTTCTCTGGCACGCAGGAGACTATTTCTGATTGGAGGTTACTATTTCTGACCGTATCCGATTATCTCTGACTGGAGGTTATTGCACTGATTGGAAGGATTGGAAAGATCATATAGCCGTAGACGGCACAGATAAACGCTGTAATATAAAAGCAGCTACCGATCAGCAGTGCGGAGTGGACCCGAAATAGAATAGAAAATAGAATAGAACACCGTGTTTCTTTTCTGTTTCTTTTTTCCTTTTTTTTTTACCTATATTTTTACCTATATAAACCTTTGTTTACTAACCTCTGTAAAAACCAAAGGGGGTACTAAATCCACCTTAAGTATGAGGTAAAAATAGACGATAGAACCTCAGAGGTGGAGGTGGAGGTGCATTATTTTTTCTCTATCTCTCCATGTTGGCAAAAGTCTCACGGGGTAGACCGGTCCCCTTTCCATTTAAAAAAAAAAACATACCCACTTACCACAAGATAAAAAGCAATATAAAAAGCATCCCCAGAAAATACAGGTTCTGTAGTATAGAGGGGAAGGCGGGGAATTAAAAGTTAACATACGCTCAACAACTAATTAAAAAGCCCCCACAGTTCAAGCTCCACTTTTTTTTTTTTCTAAGTTCTTTCGAGGGAACCAGTGGATGATAACAAAAGAAGGAAAAGGGACGAGGGAAGGAAAATATTTTTTTTTTTTTAAAATTACGTGTACTCACCACAATACCCATCACAATACTTGAACAACAGAAAACAAAGAGCATTGTAGAACGCAAGAAAAATAATACCGCAGAACCTCAATGATAATAATGAGCACAAGGGCAAGAGGAGCAAGAGGCGGGGCGGCCTCAACCCCTCGTCTGAGCCAAAGCCCGGGCCCAATGAACAAGTATGTATTACTAGGGATAAACGGTGACAAATCAGCAGCAGATAAACAGCAGGGGAGTAGAAGCTCTCAAGCCGAGAAGGAGAAGAAAAAGACCAAACTTACTCCAAATAATCCAATAGAACTCGATACCCAAGCTGAGACTTCGATGGACCACAAAATGGATTCTATGAATGTTCAGAGGGTAGCCGAGGAACTTCAAGATAGATCAGCACTACCAACAAAAAACGGAAATACAAGGAATGTGTGCGGCTTTGGAAAAATCATTAAAAACGCAAATGGAGAGAATGGAGAGAAACATGGGGCTTATGCTGGAAAGACTAGAGGAAGTTGAATAGAAAACAGACTATAATGCAAACCACATTAGAACTAGAGGAAGAGATCAAAGGAATTAAAACAGAACAAAGGGAACAAGCGTATAAAGCTGAAGACCAGGAAAACAGGGACAGAAGGAAAAACATTAGAATCCGTGGAGTCCCTGACTCCTCCCAGTCTGAAAATCTTCCTGAAATCATACAAAAAATCTGTAATCCATTATTGGATAGGGAAATAAACTCCCCATTGAGAATCGAACGTGCGCACCGGATCAGGAGGCCTAGAGATATCCCACAGGAGAGCCCCAGAGACATTATAGTAAGATTTGAAAGCTGGGAGGAAAAAAAACATAGGGTGCGGGAGCAAAAGTAGGGAGTAGTTATATTAGGGTAAATAATAAAAGAGACCCAGGTGCTGGAACCCACTACCACCTTGGTGTGATTCCCCTGAATCAGGGGAAATTAGGCCGTGGCGAATTGAATTCCACCTCAAGTGAGGGAGCATAAGAGCACAAAGGGGGTGCTAGAGGAGATGCTTCCCAATACGACCTTAGGGTCAAGGTTCCATCTAGGGAAAAGGGGAGGGGGGGTGGGATGGGGGGGGAAAGATGTGGGGGGGAGGGGGGAGGACTGGGTCAAAGAGGGGGGGGGCGGTTAGACGGGGTGGGTATGAATCTAAAATCGGTTATCTGTATGTCCAACGTAAACTTTATCACCTACAATGTAAGAGGCCTCAGCATCCCAGGGAAAAGACATATGATCTTGAGGGAAATCGAAAGACACTTTACAGATATGGTCTTCCTTCAGGAGACACACATAACAGCTAACTCGGGAGTCAGGCTCTACTCGCGGGCGGTCCCGAAATGGTACTATGGAGATTCCCCTCAGAAAAGATCTAAGGGGGTCGCCATAGGGATAGGAAAAAATATCAACTTTGTAGTAGAAGATAGGAGGGTCGACCCAGATGGCAGGTACCTGCTCCTAAGAGGGACTCTACAAGGAAAAAAAATACACGTTGGCCAACGTATATTGTCCCAACAAACATCCCCAAAAATTCTTAAAAAAGATCTTAAATTTGATAATGGACTTCAAACAGGGATATGTAGTATTGGCAGGGGACTTTAACCTCACACTGGAACACCACCTCGATAGGGCATCTGGGGCACCTGTAATAGATTCCAAGCAACAGCGTATGTTGAAAAAAAAACTTTTTAAGCATCAATTAATAGATCCTTGGAGAATTGCAAACCCAAATAAAAGGAATTATACATTCTACTCTACAGTGCATAAAATGTACTCAAAACTAGATTATATAATGGTAGATCATGGAATACTGGAATATGTAAATAAAACCTCGATAGGGGTGATATCAATTTCAGACCACGCCCCGGGTTATGGTGAGAATACACTTTGCAGATATCGAAGAGAGAAAGGGGGGTTGGAATGTAAATGAAGATCTAATTGATGACATAGAAGTCTGTGATATAGCAAAAACGGATATTGAGGAATTCTTTGCAGTAAATAACACACCAGGAATGAGTACAGCGACTGTATGGGAAACCCATAAGGCATGTATTAGGGGAAAGTTCATCTCCTTAGGGGCTGGGAAGAAAAAGGCAAGAGAAGCAAACAGGAAAAAGATAATTAGTGAGCTACAAGATCTGGAAAATAAACATAAAAACCAAAAAGAAAGTGAAGTATACCAGGATATAGTAATAAAAAGGGCCCAATTAAGAGAACTAATGGAAATAGAAACTCGGAGTATATTTAAAAATGTATTAAAAGAAAGATATATATGGGGGAATAAACCTGGAAAATATCTAGCTAGGATCTCAAAAGAAAAAAGAAACATAAATTGTATTGAAAAAATTAAAAATCAAGAAGGACAGATGAAATATAAAACGTCTGAAATTGCTTTTTATAGTACCCTGTACTCCATCAGAAGGGGAGAAACACAGGAGCAAAAAGACATTAGGAGAAAGAAAATCAGGGAATACCTTGAGGAAGCTAACCTACCAAAACTCCCACAAGAAACGGCGGAACTCCTGGAAGGCCCAATAACGCTGGGGGAAATAAATCAAGCAATTCAAGAAACACTGGGTGGTAAGAGTTCAGGCCCAGATGGACTACCTATCAAATACTATAAAAATGTGTAATTACTTCAACAAACTGGGGGAAATGGAAGAAATAAGGAAATAATCCCTCCTTGCCAATATCACTATTATTGCTAAAACAGGGAAAGATAACACTCTCTGCTCTAGCTACCGACCAATAGCATTATTAAATGCTGACATCAAGATCTACGCAAAGATATTGGCAACAAGGATAAAAACCCATATGCCAGATCTAATTAACGCAGATCAGACAGGGTTTATAAAAGGGAGAGAAGGACGGGACAATAGTCTAAGAACGATTCTGATGTTACAGGAAGATAAAAAGAAGAAACCCCCAGTCGTACTCAATAGATGCTGAAAAAGCATTTGACAGAGTCGACTGGGGGTTTATGATGGAAACCCTGCGAAGTATAGGAATCGGACCAAGATATTTGAAATGGGTGAGAAATCTCTATAACTCCCCGACAGCAAGAGTGAAGGTGAATGGGAGTATGTCGTCGGCATTGGATATGATGAACGGAACAAGACCGGGTTGTCCGCTCTCGCCCCTCCTATATGTAATAACTCTTGAACCTCTGTTGATCAAGATAAGGAATAATCCAGATATAGGGGGAGTGAAGGTGGGAAAAGAGGAGCACAAGGTGGCAGCGTATGCCGACGACATACTCCTATATGTGACGAAGCCTAGACTCTCCGTACCAAAGATAATGGAGGAAATAAGAAAATATGGGGAACTTTCCAACTTTAAAATAAATCCCATAAAAACTGTAATGTTAAATTTGGGAATAGAGACTCCAGAAGAAGCAATCCTTCAGAGAGAGTTCCCTTTCACATGGGAAAAAAAATCATTAACTTACTTAGGAATAAAGATCACACCCAGAGTAGATAGACTTTACGAAGCCAACTATGTTCCCCTAGTTAATGAGATAAAACTAGATTTAAAAAACCTCGCCAAAAGACAGATCTCCTGGCTAGGGAGGATTAACGCATTTAAAATGATGGTTTTACCAAAGATAATATATAAGTTTCAAATGGTTCCAATTAACATCCCACAAAGCTTTTTTAAGATAATAAAAACCATAATCTCAAAATACATCTGGCAGGGTAAAAAACCTAGAATAAGTAACTTAATTCTTACCCGGGGAAGAAAAGAGGGGGACTTGCACTTCCTGACATAAAAAGATACCACCAAGCCGTAATACTAGCAAGGTTAGTGAAATGGACAAATATAAATACACAAAAAAAATGGGCACAGATGGAGAGTAAAATAAGCTTGTCACAATTAAGTACAAACATTTGGATCCCACCTAAATTTAGAATAATAAACACTGACACACACAGTATAACAAAGAAGGTTTTCAAAACATGGGACTTATTATTTAAGCGTGAAAAATGGGAATACAATTCACCTTTAACCACTTAAAGACCCCCGCACGCACATATACGGCCACAACATGGCTCGTACAGGCACAAGGGCGTAAATTTACGTCCCCGCCTGAGTGCGGTTCGGGGGTCCCATCGGGACCCCCTCCGCGGCGTGCGGGGGTCTCCCTACCTCTGGGAGCGATCCGGGATCTGCGGGCGGATGTCCGTGATATCCGCCCCCCCCCGCGATCGCTCCCAGCCAATGGGAGCGCGCTCCCAGCCAATGGGAGCGCGCTCCCAGCCTGTCACTTCCTCCTCCTGTGTTTACACAGGAAGGAGGAAATGATGTATTCTCTCATCGCAGCGCTGTTTCCCAGCGCTGCTGATGAGAGAAGACATCACAAGTAAGTGTGCACCAACACAACACTGACACACACTCACATAGGCATATTAACCCCTTGTGATCGCCCCCCCCACCCCCCTGTCACAGTGTTACTGAATGCAGTGATTTAATCACTGCATTTAGTGTCAGTGTGACAGGCACTGTAAAAAACAGTTAGTGTTAGGTTCAGGATAGCCCCCCCACCCCCCCTAATAAAGTTTTAACCCCCTGATCACCGCCCTAGTTAACCCTTTCACTCCCTATTGCCAGCGTCACTAAGCGATCATTTTTCTGATCGCTGTATTAGTGTCGCTGTTCCCGCTAGGTAGCTATTTTTTTTTTATTGCGATTTTTTTTTTTTACTAAAGACATGTGGCTAAATAAATTTTGGCCTAAATGTTTGACTAAAATTTAGTTTATTTGATTTTTTTTTAACAAAAAGTAAAAAATAGTGTTTTTTTTTTCAAAAATGTCGCTCTATTTTTGTATATAGCGCAAAAAATAAAAATCGCAGAGGTGATCAAATACCACCAAAAGAAAGCTCTATTTGTGGGAAGAAAAGGACGCAAATTTTGTTTGGGAGCCACGTCGCACGACCGCGCAATTGTCTGTTAAAGCGACGCAGTGCCGAATCGCAAAAACACCTTGGGTCATTTACCAGCGTATTGGTCCGGGTCTTAAGTGGTTAATATCATTAGCTGACACAAATTTTTTTTTACCTGGAAATAAGACAAGAATGGGGAAAAATTAGGTAATAAAAGATTAGGGGAAATAATCACACAAGGGAAAATAAAGGAAAAAAAAGATATTCACGTAACAGAGGGGGCCCAACAGTTAAGTGATTGGGAATATTTACAATTAAAGCACTTTGTGAGCACATTACCAGCACCGTTAAGAGAAGAAAAAACACAGAATCCAATAGAAAAATAATGTTCCATGGGACAACCACTACAACATGGAATTGCGGCATTGTAGAAGATACTTACAGACCTAGGGACAAAGGGTAACTTGTTAAGCGTAGAGAAATGGGGGCAAGATATTGGGGAAAGGATCGAGGAGACACACATGATAAGAGCTGTATATAATCATGCAAACGACATTAATACAGTTGAAGCCAATTACAAATGTATGATGCGTTGGCATTTAACACCGGTAAAAATGAACAAAATTCACTTAAACAACTCTGCCCTGTGTTGGAGAAATTGCAATCAAGCAGGCACCACAATGCATATTGCATATTTGGTGGGAATGCCCGCGAGTCCAGGAATACTGGAACGAGGTCTTAGAGTATATAGAGAAAATCAAAGGAGAAAAGGTTCCACGAAATCCCTTGATCTGTCTGTTTCATGGTCCTATTAGAGGGCTAAAAAAAAAGAACGGATCGACATTGGTCCCGGTGTTGCTGAATGCAGCAAAGGGCCTAATCCCTAAAAAGACCAACCATAAAAGAATGGATACATCGGGTCAATTATGTTGCAGAGATGGAATACCTGAGAAGGGTAGACCTGGGAGAAGAAGAGGGGGACAGTTGTAGAGCCGCCTGGGACCAATGGAGACTATTCAAAACTACAGGAAAATTTGCACAGGCAATATCAGAAATAGATGGGTAAGACAACAGAAACAGTAGGGGAAAAAACGTGAAAATCACCGGAAAGATCCGAAAGATAGAATGAATCATGAAGCTGGGAGGGGGGGGGGATTAACAGAGGGAGGAGGGAGAGATTAAGGGGGGGGGGGGGGCGGGGGGAAAAGGAAAAAAAAAAAGAGAGAGAAAGAAAGGGAAAAGGAAGATGATGACATAAAAGAAAAAGGGTTGAGGGGGAATGTTATGAGCTTTTCACCTTCTCTGGTTTGTCCTTCTATTCTTTTATTATATTTGATTTACGGAAAAAAAAAAAAAAGACAAAAGAAATATAATAATACAATAATAAATTAACAAATGATTAAATAAACAATAAGAAAATGAAGTACCACAAATGATGCGAAGACCGTAGAGGAAATGCGAAGGGCGGAATTACCGTGAGCATCTCCCACGCCTCCATTTATCCGGTTGTGTCTGATGTGTGATGAAAAAAAACAAAAAACAATACAATAGGCTAAGCTGAAGCTCTGTTGTGTCTCCAACAGTTTGTCCCACTTCTTGTATAAAAGTTTAAATAAACACAAAGATTGAAGGGCATATCATGGACTTTGGAGGCACAGTAGTCTGGTATTGATACAATGCGAGAGAGACAGTCTCTTTAGTGAAAAAAAAGGGGTATTTTAATACAGCATAAACATTATACATTGACAAGAATTATTCCAGTTCCATAGGAACTGTAATTACAAACAGCAGACTCATCTGCATTACATCGAAGTCCCACATACTACACAATTAGTAAATACAAATAAGATAAACCATAGTAAAGATACAAATCTTAGTTGGGGATCAAAAATCCATTGTAAAGTAGATATATTCAGAAGAGTATGGACGGGACAAAAAGCTTTGAATTTGATGTTTATGTTCTTTTGAACTTTTTCTGCTGTATAACTTTAGTACTGTATTCTTCAGCCAATCTCATTTAGGGAGCTCTTTGAAGAAGCGTTGTCACTAATGCGAAACCGGTCGAGCCGTAGCACTACATCAATCAGTCTTCGTAACATCAAGCTTTTTGTCCTGTCCATACTCTTCTGAATATATCTACTTTACAATGGATTTTTTATCCCAAACTAAGATTTGTATCTTTACTATGGTTTATCTTATTTGTATTCACTAATTGTGTAGTATGTGGGACTTCGATGTAATGCAGATGAGTCTGTAGTTTGCATTCACAGTTCCTATGGAACTGGAATAATTCTTGTCAATGTATAATGTTTATGCTGTATTAAAATACCCCTTTTTTAACTAAAGAGACTGTCTCTCTCGCATTGTATCGATACCAGACTACTGTGCCTCCAAAGTCCATGATATGCCCTTCAATCTTTGTGTTTATTTAAATTTTAGGACGCGGCACGTGATTTATAATTGTATCCACATGTCCACTACATGTGAAGATACTTTCTTTCTGTTTTTTGTATAAAAGTTTGTCTAAATAAGACACACAAAGAAAAACAC